>VYVB01000445.1:0-341170 GCA_009761775.1 Ficus carica
ACTCAAATGAGGATGAGGGAGAAGATTCGAGTTCCAACAATTATAAGTCCTTGTCCTTCCATGAACGGTGTCTCCTCCTGAAGATAAGGACGAGGGAAATTTGCTTTCTTGCTCAACAGATGTAACATCTTCAGACACAGAATTGCCTTGTCAGCGGATAACATTTATACCCCTTTTGAGTGGAAGATATCCAATAAATACACACTTAAGTGCTCTTGGATCTAGTTTTCCCCTGTTTGAGAGTGAATATGAGCAAAAGACGCGACTAAATATCTTTGGAACAAGATGATCTGCAGTGTTGAAGTCGGGAAAATATTTTGCACTTACATAGGACTTTTGAAACCAAGAACCTGAGAAGGCATCTGTTTATGAGATGAGCAGCAGTTAGAACCACCTCTCCCCAATAAAGTTTTAGCAACATTTCTTTGAAATAGGAAGCCTCGAGTAGTAGCTAGAAGATGGTCATTCTTTCTTTAACCCCATTCTGTTGGGGAGTGTTGATACAAGAGGACTCATGGATTATTCCCTCTTTTTGAAAGTAAGGTGACAAACTTTGGTTGATACAGCTCTTAGCATTGTCTTATTTATTTATTTAATTTTATCGCAACCCAAATTGAGTTTTGACTTATGAAAAGTAGGAAAAACTGACTCACATCTGACTTATTTTTTATGAGAAAAATCCATGACACTCTGGTACAGTCATCAATAAGTGAAAATAAAATAAGCCCCTGAGACATTAGGAATAGTAGATGGCCCTAAAAAATCACCATGAATGAGTGCAAAAGGAGTGGATGTTTCTTCATTATTAGAGAAAAAGAAGCACGTTTGTGGTTTTCAAGTCCACAGATATCACAATGAAAGTGTTCTATGTTATTTCCTTCAAATGAGGAAGGAAACGTAATTTTAAGAATACCAAATGGTGGATGTCCAAGATGAAAATGATGAAGCCAAATCTTGTCTTTATTGGAAGCAGGAAACTCAGAAAGAGATGAAAAAGGTAAATGATTATCAATTCTACTTTGCCCACTAGATTCTTCGAGATAGTAAAGTCCATTATTTTCCCTAGAAAGTCCAATCATCTTTCTGTACCCTGGTCCTGGAACGCACAATATGAAGGATAAAAAGTCAGGGTGCAGTTCAAATCTTTGTAAGTCTACATATGGACAAAAGGTTGGTGGAGAATCTTGGGACATCGAGTATATTTTTACGGTGGAGAATCTTGGGACATCGAGTATATTTTTACGGTGAAAGACTGGTTTATTAGGAAATCTCCTAGATCAACGACTGTTGTTAAGGTACCGTTGGCTGTAGCTATTTTGTTATTGCTGTGACAAGGGTTATGGGTGACAAATTTGTGTGAAGAATGAGTCATGATAAGTGGCCCCTGAGTCAATCGAGATCCTGAAAAAGATATGTCTGAAACACTTGGTGCACGAGAAATGGGATGCTTACCTGAGAGTCTGGAGAACAAGTACCGGTACCTGTGAGCTTCTATAATATATTCAATAAATTTCTTAGCTTCTCAATTTTGTCTCGAAGTCCTTTTTTCACAATTGAATTTCTATTGGATATTGGTGGCTTTTCATGAGGTCTCCAGCACCGTTCTCTAGTGTGTCGAGACTTTTTGTAGTACGTACACCGTAGAGAATCCTTACTTGTCACTTTGGAAAGGTCAGACTGCTTAGTTTCAGTCACAGGCATATCGGAGGTTGCTGTGATATCTGATATGGTCATTGAAGGCAGGAGAGCATATCATAATGGTAGAAAAATTTTAACAGTAGAAGGAATGACGGATAGGGGTTGGGACAAATCCAGAAATTCAAGCAGAAAATAAGCCAAAT
This sequence comes from Ficus carica, assembly GCA_009761775.1. Taxonomy (NCBI): domain Eukaryota; kingdom Viridiplantae; phylum Streptophyta; class Magnoliopsida; order Rosales; family Moraceae; genus Ficus; species Ficus carica. Next base: position 1,842 of record VYVB01000445.1, read on the forward strand.
GGAAGGACGAGAAAAAATGTGAATAGCAGAAAAGGTTCAATCAGAGAACAACGATTAAGGCTTACAATTCAAATGGCCGTGCAGGCCAACACGGTTTAGAATATTCACGACATACATGGTTTTTCCCATAGTTTTGTTTTGTTTTGTTTCGTTTTTGTTTTTTTGTTTTTGTTTTGTTTTTTTATTTTTTTATTTTTTACTTGTTTTTGTTTCGTTTTTTGTTTTGCAGAATCATAACATTCAGACTCACCGTAAAAAATGAAATAAAATAAAATTATCTTTGATTATGTGTTATCTGCAGTCCTGTTTGAAATAGCTAAATGGTTCTTATCCTTTCAGGTTGAAGATCACGGTCTCTGCAGCAGTTATTTTCCATTTATAGTTGCGGAGCAAGAAGTATGTTCAGAGATCTGTATGCTGGAGGGTGCAATAGAGGCAGATGAGACTGCTAAGAACTCCCGAAGGGAACACGATACAGTGGAAGCCAAGAATCAAGCCATGAACTTTCTACATGAAATGGGTTGGTTGCTTCATAGAAGTCATGTCAAGTTTAGACTAGGTCACATGGATCCGAACTCTTCTCGATTCCCTTTTGGAAGGTTCAGGTGGCTCATGGAGTTTTCCATGGAGCATGATTGGTGCTTCGTGGTAAAAAAACTCTTGAGCATTCTGTTCGAGGGCACTGTTGATGCTGGAGCACATCCTTCCATCGAGGTTGCAATATTAGACATGGGTCTCCTCCACAGAGCAGTGAGGAGAAATTGCAGGCCTATGGTAGAACTCTTGTTGAAATTTGTGCCACTTAATGGTAGGGATGGACAAGGATCCGAGGAGAGCCAACAGGTTGAGGAGGGCGGTCGAAGCTTCTTATTTAAACCTGATCTTCGGGGACCCATGGGGCTGACTCCTCTTCATCTTGCAGCCAGTCAGGATGCCTGTGAGAGTGTATTAGATGCGTTGACAGATGATCCTGGAGAGGTATTCTTATTATTGTTTTTTCTTTATAAGAATGAGACTTCAAATATTTTATTAAAGAAGAGAGAGTTACATCTGAAAATAACGCTTTGAGGGAAAAAAGTTCTCAATGAGAATACATAAAACAATTCTATCGATGCCCATAAAGATGCCAGATTTCTGACTCTTCCGAATAGAAAACTAGCATCTTGTTCTGTCTCCTCGAAAATCCTTTTATTACTTTCCATCCAAATAACCCAAAAAGTAGCCAGCACACACATGTCTAAATCTCCTTTGCCATTACTCGAGCCAAAACCAATAGGTTTTCCACAACTTGAGAGGTACTCTCATTCAGCTACATACTTTTTTCTATTTGATCGACTAATTGTGTATGTGCATTGTTATTTGTCGTTGTTAGTGGTGAATCACCGCATTGTGTGTCAATAAAAGAGAATTGTCAAAAAAGTAAAAGCACTGGTTTCATTCCGTTATGTCAATTTTAATATCCTGTCATAAATATGGTGATTGCAATAGTATATTTAGTGGATACGAACACTTGCTTAATTATACAGACATTGGTGTGCTTCCTTTCAGGTGGGAATTGCAGCGTGGAAAAGCACACGAGATGAAACAGGGTTGACGCCTAATGATTATGCATGCCTAAGAGGCCACTACTCCTACATCCAGCTTGTCCAGAGGAAAACGAGCAAAGGATCGAAAAGTGGGCATGTGGTGGTTGACATCCCCGGTTCGATCTTAGACTCCAACAAGCAGCAGAAGCAGTTAGACGGCCTCAAAACATCCAAAGTTGCCAGCTTGGAGATCGACAAGTTCGAAACAAAAGCAATGCGGAAACATTGCAACGTGTGCCTGCAGCACAAGTCGGCTTATGGAAACAGGAGTTCACTGGTCTACAGGCCGGCAATGCTCTCGATGGTGGCGATTGCTGCTGTCTGCGTGTGTGTTGCTTTGCTCTTCAAGAGCTCACCAGAAGTGCTTTATGTATTCAAGCCCTTCACGTGGGAAAGGTTGAAATATGGATCAATCTGAAGATGTTATTGTGTTATTCCACGGTAGTTATTAACCTTTCCTCCCCCCCCCCCCCCTCCTTTGGTCCTTATCCCTTTCCCTCACATAAAAGAAGGTGGGAAATATCAATACATATATAAAAACCGGTAGTATATGTGAAGTATATAGTGAACATTTAAAAATGTACAGGGGTAAGTAATAAAGTAAAGGGATGAATCAGACGAGTCTAATATTTATATTTGAAATAGACTAGTTTAATCTTTGATAGTAAATCTGACAGATGCTAAACGTATTGGTAAATTTGTCACTAAATATAACAAATGATAAATTTAACTTTGGTTACTATTGATTAATGCTTGAATTTTTTTTAATTTAATCATTGTAATTTTGTGAAATTGATATTATAAATTGGAGTACAAAGTCTCAAACATGTTATTTGTATACTCTTTTTTTTAGTAATAAATTTGACATCGACGTCGACATATAGATAGAGATGATTTTGTTAATATCTGTTAAAATGTACGTTCTATTTTTTTTTTTCTTTAATTGGTTTGCAACTGTTTTTTTTTTTTTTTACCATAAATTATATAGAGTAATTGGTCTAAATAGTTCATGCACTCTTTCAAATGTGACGGTTTGGTTTCTGTTCTTTTTTTTTTTTTGGCCGTTGTGGTCTTTTTTGTCTAAATTCATTAAATTTAAACGTAATCTTACAGTAATGATTAATTTTTATATTAAAATGACTAAAATACTTTCCCCTCTCTCTCCTTCCCCCCTCCCCTCTCTTTCTCTCTCTCTCTCTCGGTCTGGCCCTGCCCAACCCAGCCCTAGCCTCAGCCCTAGCCCTACCCCCCCTTACTCCCTTTCTCGGTTTTGCTGCTCCCCTGCCCCCATCGTTCGCCCCCTACCCACACCCACCCTTCAGTCGTTGTTTGCCCCCCACCTCGGGACTGAGTTCCCCTTCCCCCCCTCCCGCCTCCGTTCGCCCCCCACCCCGCAACGACGTCCCCCCCTCCTGCAGCCATTTGTCCCCCGCGATTTGGGTTCCCCCCCCTCTAGTTGCCGTTCGCCCCCACCCCGCGATTGGATCCCCCATTCCAGCCTCCGTTGTCGCCTCCCGCCCACACACCCCAATTCGCGTTATGGGTTTTTGGGCCCCTCCCCCCACCACGACGCCGATGCCGACCCCACCCCACCACAGCATCGATGCCCCCCCCCCCCCTCCCGCCCTTCTCCTTTCGATCTGGTTTGCCCCTCCCCCCACTGCGACGTCAATGCCCCCCCACCCCAGCGAGACACCGATTCCCTCCCGCCCCTCTCTCATTCCGATCTGATTCCCCACCCCCCCGAACTGGGTTTTGAGAAAAGAAGAGAGAGAGAGAGAGAAAGGTGAGGAAACTTTTTTTTAATGATTTTTTTAAATTTTTGTTAAATTAATTACTGTTAGATTACAAAAATACCCTTACAAGTTAACGGATTTAGATGGAAAAGACCATAACGGCCAAAAAATAAGAGTTTAGGGTCATCTCGAAAAAAAAAAAAAAAAAGGGACCAAACCGTCACATTTAAAAGAGTGCATGGACTATTTAGGCCAATTATTGTTTATTTTGAATTTTGCATTCTTGATTTTGGAAGATGCTTACATTTTCATCCGTTCCTTAATTAACTCTAGTGATCAAATAGGAGATTCATACAATGGAGTAGGCCTATTTTATCTCATTGATTGGGTAAAAAATACGGATCGGAAAATGAATGGTCTAAAACAATGGTGTTCATTGGAACAAAAATAGAGACATCTATATTTGATTAATCAAATTTAGGTGAGTCTCCGTTGCAAGACCCACCGTGGGGAGCCGCCATGCCATTCGACTTGCAGTGAAACTCTCCATCTCGGTCCATATTTGGGTTGCCTGTAAGACCTCGCCTCGCATTAGTCCACTCCCAAGGAACGCCTCACCCTCGCATTGTGTCCTTACAAAAGGGAGAAGATAGTGGGTGACGACCTTTACCACCTCTAGATTTGAATTCCGGTTGTGCTTGGCTCTTTGCGAGAGTGTGGGTCGCCAGTGTCTGGTGTCGGCTTCGTTCTCTGTCAATCGGAGGAGGTGTAGAGGAGAGGAGATGAATGTCTCCTATCGTCAAGTCTGGCCTTCATCGTGGGGAAGAAGTCTGTCAAAGTTTTTTTTTTTTTTTTTTTAATGTTTGAAAAATAATAATGGGAGAGGCTGTGATAGAGCCTCTCCTAGACTAACTACCGGTATAGCTCTTTTTTGAACCGTTAGATTTATTCGAATGGTTGACATATTATTGGTGTATCATAATTACTATACACCTTACCTCATCTTACTCCTTCCCACCCTTATCTTCTCCGTCGCCGGCGACCTACGCCCCGTCATCGGCGACCGCACCCCCAGCCCCCCCAGCCCAGGCCCAGCCGGCCCCCCACCCCATCCCCGGCAACCCCCTCCCCCCCCAGGCCCAGTCGGCCCCACACCACATCCACGGCAATCCCCCCTCCCCCCCCCCCCCCCCCCCCCCCCCCCCCCCCCCCCGGCCCTCACTCCTACCCCAGGTCCCCCCACCCCAGGCCACGCCCCTCACCGGGCCGGCCCCTACCCAGCCTCGGCCCCCCCCACTCTTCGGCACCCCCTCTACCCCCCAGCCCGGCGGCGCCCCCCCACCCAGGCCTCCCCAGCCCCCTCTTTCTCTCTTCTCCTCTCTCTCTTCCTCGCTCTCTCTCTTATCCTCTCTCCCTACCCCTACCCCCGGTCCCCCGACACCCCCACCCCACCCCCGACGGGGACCCCCCCACTCCCCCCCTTTCTCTCTCTCTCTTCTCTTGCCGGGGGGAGTCGGTCGCTTCGGGGGTGTTTGGGGGGGGGGGGGGGGGGGGGGGGGCGCAGGCCGGGAAGAGAGAGAGGGAAAGAGAGATATGAGAAAAGAGAAAAAGAGAGGGGGGTGGGGGGGTGGGGGGGGATGCTGGGTGGGCTGGGGGCCGTGGGGTGTTGGGGCTGGGTGGGGGGCGGCCATAGCTGGGGCCTGGGGTGGGGGGGCCGAGGGTGGGTCGCCAGCGTCAAAGCGCTCGCCGGCATTCGTCGTCGGAGGCGGCGGGAAGGTCGCTGGCAACGGAGAAGACTTAGGGTGGGAAAGTTTATATGAGGTAATGTGTATGATAAATATGGTACACCAACAATATATCAACCGTTAAATTAAATCTAACGGTTCAAAAAAAAAACTCTATCGGTAGTTGCTCTGGGAGAGGCTTTTCCACAGCCTCTCTCGTAATAAGGTGTGATGGGTTTTATTATTGAAATAATTACACAAAAGTCTAATTTTAGAGTACCGTTTTAAAATATGTTCGTTTTTTAATAATATTATGTATATGTCTATTTTAAGAAATAAATGTCTGTAGTACCTATTTTGCCCTTTTATTATAATTGACATCATTTCATTTTTATACTAATTCTTTTATTTTCCTTTTTTGTTTTTTGATTTTAATGATGAACAATTTTTGTTGATAAATGTAAATTATCTTTAATAAACCGTAATTAATTATAAAGAGAAAAATGTTTATTATAAAGATGATGGTTCAGACTAAATAATAAATACAACACAAAATATTAATGACGAAGATTAATAAAATTAAAAATTTACACTTTTCATATTAAAAAAATCAATCAATTCTTTATTAAAAAAAACTTATTTATTTTATGTAATTCACTACAAATCAAATGGTTGTCATTTACGTCTCAACTAAACAAATTGAAGAATAACATAACAAATAGCATCGAATTCTTTACGAAAAAAACCTATTATTTATATAAACTAGTAGAAATGAAATCGAACCTATCTTTATAATAAAAACTGATTTATTATACGAAAGATTTTTTCAAATATTGCTTTTTCTTTAATAAGCTCATTCTCATTAATCTGATTTTGAAAAAACATTCCCTTTTTGGTTCATTACGAAAATTTATACATTCTTTACAATAAATAAAAAAAATATATATTTTCTTTTATATCATTTCATTTAACAATTCTATTAAATCACCTTTAACCCTCTTTGGTAAGATTCCATTTTTTTGTTTCATTTTTTGTAATTTTTTTTATTTGTTGTCCTCCATTCTTTATGAAGGGTAATATTGTCTTTATAATTATTCTTTTAGACGTTTATGTAACTAAAAATAAAATGGACATATTTAAATCAACACCTCCAATTTGGACATCTATATAAACAACTTTTTTATTTTTTATTTTTTTTAATCTCAACTGTCTAAAAGTAATATGGTGGTCAATTATTTTTACACCATCTATGGGTTAATGTATCCTTACCCCTTTGTAGCTTTTTCCATAAAAATTAGCTCCTTAACTTATTCTTTAATAAGTTATTCAATTAATCAACGACTTTATCCAAATAATTAGTTCATAATAAGGTCTTGTTAATTTCTTCATTCACACTAATTTTTATTATTTTGTAGTACTATTTACCATGACTAAAAAGTAATGTCATCCCACTAGTTAGGAAACAGACTCACACCATAATTTTATCAAAATAAAATACCTAGCTTTATTTACTAATTATGAAACTATTATTTGTTTCATACTAAGCCCTCGAACATTACTTTTATGTTCGTAAATTCTTTGCTCACATACACTCATAGGGGTGGATGAGATGGTAAATGAGTAAGAAGCTTTTACTAGGCATCTTCCCTTTGTCCATCAGAGTTCAATTCTTATTGTCTCTCCTTAGTCCCTGCTCCAACTTTGATTGTTGAAGCTTGGTTTGATGATAACATGGTAGATCCCAGGTGGGCGATTGAGAGAAATTAGTGCAAATGACCTGTCTCTGCCATACCTAGAGAAGTGTTCTTGCCTATAGGACTGAAAATCCTGAAAATGATGGGGTTATTCTCGGATCTTTTTTTTTCCTAAAAAAAAAAAAAAATTTGCTCACATATAAAATAAATATAATTATATAGAAATAAACTGAATTTCTTTAGGATCACTTTTATTTTGTCTATGAACTTGAATTTAACCTTAATTTACCATTAGAATTTTAGTTAAAAACGTATAAAAATAGGGAAATTAGTCTTACTAATCCCATTATGTTAGTATTTATATTAAAAACAAATGAAAAATAATCATATAACTGTATTTAGCTTACTTTTGTTTTTTTAATTGTTTTCAATTGAAATTCTGATGGAATGGATAAAGTAATGATTAATTTAAAGTTTACGAGACAAAATGAGAGTTTTTAAAATTTAGAAGACAAAATGAAAGTGATTTTAAAATACAAAGTCATATAGATGCTATGTTGGAAATGGTAAAAATACATAAATGCATAAATATTTAATCACATTTTTTTCTGATTGATTAACAAAATTTTAATCACATATATAATTTTGCAAAAATATTTAAGAGAAATAACGTCCAAATTGCAGCACACTCGCTCACTCACTCACACGTAATTCTTTGTTTTAAGATAGCTTGTCGTCTCTGCTTTTTAACGAGACTGATATTAAAGCGAGAAAGCAACACACAAGAGTGAGCTGAAGCTTTGTGAAAAAAAAAAAAAAAAAAAAAGTAAAAAGGTCCAACAATGGCTTCAAAATATCTCTCATTCTCGTCATCTCTGGTTCCATCACCTCTATCTCAGAGACACAGTCCCAACAACAACAACAACAACAGCAGCAGCCCAAACAAATTCAAACCCACCTCTCTTCTTCTTCTTCGCTGCTCATTCTCTGCTCCATCTACTTCTTCTACTTCTTCTTCTTCTTCGTCGTCGTCTTCTGCGGGTAAAAAGAGGCACTGGAAACAAGGTGAATACCCGGGAGTATCAGAGACATTCATTCCTGGGATTTCGAGGAAAACGCCTATTAAAAATGTCAAGAAGAAGTTGGACCGCAAGAACAAAGCCAAGGCCTGGGTCAACACCGTCACTGAAACCTTGTCTGAGCGTATCCAGAACAAGCAGTGGCTCCAAGCCCTCCAGGCTGGCCTCTCTCTCTCTCTCTCTCTCTCTCTCTATTGTTTCCTCTCTGGGTTTTCTAAATTTTTGCTTTTTCTCTTCTGGGTGGGAGCCAGTTTGTCCCAATTTTGTATGGCTAGTGAGAAAATGGGATGAAAATGCTTTGTTTTTCTACTTGCAATTCTCTGTGACCTTTGTTAACTAGAATTTTTTTGGACTTGCCTTATTATTTGCAGTGCTCTTGTTTTCAATTCTTGATTTGTTCTTTTAGACCGTCTGGAACACCAGTTGTACCAGTTTGTACCAATTTATATGGCTAGTGAAAAAATGAGATGATGAAACAAACGACTTTTGGAAAAATTCCGTCTCCAATAGTTGTTTCAAAGGGTTGCCTCTATTTTGAGGTGTTTGCATTCCAAAAAGAATAAGAAAAAAGAACTTAGATGCTTTCTGGTTGATTTGTTCTTTAAAGACAAACAATTTCAGTGTAAGTTGCAAAAGAATGCTAGTGTCTGGTTTCAGTCAGCTTAGGAATTTTTTTTTTCCTTGAATCTGCTTTATGCTCTCTAGTTTTTGTTTAATAAAAAGTCGCTATTTTGAATCTTCAGGTATTTGACATGCTTAGGGAACAACCTTTTTATCAACCTAAAGAAGGGACTTACATAAAACTATTGATTCTTCTCGGAAGATCGGGCCAACCCCATCATGCCCGTCAACTGTTCGACACAATGGTTGAGGAAGAATTGGAACCCTCTTCTGAGCTTTACACGGCCTTGCTTTCGGCTTATTGTCGGAACAGCCTCATTGAAGAGGCATTCTCTACTTTTGACAAGATGAAGACCCTTCCCAATTGCCAGCCTGATGTTTTTACTTACAGTACCTTGATAAAGGCCTGTGTCGATGCCTCACGGTTTGAATTAGTGGAATCATTGTTCAAAGAAATGGATGAGCGACAAATTACGCCAAACACAGTCACCCAGAACATAGTGTTGAGTGGATATGGTAGGGCTGGGAAATTTGACCAGATGGAGAAAGTGTTATCTGGGATGCTCGAGAGCACGACTTGTAAGCCTGATGTATGGACAATGAACATTATCCTCAGTGTGTTTGGCAACATGGGTCAGATTGATATGATGGAGCGATGGTACGAAAAGTTCCGTGACTTTGGCATCGAGCCAGAAACCCGCACTTTCAATATTCTAATCGGTGCTTATGGGAAGAAACGGATGTATGATAAGATGTCATCTGTGATGGAATATATGCGCAAGCTTCAGTTCCCTTGGACAACTTCAACTTTCAATAATGTGATCGAGGCGTTTGCTGATGTTGGAGATGTGAAGCACATGGAATGCACGTTTGATCAGATGCGTGCTGAAGGCATGAAAGCGGACACCAAGACATACTGCTGCCTCATTAATGGTTATGCCAATGCTGGTCTCTTCCACAAGGTTATTAGCAGCGTTCAGTTGGCTGGAAAGTTTGAGATACCCGAGAATACTACATTCTACAATGTGGTGATATCCGCATGTGCGAAGGCCGAGGATTTGATTGAGATGGAGAGAGTGTTTATGAGGATGAAAGAGAAACAATGTTTACCTAATTCTGCTACATTCTCTATCATGATCGAGGCATATAGAAAGGAAGGCATGAATGACAAGATCTACTACTTGGAGCAGGAAAGACAGGAACTCGAGACAACGTCCAACGCTTCTGCAAATGATGACGACTCTGAGTCTGCTTCCTTTGATCTGTAACGAAGAGCTTTAGGTGGAGCCAGTCTTTTCAAGAATTGCTTCCAGTGCAGCATTTGTTTCTTTTATTGAAATCATCACCAAAGTGTTGGCTTAGGGACCAATCTATTTCCCTCGAAGCATCGACAATGAGGAAGGCGTTACTTCTTCTTCAGCCTCTTTTCATTTTTCTCTGGGACATACTGCAAGAATGGTTTCTGAGACCCCTCTGAGGCTTTAAGTGAAGCAAAAAAGGCGATTTTTGAGAAGACTTTACTTCCTACCATTGTAGATCACTGCGAATTCCAAAACTTGAGGCTATCTTCAAAGCTGGAACGTAATATTAGTCCAGAGAAAAATGTCTCAAGTTGCCATCTAGTATCTACTTTCAACGTGAGAGTTATTTTTGTTAGACCATCTCTAATACATTTATCTATATCTCTACTACATTTATCTATGTCAATGTCATTTCTTTTACAATAGAGTGTAAAATAACATTATCTCATTTTATACTCTAATGGATTATGCTATTTTAATAGCATTATCTCATTTTCCCCTAGAATAACCGAAGACATGTTCTCTTTCCTTTTTGGAAATATGACCAAAAACTATGATTTTTCTAACTTTCAATAGTTAATATCAATACTAAATTTTTAATTTTTCCAAAGCATTCATGAATCTAAAAACTTTCAAATAATAAGAGTAAAAATCATGATTATAATTACTCATAGTTTTTATGTAAATGACTCAATTTTAATACTAAATTTTTAATTTTTCCATAAATATTCATGAATCTAAAAACTTTCAAATAATAAGAGTAAAAATCATGATTATAATTACACATAGTTTTTATGTAAATGACTCAATTTTAATAACACAGCCAAAAAGGCCAATCATGAAACTGTTACAATACCAAAATTACAACCACTTTTATTAAAAGACTCCTCACATAGTAAAAAACCAGTTTGAAACCACATTCTTCGTATGACTTTTTTTTTTTTTTTTTTTTTTTTTTTTTTTGGAAAATAACTATGCGAGATTTTTTTTTTTTTTTTCTTGTATGAAAGTGATTGTAATTTTGGTGAAGGCCTTGTACATTAAAACCTTGATAAATGAATGATCGATAAATTAATAACCTCGTTTAAATATTAAAAACTTTCACTCCTGATTCGAGCAAATGTATTAAATTAATAATCTCACTAAATGCATAAGATAATAAATTTTTTTTTTCAAATCTTTTAAGACCCAACAAAAAAAAAATAAAGTAATAATTGACAATATATATATAATTCATAATAGTAAAGAGTGTTTTTTTTTCCTTGATAACTTCTATTTTCTCAATTCAACTCATAAAATATGCATCTAAAGTCATTTGTTTTTTCTTTGAACCGAATTTGACTTGAAGAGGGATGCTCATTTTTATACTCGCACAATGTTTTCCTTATCTTATCGGTCAATGTAGTTTTTGTTTTTGTTTTTTACTCCTTTCAAATGAGAATCCATGAAGAAAAAAGATGAAAATTTTAATGATTTGGAGTCTAAAAAAAAATAAAAAAACACTAATGACGATTTATATTCTTTAGAGTTGATGTTCTACTATGTACTTGAAACATCTTGAAACACTTCATCTTCCATGGTATTAAATTTAAAAAATACATTTATTGTATGTCCAAATACTTTTAACCTTCATGTTAAATGTACGTACATATACATCAATTTTGGACTTCTATGCATGTACATAGCAATAATTAAACTTTTTTTTAACAATGTACATGATGACTGTTGCAATTTTCTATGTACACATATTAATTTGTCATTATCTTTCTTATTTATAACTCATGTATGAATCTTGGTAAAAGAAAAGATACATGAACAAAAGTAATTAAAAAATAAACTTTTCATAACTTAATAAATTATCTACCGATAAGTTAATAAATAATTCATTTATCGATAAATAAATAATATCTTTAAAATGATATTTTTTTAGTCCCGACAATATTCATTTATAAAGGTTTTATAGAGGTTTTACTGTAAACCGACAACCTGTGTTCATAAGGGAAATTATATCTACACCCTAAATATACTATAATAAATAAAAAGGACAACTTAAAAGAAAAAATAAAAAAGATTTTAAATACCCTTTTCCACACATGTCCGTCAAAGTCGTTCATTCTCGACTAATTCTCTCTTTAAAGGGGAGGAAAATCATACAAAATGAAATCTAAGTGATACGTATTTTTTTGTTCCTCTTCAATTTATGACCTTTTCCACCACAAGTACCGCAGCAGCCCCGTAACAGAAAGCAAGAAGCTTCTCACCACAAACTCAGAAACCCAAAACCAAAATTCCACCTCAAGAAGAAAAGCAAGTAGTAAAAAATTTTCTTCTTTTTGTGAAAAGTCTGGCAGGTAGCAAAAAAATCATTTCAAAAAAACAAAAGAAATGTGGGACTACTTGTACACCACTGATCTGCCTCCCTTTGTTTCTCTATCTTGTTAACAGACTTGTGTCTTCCTTCGTTGTTTTGGTTACGCGCTCTAAAAGGAATATAAATTTACTTTTCTTTCCTTTCAAATACACTCTAGAAGATTTACAAACTTAAGTACCCCACTTTATATTCCAGCCTTTACAAATGCAAATTGTCACATTCATTATTAAGAATGTTCATTTAACTTGAATGTTTATAATCAAATGAAATTGTTAGGAAATATCCACAGCAGATACTTCCCAAATACAAATATTGAATACTATAACTACTACTAATGAAAAGAATACCAAATTAAAAGAGCAAAGAAAAGGAAAGAACACATCAAAAATTATGAGATTGAGCAATTCACCTACATCCCTGGGCACCACTACTTACTCAAAAGAAATATTATAACATTGGGGCAATCACCCACTACTTAATATATCCTTGTTAAAGAACATCCTCAAATTTTGAGTAAGGAAAAGGGAATTTTTTGGGATGATCAAACTAGTAGGAGCTAGGGCCTTTTTATATAGGCTAAAGACCCAAGTCCCTTTTATACATAAGCAATGTGGGACTTCCCACAAACAAGCCAAAAAGTCCACAAATCTCCACCTTGGCGCGTTTGTTAGTCCCACTCAACTTCCTCATGAAAACAAAATAGTCTTCAGCAGTGCCTTCAAATGCGCCTTCTCGCACCAACATAAACATGTAGGATGTTGATAAAGTCCAAACAATGTTTGAACTTGACTGCTATCACCACCTTGGTCATCATATCTGCAAGAATCTCCGTAGTCATAATCTTTTGGATAAGTATACCACCTTCTTCAAGAATTTCCCGCACAAAGTGATAACAAACATCGATGTGCTTCGTCCTTGCATGATAAACTTGGTTATTTGCTAAGTGAATAGCACTCTGACTGTCACAATGAACCATGATATGCTTTTGACCAACTCCCTAGTCTTCAAGCAAACCTTGAAGCCAAATTGCTTCCTTAACAGCCTCTATAACCACCATATACTCTGCCTCTGTCATAGACAAAGCAACCGTTGACTGCAAGGTTGACTTCCAACTAACTGGTGCCTTGGCCAAAGTAAACAAATAGCCAGTAGTTGATATTTGTTTATCCATATCACCAGCATACACTACTACATAATGTGTATTCCACGACAGTTTTCTAACCGTCGTGGAATCCAGGGTCGTGGAATCTTTTCAGATTTCACGATGATTTTTTAACCATCGTGTAATGGGCAAAAATAGGGCCTAACTGTGGACATTTAAGAACATACCACAACGGTTTTACATAAAAAACCATCGTGGTAAGGAAACCTACCACGACGGTTTCCTTGAGAAACCATAGTGGTAGCCGGAGTTACCACGACGGTTTCCCAGGGAAACTGTCGTGGTAGGAAACAACGAAAAAAAAAATTTGCAAATTCGTTTCATTTCCCACGGGTGGCAAATCTTGTGTGTTATCCATTATTACACAGTCAAGAATAACATGATAAATAATCTGTAATTTCCTGGATCACAATGTACAACAATTAATATAACGAGAGTACAAAATTTATATATTGTTTTTAGTCAATATTGTATAAACCGCATGACAAATGTAGCCCACTCTTGCCTAACCAAACTCATGTCAGCATCAATATTAAAATCCTTGGTTTGAAGGACGGTTAGTCCATCAACAATGAAGGTTATTTCTCGCATGAAAGCTAATACAAAATAACCGCATTCTACATAACCTTCCTGTATTGGACATCGAACAGTATCAATCAACGTCTGGCAGTTGCATCGTTGTCTTATTCCTCTTCCCACCAACAATTTCCAACCATTAAGTGCCCTAACAATTTGACAAATTTCAAAACAATTACAACAACAATTATTTTATGTCTACTTAGAGATATGAACATCAAATAATACTTACGTCGTAATTAGGTCTTTAAAATCATCACCCGGTTCATTTCCTAAAGGATTAAAATATAGGACCGAGTCATCCCATGGATCAATAATTGCCAAGATCCAATGTTGGCCGCTGTTATATGGCATGAGAAACAGATTTCCCTTTGGTGCGTTTCTTAAGATCCGTAGAATATATTCGGCCCTCTCTCGAACGTAGGCGGTGCGATCTACATTCTGTTGAACTGGTGAGACAAGGACTGGAGAAATAAACTCGAACCGTTGATCCATACCTGTTCTTGCACAACAATCTGCTAAGTATCCATAAAATAATTAGGCACACTTGTTATGCAAAAACAACATATATAAGATTAAGAAGGATAAATAATTAAATTGTTTAAGGATAAATGTATTACCTGATGTAAACCATTATGCTGTTTGCACTAATTTCTTTAAAAGTTATGAAATGTTATACATCTTCAAACCCAATATACATGGGCATGTCATCGCCAATGACGAACTGTTGTAGTGGGCACACTATTTGGGTACCGTCATGCATGGAACTTTATGCGTAATATGCCAAATGTCTCAATTCGAAGGGAATTTCACTAAAGTCGAACGAAGGTAGTTCTTCATGTGCCGGTTGTTGTTGTACCTCCGGTTGTGACTGTATTTTCTTCCTCCATGCTCTCTTTTTGGTTCGTTTACTTCCCTTAGCTTCTCGGTCAGGAGCATGACCGGGACCTTGACTTGCTTGGCTCAAACTTGTTTGAACGACGACTAATCTTTTCGGCCAAGCAACAAATCCACCGACAGCTTCTTCAATACATGTGGCTTCGTTCGTCGGAATAGGTAGGAGTGCACGTTTTAGTTTTGGGATTATAAGTATCACTCGTACATTCTCCTCACCTAAAGGAATCCCATGGACTATGTCAGTTGGAACACAGTCCATGTATGCCCTGTCGATTGCAACAAGCACATGTCCTCCGTTAACTAAATCAGGAAGAAAGAGCTTAACTAAATCAGGAAGAAAGAGCTGGCATTCCTTACTTGCGTTCGGCATGGGCTTCGGATTCGATGACCCAGCTTCTTTTTCATTCAGAGTGCAACTAGCCTTGAAGCTGTTATGTTGATCAACAGTCGGTGCGGTCGACTCCTCGGCCATAGTCTCTCGGTTGATACCGTGCTTTGCACAAAGTTCCTGTACGGTTCTTTCCAATGCGACAAGCTGCCGTTTCATATCCGAGACTTCAACATTTTCCCTTGAACTTTGCACAAGGTTGAAGTACTGCGATTGCTTGACAAACTTAGATTGACCCCGAATCCGACCTGAATGCTCGGCATTGCCTAATGCCTTGGTCAATAAGTCATTTGTCCCCACAGATTCGAAACTTCCTTATGTCTCTTGTTCGCTGAAGTCATCTTGTAACAATTAGAGAATATGTTATGAACTCGTAAACATAAATGAGTGCACGAAATGAATATATTTTAAATGAATTCGAAAACTTACTATTGTATCGGCAATAATTTTAAATGCTTCATTCTTGAACTCTCCATTGGGTTTGACGTGCATGTCCAGCCACCTAGTATGCCGCTCTGCCCATTTTCCCGTCCTCTCGAACTGCAGTTTAATAATTACCGTTAGTAAACATAAAGGAAGAAATTGGAAGTACAACGTACCATTTACACATTTTGTCCAAGTAATTCACGTACATGAGCTTGGTCACATTTCCTATATCCGTCTCGGCCCCCGGTTGATCTGTATTTGCTCTTCTTTCTTATCTCACTTCCTTGTTCGGATAGTCTTTTGAATTCCAGGGTACGTCGATACTCAATTAATTTTTCCCAATCATCCTGGATGATGGTGGGGTAATTGTGAACCACTTTTAGCGGTCGTTGTCACACATTTTCTTCATCAATATGATCCCTTACAAAAGCTTGGTAAAGATCATATCTAAAATTTTTCGCTGACTCTATTCATGACTTTAAAGCTTGTTTTTTAAACGATAGCTTCACAGTGAAAGAAGTTACGATTTCCACCCACACTCTTTCTTTCCTTGGGGCTAAATCGGCACTTCTAAAGTCAGATATCCAAATGGGTATGTGCTCTCGAGCAAGCACTCCAATCCAACTCTGTAATTCATCTCCTTCCTTCCCTAATGGTTGCCCTTTCGCATCAAACGAAACTTCAATTCGTTCTCTCTTTATCCTAACATGGTGGACTCTTCTCATAAGAGTTGCTCTTCGTTTACCATCTTCATCGGTATTGAATCTAGGTGAGTTGGTTCTTCGTGGTTTTCCAATTTGAGTTTGAGTTTGAGTTGAGTATTCCTCCTCATGATCTTGCGACATTTTAAATCAATCTAAAGCAACTCTGCACCGAAACACGTTAAAAAACAAAAAATCTTGGTCATTAAATCATTATAAAATCATGGCATCCAAACACATAAAAAGCAAACGAAAGCATACATTAAATCATTGTAAATCCGTGCAACTAAACATATACTTTACTTAATTACGGAAATGACACACAACTTAATCAAAGATGCATTTTATCGAACATGTCATTTGCTAACATATAAGTCACAAAATCAACCCTTTTTCCGGAAAATTCCCAAATCCATGCTTTACTTAAGCAATTTAATTCAATCTAAAACTATTTCTAACTCAAAAAGGCATTCTATCGAACATGGCATATGCGAAAATTTAACTCACAAAATCAACAATTTTTTCGGAAAATTGCCAAATCCGTGCATAACCCAAGCAATTTAATTCAATCTAAAACTAATTCTAACTTAAAGAGGCATTTTGTCGAACATGTCAAATGCTAACATATAAGTCACAAAATCAACATTTTTTTCCGAAAAATTGTTGAATCCGTGCCTTACCCAAGCAATTTTTAAGCAATCTAAATCACGTCCACAATCAACAATCACCAAAGATGTAGGGGACAGATTTTGGACGGAAAATTCTGAAATCAACTATCAACAAAATCAACACTTTTTTTTCCAGAAATTTGGTAAACCGTCGCCTCACCCAATCATTGTACAACAATCCAAAACTAAGTCTCACTCAAAGATGCATTTTGTCGAACATGTAGTGTGCAAAAATTAAACATGCAAAATCAACACTTTTTTCCGGAAATTTGGTAAACCGTCGCCTCACCCAAACATTGTACAACAATTCAAAACTAAGTCTTACTCAAAGAGGCATTTTGTCGAACATGTAGTGTGCAAAAATTTAACATGCAAAATCAACACTTTTTTCCAGAAATTTGATAAACCGTCGCCTCACCCAACCATTGTACAACAATCCAAACTAAGTCTCACTCAAAGAGGCATTTTGTCGAACATGTACTATGCAAAAATTTAACATGCAAAATCAACACCTTTTTTCGAAAATTTGGTAAACCGTCGCCTCACCCAACCATTGTACAACAATCCAAAACTAAGTCTCACTCAAAGAGGCATTTTGTCGAACATCTAGTGTGCAAAAATTTAACATGCAAAATCAACATTTTTTTCCAAAAATTTGGTAAACCGTCGCCTCACCCAACCATTGTACAACAATCCAAAACTAAGTCTCACTCAAAGAGGCATTTTTTCGAACATGTAGTGTGCAAAAATATAACATGCAAAATCAACACTTTTTTCCCAAAAATTTGGTAAACCGTCGCCTCAGCCAACCATTGTACAACAATCCAAAACTAAGTCTCACTCAAAGAGGCATTTTGTCAAACATATACCATGCAAAAATTTAACATGCAAAATCAACACTTATTTTTGTGGAAAAAATCACCCAAAATCACAACAATCAACAATCACCGAAAATCAAGTTTACAATCAACCAACACTTCCATAAGCCGTGCGGTGAAAGAGAGACCTCGACTTACCAAGTACTTGAGTGTGGGTACGAGCGGGTCGATTGGTACCGGCGTAGGCGTGGCGATAGAGAGAGGGAGATGAGGTAGCGAGGGCGAGGACAAGAGAGAAGGAGACGAGGTAGAGAGGGCGAGGATGAGAGATAATGGAGATGGGAGCCAAGAGAGACAATGGAGGGAGGATGCACGACAAGCAAAGAGAGAGAATGGAGGGAGAGTTCCAAATATGAGAGAGATAGAGAAAGTGGAGGGAATGAGGTTTTTATTTTGTTTTTATGTATAGGGAGCAAAATTTCCAACACATGCACGCGCGCACGGTTTTCAGGAAATTTTTAAAATTTCCCGGGATACCACGACGGTTTCTTGCAGATTTTTATTATTTTTTTTTAAAATCCCAAAATTTTTTTCAAAAATTGTAACACATATTTAAAAATTCCCGGTGGCTTGGATACCACGACAGTTTTTTTAAAAAACCGTCGTGGTATCCAAATTTTTTTATTTTTTATATAAAAAACCCCTTCAATTTTAAAAGAAAACCCGGAAACGTTACCACGATGGTTTTTTGTTTTCTAGGCAAAACCATCGTGGTATCTAACCGGAAGTTTTTAAAATTTTGTAAAAAATGGAATTTTGGAAAAAAAAATAAAATATTGGATACCACGACGGTTTTTAAAAAAAAAAACCGTTGTGGTATTGTGACCGGAAATTTTTTAAAAATATATTTTCTTTTAACTATAATCCCACAAGCGGCCACACATGTGTGTTATGCATGAACCAACCCATCAATAGCTCATGTTCTTATATTCATTCACACAAAGGCGTATATAAATAATATAATGTGCACAATTAACATAGTTAATACAACTTATAAATTATATACAATGAAAAAAAAACACTATCAAGTTTTTTTTTTTTGGTCTTCTCAACACGTGTCCACTCGACATCTAAATGAAGCAAGTGTGAGGCATCATTCTCCAAATCATCAATCTCCTTCACCGGTGGCAATCCGTTTGTGAAAGATGGAATGTCGATACAATCTTCAACATCTTCTTGGCCATCCCGGATTATTTTTTGCTTCATTGGCACAACTAAAGATAACTCTAAATTGTCGGGATCCGTTGTGTAAAAGACTTGTACCGCTTGCGACGTCATAATGAAATGATCATTTTTATATCCCAATCACCTAAAGTCCACCACTGTCATGCCGTCCCTATCAATCTTAACAAAATAATTGTCAGCCCACTTGCATTTAAAAGAGTGCTATCCGCAAGCCGCAATAATCAAGTTCCCAAATATCTTCAATGAACCCAAAGTAGTTCATCGAACCGTATACCGGGTTCTTGTCCTTTGCGGATGAAATATGCATAGACTCGGCACAAAGGCTCACACCACTATTTTTGGACGGGATGCTTCTCATCTCTTTTGCGAGTGTAGAAGGAGTAGCCATTGACAAAGTACGATGTATATCTTGTGACTATCGATGACGGTCCTCTTGCTAGCTTCATTAAGTCTTGGGAAACGCCAGCCTTCATATGCAAATCTTTTCTTATCCACTCCCGAAATGCCCGGTTGTGCTAATCTTGAATCCACTTTTCACATCTTGTTTTTCTTGGATTCACATCTCTTGTTTACCTCATGTGAACCTCAATGAAAGGCTACACTTCCTTAGCATTGTGCAAAATATACAGACAAGCTTTTTCCCATTCATCTTGATTTACTGGTGAATGAACGCCCACGGATAGTCCTTTCAACGTAAATAGCCCGCTCGTTGGCAACCCTATTGGGTCCGCGTTGGAAAAATACTCAGAGCAAAATTTAACTGATTCCTCGGCTATGTAGTTTTCCACTATACATCCCTCAGGCCTATTTCGGTTCTTCACATAACCCTTCAAAACCTTCATATACCTTTCGAAAGGATACATTCACCTCACATGGACCGGTTGATAAATGCACAAAAATACATTTTATTTAATATAATTTAGTAGATAATTTATATTTTAAATATGTATTTTCATAATATTAATTCATAATATTTTAGCTTAGAAATATTTATTATTTTAATTATTTTGATTCTTTCCTCTTCTTTTTCTTCTCTCTTTTCCTTTTTCTTTCCTTTCTTCCGCAGGTGTAGCCACTGCTGTGGCTCAATCCACCGCCAGCCAGGCCCGCGTGATTTCAGCCCAGCTGCTCCCTTCACATGTGCCACTCCAGCCCGAGATCCAAGCCTGCAACTCCAGCACAGGCCCAGCGCGAGTTTCGGGCCGAAACTCCAGCACCAGCTCCTCCCCACGTGCCTGTCAGCCCGAGTGGCCCCAGCTCATGTTTCCCAGCCTGAGTAATTCGAGGCCCGCGATTCTAGCTGCCAGTCCAAGCCCGTGTGCGCGCAGCTCAAGCCCGCGAGAATCTCGGGCCGGATTCCCAGTCAACTCCAGCAGATCTCTCTCCCTCTGTTTGCGTGAAATAAGCCCAAATATGAGCTTTGGGCCAACTCCAACCACACAAATATTGGCCGGCAATCATTGCCCATATTCCCAGCTAATTGTTGAGTGTATTCCAGCCAATAGTGAATCATTTGAAGCTGATTTTGTGAGCTGAAATCCCCCCAAACCACTGGGCATTACAGCCTATAAAACCAAGTCTTTGCAGCAAGCTTAGACGTTTTTGAATCACCATTTTTTGGCTGAGTTTGGAGTGTGATTTTATTCTCCTTGTATTTTCATCTCATGTTTTCTTGTTAGAATTTTGTGAGATGAATTGCAAGTTAGGCTAGAGTTATTGGGTGAGACTAGAGATGATCTTATATGTGTAGTGAACTTATTTGGGTTTTGATTCTCCAATGGTTTGTAATGTTCATACATTTGAGTAAATAATTTTTCTTCCATCTTATTTCTCTTTCATATCAATATATTTTGTTGTCAACTTTTATATAAATTTAGTCAAGCTCTTTTTATGTAATTGTTGTACGATATGGTATATTGATAGCATTATTTTATAAGTAGTCTTTTACTGCAATATTGCTTATGGTATATTGTCGCTTTTTGATTTCTTATAAGATAAGTTTTGTTAGTTCTTCATGTAAGAATTTTATTTACTCAAATGAATTTTAATTCACAAGTTTCTTAAATCTTTATTTTCCGATTGATTGTTTGGGATGTGAAACTTTCAATTGAGTTATTTTACGAATTAAAATCCAAATAGGTAAACGAAACATATAGGGGATTCTCGATGTCTTACCACTTTTGATTATTGAATTTTTCTCCATTTTGAATTACGTTGTCTTTAAAATTGCTTCAAAATCACAAAAATATTTCTTCTGTTTCTTTATTCGATTACTCATTTCTCTGACGCTTTTGTTACGCTAATCTTTTCTTGTTTGTTTTTATCACCTTCTCGTGGGATCGACCGTCCTAATTGTGCTACAATCGACCGCTTGTTTTTGTACACGTTTGGGTGTAATCAAATTTTGGCGCCGTTGCCGGGGAGGTGCCAAGAAGCAAGATTGATCAGTAGATATTAAGCCAAAGAGGTAAGTACATTTTTGTTTATTTAATTTTATTATTTTTTTTCTTTCTTTTCTGTAATTTTAGTCAATTGTTTTTGTTTACAGATTGATTAGTTAAATTTTATAACTGTCTTTATTAGTTTGATTTGTATATTTTGTTTTTATTTTCTTTGGGTTTTGTCTTGTTAGTAGTTTTTGTTAGTCTTTTTATCTATTTATTTTCTATTAGTTTTATCTTTTTAGCTTTATTTTGTTTTGCCAGAATAGAAGTTTTTCTTTTACTTATTTTGTCTTCTATTTTCTTTAGCTAGTTTACATTTAAAAAAAAATTTCAGTTTAAGTTTTGATTTTTATATTTTAGAACACTTTATCATTTTTTTTTTTGGTCCGATTGTTCATTTTTCTTCTATCAATTTCTATTTCCATTAATATTTTGTCAGTTTTTGGTTATCTTTTTAGTCAATAAGTGGGTTAATTTTCTTTTAGTTTCTCTTGGTCAGTTTCTTTCTTTTGATTTTAATAGTGTTTAATAGTATTGTTAATAGTAGTTTCTTTTATTTTTGCTAGTATATATTGTACTTTCTTTTTACGTTTTTATTGTTAGTGTTTTTCATCACGTTTACGTTTTATGTTTCATTAATTCTGATACTAAATGTTGTTAATTTTGTGTTAGAATTTTATTTTTCATAACTGATAGTTTTATTTCTTAATTTTTAATTTTTAACATTTTGGCTACCAATTTAGTGTTAATAATTAGGGCTCATAATTTGTGTAACCTTAGGTTTTAGTATAGCATTAACTTAGGATACTAATATCTAACATCTAACATTTCATAAAATACGCCATAAAATTTAATAAATTTTCCAAGCAATTGTGTGGAAACGTTGGAAAGTACGAACTGAGAAAGTTCTGTCTAGGAGGTTGGTTTTTAAAGAGGCCTCGCCCCACCAATTTTTCCTGGGAGCATTATTAGGGATTGCGATTCGCGGTTTTATACTATTGTTGTTTTTGTAAAAGTTTTCTTTGTTGAAAAAAAAAAAAAAATGCTTAAGGTGAATGAATCGTTATAGAAAGGAACTAGGGAGATTCGCAAGAAGACCTGAAGACCCTAGTGAAGTTTCTTCTTCTACGTCTAGCCTTCCTCCATCTCCAAACGCTTTAGCAATTCCAAATCCTTTTGCAATGGCTCAAAACGAGGAGGTCCAACAAAAGACGTTGAACGACTACCTTCACCCTACGCGTACGGCCACACCATCATGCATAATGTTTCCACCTAATTTACCGAATCTGGATTTCAAGCCGGGAATGATTCAACTTTTGCCAACCTTTCATGGGTTAGAAAGTGAAAATCCGTACGTGCACATTCGGGAGTTTGACGAGGTGGTGGCCACTTTCCACAATCGAGCTGAGGCTGCAGATTCTGTGCGATTAAAATTTTTCCCCTTCTCTCTGAAGGACAAAGCCAAAAGCTGGTTGTATTCTTTGCGACCTAGGTCTATTGGATAATGGGAAGAGATGACAACTGCATTCTTCAACAAGTATTTCCCACACCATAAGACTAATGGTCTTAAATGACAGATCTCGACCTTTACTCAGACGGACAATGAAACTCTCTATCAAGTCTGGGAGCGGTTTAAAGATCTGTTGAATCAATGTCCCCACCATGGTTACGAGAGTTGGCGCCTCGTCAGTTATTTCTACGAAGGACTCACAATCCGAGAGCGTCAATTTGTGGAGATGATGTGCAATGGTGAGTTTCTCCAGAAGGATCCCGAAGAGGCTTTCGAGTATCTCAACGAGCTAGCCGAGAAAGCCCACACATGGACTGGACCAAGTGCTACTGACAGCACTAGTCGTTCCCGACCTGCTGGAGTCTACCAACTAAGGGAAGAGGATAACCTCAAGGCCCAAATCGAGTCTTTGACACGACAGATTGAGGCCCTCAAAACCAAGGAAGGAAGAGGAATCCACATGGTCGCAAGGGCAGAGTCACAAGAGCCATGCTTCGTTTGTGGAGGGGTGGAACATTTAGCTAAGGATTGCCTTGTTTATAGTGAAATGAGAGGGAGTTACGAGGAGCAATGTAATGCCTTAGGGGCATACAATAAGCCTTTCTCTAACACATACAATCCTGGCTGGAGGAACCATCCGAACTTCAGTTGGAGAGATTCCAATCAAACTCAACCATCTGGTGGACAATGGAGAACGGAGCAACAGCCACAACCACCAAAGGCAAATTCTGCACCTCAGTATCATGCACAACCGCCGAGGAATTTTCTCGAGAATACCTTGCATTCTTTCATGGAGGCACAGACTAGGATGAACCAAAAGTCCGAATCACTTTTCATGCAAATGGTGGAAGAAAGTAAAGAGATGAAGAGCCAGATCACAAAGCTGACTGGTGCCTTGGCTGTTCAAGAACGAGGAAAGTTTCCTTCCCAAGCCCAATCCAACCTCACGGGGCAACACATGGCACAAACCTCCAACTCTGAAGGGCGAAACATCAAGGAGGTCAATGCCATCATCACTCGTAGTGGCAAGAGTTTGGATGAACCATCAAGAACTACTGTCACTTCAAGTAGTCGAGAAGTCGCCCCCAAGAAAGATGAACCAACTGAACTTCCAGTAAAAGTGCCTTTCCCCCAAGCTCTGCGATCTGCTGGGAAAGTGCTGGACAGTCAAAGTGAGATCCTAGAGCATTTGACTCAAGTGAAGATTAATCTTC
Organism: Ficus carica; assembly: GCA_009761775.1. Taxonomy (NCBI): domain Eukaryota; kingdom Viridiplantae; phylum Streptophyta; class Magnoliopsida; order Rosales; family Moraceae; genus Ficus; species Ficus carica. The sequence goes on from VYVB01000445.1 coordinate 26,003, forward strand.
CTTTGCTTCATGTGATCAAACAAGTGCCGGCTTATGCCAAAGTCATCAAGGATCTGTGCACCGTCAAAAGGAAGCACCACGTTAAGAAGACCGCCTTCTCGACGGAACAAGTGAGTGCGGTGATCAAGCAGAAGGCGCCGCCCAAGTACAAAGATCCTGGTTGTCCCACCATCTCGTGCCAAATTGGGACTCAGGAATTCGGCCAAGCTTTGCTCGACCTTGGAGCGAGTGTCAATCTCATGCCTTACTCTATCTACTCGCAACTTGGTCTAGGAGAGATTAAGCCCACATCTGTGGTTTTGCAACTGGCCGATCGTTCGATCAAGAAGCCTCGGGGTATAGTTGAGGATGTTCTGGTTCAAGTTGAGAAATTTTATTACCCCGTTGATTTCCTTGTCCTAGATACCCAATCTGTGGTGAGCATGGAGTCCAAGATTCCCATCATCCTCGGTAGACCTTTCCTTGCTACAGCCAATGCTTTGATCAACTGTAGGAATGGTCTCATGAAGATATCTTTCGGGAACATGACCTTGGAGGTAAATGTTTTCCACATTGCGAAGCAGCCACACGATGATGACGAGTGTCACCAAACATTTCTGATCGACACACTCGTCTCGGAGGAGATTCAACTGCAAAGTGATTCCGATAATCTTGATGATCTCCTCCACAATTCTGACTCTGAGAGTTCCGGTCCTTGTGAGTTGGCCAACAACGCTACCATCTATAAAGATTCACAAGGCAGAGGAACCAAGTTTTGGCAACCACGTTTCGAAGAGCTTCCTCGAGAGAAAGAAAAGCCAAAACCATCCACCGAAGAGATCCCAATACTTAAGCTGGCGCAATTGCCTGAGGGTCTGAAACATGTCTTCCTGGGAGCTGGTGATACCTTTCATGTTATCATTTCATCTAAACTTGACGCATCACAAGAGCAGCGGTTAGTCGACATGCTGCGAGAACACAAGGCTGCGTTAGGTTGGACGATTGCTGACATTAAGGGTATTAGCCCCTTAGTTTGCTCCCATCACATCAAATTGGAAGACGGGGCCATTCCACGAAGGGATCCCCAAAGGAGACTGAACCCAACGATGAAAGAAGTTGTGAAGAATGAGGTCTTGAAGCTTTTGGATACAGGTATCATCTATCCAATCGCTGATAGCAAGTGGGTCAGTCCAACTCAGGTAGTGCCCAAAAAATCGGGGGTGACAGTGGTGGAGAACGAGAAAGGGGCTTTGGTCCCCACAAGGACTGTTACGGGTTGGCGTATGTGTATCGACTACCGGAAGCTGAACGCCGCCACCCGCAAGGATCATTTTCCGCTTCCGTTCATCGACCAAAGCTTAAAATGCGTAGCTGGTCATCCTTTCTACTGCTTTCTTGATGGTTACTCAGGTTATTATCAGATCGAGATTGCATTGGAGGATCAAGAGAATACTACTTTTACTTGTCCTTTTGGTACTTATGCCTTCCGGCGCATGCCATTTGGACTGTGTAATGCGCCAGCCACCTTTCAAAGATGCATGATGAGCATTTTCAGCGACATGATCGAGAAATATATGGAAGTGTTCATGGATGACTTGACCGTCTTCGGCGACTCCTTTGATTCGTGCCTTCTCAACTTGGAAGCTGTTCTAACAAGATGTGAACAGAAAGGTCTCGTGCTCAACTGGGAGAAGTGCCATTTCATGGTACCATCTGGCATAGTTTTGGGGCATGTTGTTTCTGAGAAAGGGATTGAGGTCGATCAGTCTAAGATTGAACTTATCTCTAAATTGCCCACCCCCAAGTCAGTGAAAGAAGTTCGGTCATTTCTCGGGCATGCTGGTTTCTATAAGAGGTTCATACAGAACTTTTCTGCAATTTCTCGTCCGTTATGTACTCTCCTAGCCAAAGATGCCATTTTTGAATGGACGCAAGAGTGTGAGGATGCTTTCCGAACGCTTGTGGTGAAGTTGACTTCTGCCCCCATCATTCAGTCACCGGATTGGAGCTTACCTTTCGAGATTATGTGTGACGCAAGTAACCATGCTGCTGGGGCAGTCCTTGGTCAAAGAAGAGAAGGAAAGTCCTTTGTAGTGTCTTATGCAAGCCGCACTCTGAATAGTGCTAAATTGAACTACTCAACCACTGAGAAAGAGTTGCTCGCTGTTGTGTTTGCACTTGACAAGTTCCGTGCAAATCTGATTGATTCACCCATCATAATCTTCACAGATCATGCAGCCCTTAAGTATCTCCTTTCCAAAAAGGATGCCAAGGCGCGATTGATTAGGTGGATCCTCTTGTTGCAGGAATTTGACATCACCAACAAGGACAAGAAAGGAGTCGAAAATGTTGTGGCGGACCACCTATCTCGACTCGAATTTAGTGACCCCGCCGACGGTCCTGCCATTCGAGATGATTTCCCTTATGAACATTTGTTCGCTATCACCAAGATACCTTGGTACGCTCACATCGTCAATTATTTGGTGACCGACGAACATACTGTTGATTGGAGTGTTCAAGATAAGCGTAAATTTTTGGTTGAGGTGCGTAATTTCTATTGGGATGATCCGTACCTGTTCAAGTACTGCCCTGACCAAATCCTGAGGCGATGCATTCCCGATGACGATATTCATAGTATTCTGAACTTTTGTCATAATGATGCATGTGGTGGTCACTTCTCCGTGAATAAGACTGCTTCAAAAATCTTGCAGTGTGGTCTTTATTGGCCCACTTTGTTTAAAGACACTAATGAGTTTTGTCGCTCTTGTCCTAGGTGCCAAAAGTTAGGTGCTTTGTCCCGTCGTCATATGATGCCCTTGAACCCAATTATTGTGATAGAGATATTTGATTGTTGGGGGATAGATTTTATGGGACCGTTTCCATCTTCTTTTGGTTACCTCTACATTCTCCTCGCTGTGGATTACGTTTCTAAATGGGTAGAAGTCGTGCCGTGTCGAACCAATGATAATGCAACAGTTGTGAAGTTCTTAAAAGAGAATGTGTTATCTCGGTTTGGTACGCCCCGCGCTATCATCAGTGATCAAGGCACACATTTCTGCAATCGTTCTTTCGAGGCCTTGATGCGCAAATAGGGTGTGATCCACAAAGTTTCAACCGCTTATCACCCACAAACGAACGGCCAAGCCGAGCTGGCAAATCGAGAGATCAAACAAATTTTGGAGAAGACGGTAAACCCCGACCGCAAAGATTGGTCTTTGCGGCTTTCTGATGCACTTTGGGCATATCGCACTGCTTACAAAACCACCCTTGGGATGTTTCCTTATAGGCTTGTTTTTGGAAAAGCCTGTCATTTACCTGTAAAACTCGAACATAAGGCTTATTGGGCTATCAAAGCCCTTAACTTTGATCTCAGTGCTGCAGGTATACATCGCAAGCTCCAGTTGTTGGAAATTGAGGAGTTGAGAAATGATGCATATAATAACTCCAAGATTTACAAGGCTAGAATGAAGGTGGCTCATGACAAGTAGATTTTGAGGAAGAACTTCGAGCCAAATCAAAGGGTACATCTTTATGACTCCCGTCTGCATCTCCACCCCGGTAAGTTGAGGTCGCGGTGGACTGGTCCATTTGTGGTGAAACAAGTCTTTCCCAACGGTGCTGTCGAGGTCGAGGACCCAAGCGATGGGAGAATTTTCAGAGTTAATGGTCAGAGACTGAAGCACTACATTGAACGAGTGAGCCAGGTTGAAGAAATCATTCTTGAGGCCCCGGTTTATGAGTAGTTTGTTTCCAACCCTTTTTGTATCATATTTTTGTTTATTCGTTTTGCTTGTTTCTTCTATTTTTGTGTGTTTTGTGTGCTTTTATTTTCGGTTTATTTTTATGTGCTTTTATATTTGTTTGTGTGTTTTGGAAAATCAGATCAAGCAGCTCATCTATGTTCCTATCGTCATCATCCAGGTGCTCTCTTCCCCTGTCTTTTTTTCACATTTGTATAATTCTTAGACAGTGAGGACACTGTCTGATTTTTGGTTGGGGGTGGTGAGCATATTCATGAGTGAGTTTAATTTTTGTCATTTTGGAATTTAGATCAAATTTTTTGCAAAGTTACTTAAGTGTGACTTCAAAATATTCGGTGTGAGTCAGTTTTTGTTATCTTAACTATTAAGAAATGATTTCCAGAGTTATTTTTGTGCACATACTAAACCTTGTGCTAAGATGGTTGTTATCACATTTAGTTGAGAAAAATTCTCGAGTTTAAGTGCTTCATTTTGGTGAGTTGTGAAAGTTAAGAAAACAGCTTTTTGGACTTTTATTGATCTTTTGAGTTGGTAAAATCACTATTTGGAACACCACTACTTAACTTGTACTTTTGCTTGAGGGATGATTTTTGATTAGATAGAATTAATCTTTTGTAATAGAGCCTTATTCTTTTGTATTGTTCAAAAAAAAAAAAAAAAAAAAAAAAAAAAAAAGAAGCAAGAGCATTCATTTCATCATCAATATTCATGTAGTTTGGTTATAATTTCATCTGGTGCTGCATAGCAGTCAAAAGAAGTCCTTACTACAATTGTTCTATTAAGCATGATGTCTCTTGTTAAAAATAAAAAATAAAAAATAAAAAATAAAAAAAATGTGTGAAAAAAAAAATTGTTTATATTTTACGGCTATTTGTTTGTGTAACTTTCTATTTGATCCGAATGAATTCCCAAAAGCTGGTTTATGGTGTAAATGGTGTAATGTTCCAAATATTTGATTGGCCTATCGTTTGATCAATGGTTGTTTATTAGCTTGTCCTTAAATTGCCTTCTCTCAATTGAGCGTTGACCGATTTATTTCCAACTCTATGAGTGAATACCTTTGCACTAAAATATTTCCAACACCCGTGAGGTAATGGAGTTGAGACTTTTTCTTGGTGAATTTTTCGATGCTATTTGTGTTACGGACTGTGGTAAGAAGGATATGGTTTGGTGCACACACACACAACTCTGGAGTAATGACTGAAGTAGTTTTGATAGCATTTTCTGACTTCTTCCTGATATTTTGTTTGAGTGCTTAGATGATTTTGTAAGTTTCGATTTGAATTTTCAACTTGACTTAATTTTTCTTGCGCTTGAATTGCTAGGGACTAGCAATAAGCTGGTTGGGGGTTGTGATAAATGCACAAAAATACATTTTATTTAATATAATTTAGTAGATAATTTACATTTTAAATATGTATTTTCATAATATTAATTCATAATATTTTAGCTTAGAAATATTTATTATTTTAATTATTTTGATTCTTTCCTCTTCTTTTTCTTCTCTCTTTTCCTTTTTCTTTCCTTTCTTCCGCAGGTGTAGCCACTGCTGTGGCTCAATCCACCGCCAGCCAGGCCCGCGTGATTTCAGCCCAGCTGCTCCCTTCACATGTGCCACTCCAGCCCGAGATCCAAGCCTGCAACTCCAGCACAGGCCCAGCGCGAGTTTCGGGCCGAAACTCCAGCACCAGCTCCTCCCCACGTGCCTGTCAGCCCGAGTGGCCCCAGCTCATGTTTCCCAGCCTGAGTAATTCGAGGCCCGCGATTCTAGCTGCCAGTCCAAGCCCGTGTGCGCGCAGCTCAAGCCCGCGAGAATCTCGGGCCGGATTCCCAGTCAACTCCAGCAGATCTCTCTCCCTCTGTTTGCGTGAAATAAGCCCAAATATGAGCTTTGGGCCAACTCCAACCACACAAATATTGGCCGGCAATCATTGCCCATATTCCCAGCTAATTGTTGAGTGTATTCCAGCCAATAGTGAATCATTTGAAGCTGATTTTGTGAGCTGAAATCCCCCCAAACCACTGGGCATTACAGCCTATAAAACCAAGTCTTTGCAGCAAGCTTAGACGTTTTTGAATCACCATTTTTTGGCTGAGTTTGGAGTGTGATTTTATTCTCCTTGTATTTTCATCTCATGTTTTCTTGTTAGAATTTTGTGAGATGAATTGTAAGTTAGGCTAGAGTTATTGGGTGAGACTAGAGATGATCTTATATGTGTAGTGAACTTATTTGGGTTTTGATTCTCCAATGGTTTGTAATGTTCATACATTTGAGTAAATAATTTTTCTTCCATCTTATTTCTCTTTCATATCAATATATTTTGTTGTCAACTTTTATATAAATTTAGTCAAGCTCTTTTTATGTAATTGTTGTACGATATGGTATATTGATAGCATTATTTTATAAGTAGTCTTTTACTGCAATATTGCTTATGGTATATTGTCGCTTTTTGATTTCTTATAAGATAAGTTTTGTTAGTTCTTCATGTAAGAATTTTATTTACTCAAATGAATTTTAATTCACAAGTTTCTTAAATCTTTATTTTCCGATTGATTGTTTGGGATGTGAAACTTTCAATTGAGTTATTTTACGAATTAAAATCCAAATAGGTAAACGAAACATATAGGGGATTCTCGATGTCTTACCACTTTTGATTATTGAATTTTTCTCCATTTTGAATTACGTTGTCTTTAAAATTGCTTCAAAATCACAAAAATATTTCTTCTGTTTCTTTATTCGATTACTCATTTCTCTGACGCTTTTGTTACGCTAATCTTTTCTTGTTTGTTTTTATCACCTTCTCGTGGGATCGACCGTCCTAATTGTGCTACAATCGACCGCTTGTTTTTGTACACGTTTGGGTGTAATCAAATTTTGACGCCGTTGCCGGGGAGGTGCCAAGAAGCAAGATTGATCAGTAGATATTAAGCCAAAGAGGTAAGTACATTTTTGTTTATTTTATTTTATTATTTTTTTTCTTTCTTTTCTGTAATTTTAGTCAATTGTTTTTGTTTACAGATTGATTAGTTAAATTTTATAACTACGTCTTTATTAGTTTGATTTGTATATTTTGTTTTTGTTTTCTTTGGGTTTTGTCTTGTTAGTAGTTTTTGTTAGTCTTTTTATCTATTTATTTTCTATTAGTTTTATCTTTTTAGCTTTATTTTGTTTTGCCAGAATAGAAGTTTTTCTTTTACTTATTTTGTCTTCTATTTTCTTTAGCTAGTTTACATTTAAAAAAAAAATTTCAGTTTAAGTTTTGATTTTTATATTTTAGAACACTTTATCATTTTTTTTTTGGTCCGATTGTTCATTTTTCTTCTATCAATTTCTATTTCCATTAATATTTTGTCAGTTTTTGGTTATCTTTTTAGTCAATAAGAGGGTTAATTTTCTTTTAGTTTCTCTTGGTCAGTTTCTTTCTTTTGATTTTAATAGTGTTTAATAGTATTGTTAATAGTAGTTTCTTTTATTTTTGCTAGTATATATTGTACTTTCTTTTTACGTTTTTATTGTTAGTGTTTTTCATCACGTTTACGTTTTATGTTTCATTAATTTTGATACTAAATGTTGTTAATTTTGTGTTAGAATTTTATTTTTCATAACTGATAGTTTTATTTCTTAATTTTTAATTTTTAACATTTTGGCTACCAATTTAGTGTTAATAAATTAGGGCTCATAATTTGTGTAACCTTAGGTTTTAGTATAGCATTAACTTAGGATACTAATATCTAACATCTAATGAGTTATTTTACGAATTAAAATCCAAATAGGTAAACGAAACATATAGGGGATTCTCGATGTCTTACCACTTTTGATTATTGAATTTTTCTCCATTTTGAATTACGTTGTCTTTAATATTGCTTCAAAATCACAAAAATATTTCTTCTGTTTCTTTATTCGATTACTCATTTCTCTGACGCTTTTGTTCCGCTAATCTTTTCTTGTTTGTTTTTATCACCTCCTCGTGGGATTGACCGTCTTAATTGTGCTACAATCGACCACTTGTTTTTGTACACGTTTGGGCGTAATCACCGGTCCACATAACTTAACTTCCCGAACTAAGTGCACCGTTAGGTGAATCATTATATCAAAAAAGACTGGTTGGATATACTTCTCAAGCATGCACAAAGTCATCACCAGTTCTGATTGTAGCGAATCTAGCATAAGTGGATCGATTACCTTGGAGTATATTGAATTGAAAAATGAGCATAACTTCGCAATTGCATATCTCACATATTTTATTAAAACTCCCCGCAATGCAAGAGGTAATAATTGTTGCATCAAAATATGACAATCATGTGTTTTCATTCCAATGAGCCTCAAATCCTTCATCGACACCAACCTTTTGAAGTTGGAAGAGTACCCACTTGGCACTTGCACGGACGCAAGCCATTCACAAAGCTTTCTCTTTTCTTGTCTTAATAATGTGTGTTTGCCGAAGGTAAGTATGTGCCATTCGATCTTTTGTCGGGGAGCAAATTTGGTCTAATATTTATCTCTTTAACATCCAACCGTGCCTTTTCATCATCTTTAGTTTTGTTTGGAATGTCAAGCAACGTGCCCACTATCGATTCACAAATGTTTTTCTCAATATGCATAACATCTAAGCAATGACGAATGTAAAGTGACTCCCAATATGGAAGTTCATAGAAGATTGACTTCTTCTTCCAAGGTCCATTGACAACTGGAGCCTTACATTTTCTCTTTCCCAAAACTACTTTCACATCTTTAACGATCTCAAATACATCTTCGCTAGACAAAATCCGAGGAGCTGTTCTTTCTTCAGTATTACCATCAAAAGCCTTTTTTTGTTTGCGGTATCGATGATTTTTTGGTAAGAATCTCCTGTGATCAAGATAAACGGTTTTCTTACCATTCTTCAACCGGACGGAAGATGTTTCCTTCATACAAACTGGACAACTTATAGAACTCTTCACAGGATAACCAGATAGGTTGCTAAGTGCAGGAAAGTCATTAATTGACCAAATCAACATTGCACGAAGATTGAACGTATCTTGACGGTAAGAATCTCTAACTTGTAAACCATTTTCCCACAAGCTTTTTAGGTCATCGATTAATGGTGCCAAGTATACGTTAATATCATTCCCTGGTTGTTGAGGGCCTGAGATCAATAGTGTCAACATCAAGAGCTTCCGCTTCATGCACAATTCTGGAGGGAGATTGTAGTTGACAAGTATGACTGGTCAGGTACTATGCTGACTACTCATGTTATTATGTGGGTTCATTCCATCCGTCGACAAACCGAGACATAAATTCCTTGGTTCTGCACTAAAATCTAGATGATTATCATCAAAGGTCTTTCATTGTGGTGCATCGGCCGGATGCCTAAGTTTGCCATCGTCAACACGTTTATCATGATGTCATGTCAAATTCTTAGCATGCTCGGCATTACAGAATAAACAACACAAACGTGGAGCTGGTGGAATGTACCATAACACCTTAACCGACACTCCTTTTCTACCATTCGATGGCATCTTGTCCTTCTTCCATCTTGACTCGTTACAAACCGGACATTCATCTAAATCTTCATATTTTTTCCGGTAAATGACGCAATCATTTGAACAAGCATGTATCTTTTCATATTTCATTCCCAAAGTGCTCAACGTCTTTTTTGTCTCGTACATACTAGGTGGCACTTTATTATCCTCCGATAGAACATCTTTTAAAAATTTTAAAAGAGTCGTGAAACTAGAATTCATCCACCCTCCCAACGCTTTCATATTCCATAATTTAGCCAATACCCCTAATTTCGTATATTTTGTACACCCGACATACAAGGGTGTTTCGACATCATTAATCATTGCCTCAAATAACTCCGAACGGTGTACAAAGTTTTCTTCCAAATCATTTATCATATTGAACATATTATCCCCAACGTCTTCCTCAACAATAGGTTATTTACCTTTAGTACACGTCGATATATATTTAATATTGAAAAAATCTTCGCCATGTAAATACCATATTTGGTAAAAACAAATAATCCCATAAGCGCGCAAATGCCCTCTAACATCATCAATGGAATGAGATCTATGATTACTACAAATTTGACACGGACACGGAATCTTATCATCTTGTATGTGAGCTTTGGTAAATGAAAAAAATTCTTCAACACCATCTTCATATGATTCAGACAATCTATCAAACCATATCCATTTCCTATCCATGATTTGCAAATCTTAAATAAAAAAATTAAAATACTTAGAAGTCAAAGTACTCTATTTTAACATGCATATATATCATTTTCATTAATTAACACCGGCCCATTATCTGATCAACAATTAAAAATCGAAAGAACATAACAAAACTAATTAAAATACAAAACCATCTAAAACCATAATTAATTAAGTCTAAATACCGAGAGAAAAATAACATTTCTTGATCACTTAATTTAACACCCATTGCACAATTTAACTCTAAATCGATCCCAAAACATATATATATATATATATATATATATAAAACACCTTATAAAATCATACAAATCAATAATATTAATACTAAGGAAAACACAACAACAAGAAGACGTTAATTAGTTATCACTTACAAAGAGATTATAATGATAGATATAGTAGATGGTGGTGGTGACGTCTAATGGTGTACAGATTGTTTTCGGAGTGATTTGATCTTATTTTGGGATATGCAGAGAGTTATTGATGTGAAAAATTGAGGGCAACTACACTCATCGTTTGGTCTAAATTTTTTGTGAATTTTGCACGACGATTTTTTAAAAACGGTCGTGGAAACTTCAGGCTTCCAAGACCGTTTCTAGAAAACCGTCGTGGAAGCTGTTCCACGACGGTTATTTAAAACTGTTGTGGAAGCATGGTCTTCCACGACGGTTTTCAACAACCATCATGGAAGCTTCGGCTTCCACGACATTTTTTGGAAACACTGTTCCGCTCCGTGTTTTTGCCGCATTTTGCACGACGGTTTTTATAAAAATGATCGTGGAAGTTCCGTCGTGGAATCCACATTTTGAAGTAGTGATAGTCCAAATCACAATATCCGACTACATATTGACCAACTTTATCATCCCGCTTAAACACTAAATCAACGTCTACGGTGTTTAGAATGTACTGTAGAATTCATTTCACAACTGGAGAAAATACCTTATTATAGTCGATTCTTTCCTTTTGTGCGTAGCCTTTAGCCACCAATCTTGCCTTGTAGTGAACATTTTTCTTTTCAGGAAATTCTTCTTTCTTTGCAAATACCCATTTGCACCCAATTGCCTTCTTACCCTTTGGTAGTTGCACATCTTCCAAGTCTTGTTCTTCTGAAAAGATTGCATCTCTTCTTCCATTGCACCTTTCCACTTCTCATTTTCTGAGGTTTGGACTGCTTCTCGAAAAGTTGAAGGAACATAGGCCACTATGTCAGCAAATCAAGCAGGTTAGCGAATCTCTCGTCTTGTCGTTCTAACTGCAATTGGTTCTTGTTGCTGCGGCGACTCTTGAGTCAGAACTTCTTCTTCTTCTTCTGACTCTTCTTCCATCACTGGAGTGTCGCTATTTGTTTTTCTGACAGGGCTATAATCATCGTTCTTTCAAACTCCACCTGCTGCGGAGTATCCTCCACCTGTTTCTAAGTTCCATCAGTTTGAACAGCTTTATCTATCACTTTCTTCAAAAAAAAAAAAAAAAAAAAAAATCATCAAATGCAACGGCTTTGCTAAAAATTATTTTCTTTGTTTCTGGACACCAAAGATGGTATCCCTTCACTCCAGAGGTGATTCCCATAAAAAAAAACCTTCTTTGCCCATGGATCGAACTTTGATTCCTTAAGATGGTAATATGCAGTGGAACCAAAAACATATAAGGAATTATAATTTGTAGCCGGTTTTTCAAACCATACTTCAACGGGTGTTTTGCCACCAATTGCGGATGATGGCAAATGATTTACGAGGTGATGCGCGTATGTTACAGCTTCAACCTAGAATTGTTTGCCCAACCCAACATTGGACAACATACATCGAACTTTCTCCAGCAGAGTTTAATTCATGCGTTTTACCACTCCATTCCATTGTGGTGTTTTTCTAATTGTGAAGTGTCAGACAATTCCATGCTTATTGCAAACGTCAGACAATGGATCACTCGTATATTCTCCACCATTGTCAGATCTGAGTAGCTTGATCTTTTTTCCTGTCTAGTTCTCGATCATATTTTTCCACTTAAGAAAAACTCCAAGCACTTCATTCTTAGTCTTCATAGTGTACACCCAAACTTTCATAGAAAAATTGTTATTAAAGGTGACAAAGTAGTGTTTAGCTCCCATGGACGTCGTCTTAAAAGCTCCCAACACATCTCAGTGAACATAATCCAAAATACCTTTCGTATTGTGGATAGCAGTGCCGAACTTCACTCACTTCTGCTTTCCTAGAACACAATGCTCGCAGAAATCTAACTTGCAAGTCTTTGCAACTTTCAACAATTTTTGCTTCACCAGAATTTGCAAGGATTTTTCACTAGCATGTCCCAAACGCATATGCCACAACCTGGATACTTTGGACATCTTATCATCACCAGAAGTTGTTGCTATTGCAGCTGTCCTGATAATCGTACTACCTTGGTAATAATATAGATTATTTTTTGATGAATTTCATAACCACGAGTGTTCTGGAAGTAGCTTTCAGAATTCCATCTCGCATAGTCACAGCTAAGCCCTTGGACTCCAAGGCTCCCAAAAGATGAGATTCTTCTTCAAATTCGGCACGTACCGAACATCCTTCAAAACTCTGGTTGATCCATCATGGTTCTTTTAGCCTTGGGCAGTCTTTCTTCCAGTGTCCTTTTTCACGACAGAAAGCACACTCATCTTTGGAAGGTCTGGTTCTCAAATGAGATTTCCCTCTTCTTCCTTTTGTCTGGCTTTGCAAATGACCTCTTGCTACCAATGCTTCTTCTGTTGATGCTGACCTACTTCCTTTTTTATTCTTTTTCCCGAGTTCATGACTATACAAAGCAGCATAAACTACATCAAGAGAAACATCATCCTTCCCATGAAGTAGAGTAGCCTTTAAATGTTCAAACTTATTAGGAAGAGATTGCAATAACATCAAAGCCAAATCCTCATCATCGAAAGATATATCTATATTAAGAAAGTTTGCTACTAGTTGGTTAAAATCAGTAATGTGGTCGTTCATGGATGTGCCTGGGCGGTACTTAAAGCGGAACAATCTTTTCTTCATGATGAGCTTATTCTGACCACTCTTCTTTAGAAATTTGTTCTCCAATGCCTTCACAACTTATGCGTAGAAGTCTCGTTCTTGAATGCATTCTTCTGTTCTCTGGACAGGCACGATCGAAATGTACCACACGCCAAGCGGTTGACGATCTTCCACTCTTTTTCATCAACATCATCTGTTTCTTTTCGTCGATAGCAATCTCTAGACATTGTTGGAAGAGAGAATCTAGCTGTAATGACCTATGCCTCCCTTTGATATGATATTGTCCACTTTGGGCCTCGTATCCTCACGGTTTTGCTCTTGGGCTTACCCCAAAAGGCCTGATACCATTAGGAGGTAGTCTCTTTACTTATGAACCATCACATATATATATTCACAAGCGATGTGGGACTGCACAACTTATCCTTTCCTTGTAGAGACTGATGACTATCAGACTAGCACCTCACCTTGCCACATGCCGAGATAACCTGTACCATCAAATACCTCCACTGTAAATCTTACATTTGGCATTACAGTTCTTGCCAATATGGATGAGGAGATTGATGTCATGGTTGTGGTTGGTTTCGTCAGAGTTGTAACTTTTGTTGCCATTTCGAACTTAAACTATAGTATTCAAACAAACAAGCCCTATGTGAACCTTCGGCTCTGATACCAATTGTTAGTAAATATCTACAATAGAAACTTCCCAAATACAAATATTGAATACTATAACTACTACTAATGAAAAGAATACCAAATTAAAAGAGAAAAGAAAAGGAAAGAACACACCAAAATTTACGAGGTTTGACAATTCGTCTACGTCCTTAGGCACCACTGTAGTAGTAGACCACTTCACTAATCACTCAAAAGAAATATTACAACTTTGGGGCAATCACCCACTACATAGGATATCCTTGTTAAAGGACCTCCTCAAATTTTGAGTAAGGAAGAGATAAATTTTGGGATGATCAAACTAGTAGGAGCTAGGGTCTTTTTATATAGGCTAAAGACCAAAGTCCCCTTTATACATAAGCAATGTGGGACTTTCCACAAACAAGCCAAAAAGTCAACAGAAATGTGTGTTAAAAGTAACATTTGAATAGTGTAAAGGTAGAAAAATGAGTGTGGTATAAATTTTTAGAGAATGAAAATATGGGATGTGCATTGGAGTTAAATAATTGCGAAACAATTAAACATTCCATTGCTTGTATTGGAGTAGTTGTGTAAAGAAAACGAATATTGAAATACAAACATGACATTTGAATCAACTATTAAATTGAGTAGGTGATCCAAATGAATGCTAAGAAAACAAAAGAAATTGAAGCAATTAGTTTGACTAATTCAAACCATAATGTAAAAATACTAACATTTGACATGAATAAACAATAATAACCAATTTGACTAAATTTATATGACCTCAACATATATGGTCGAAAAGCTTTCCACATGCTTGGCACCTACAGTTGGTGACCCCAAATTGGTTCCGAAGTCATAATTTCACATTAATGCACGAACAACTCAAGTGTGCCCCTCTAAAAAATAAATAAAAATAAAAATAAAATAAGATAACAATAACAGCCACAAACTTTGAATGTTTAGCACACTGCCAATTATAATAGTCATGGCTTTACTTTTATTTTTTTATTTAATGCTGTGATCTGCAATTTTCTCATAGCTTCCTACCGAGCAAGAAGCTTAACTCAAAACCAGATATAAACACAAGAGGAGAGTTTTTGAAAAAAATCACTTCTGGTTTCTTCTGAGTGCTAAGCATAAAATAATTAGCATATATAGATATATTGATCATAAGTTAAACATGGCTGCTTCTTCTTCTTCTGTTCTAGCTTGGAAAAAGCGGTATCATGTTTTCATAAGTTTCAGAGGTGAGGATACTCGTAATACTTTTGTTAGTCATCTTTATAGTGCTTTTTGTTCTAAAAAAATAAAAGCTTACATAGATGAGGAAAGTCTATCTAAAGGAGATGAAATCTCGCCTGCGCTTAAGAAAGGAATTCAAGAGTTAAAAATTTCTGTTGTTGTCTTATCGGAAAATTATGCATCTTCATCATCGTGTTTGAACGAACTCGGTCACATTCTTGATTGCAAGGAGATGGATGAACAGATCGTGGTACCAGTTTTTTACCATGTAGATCCGTCACATGTGCGAAAACAACAAGGGAGTTATGCTACCGCATTTGCAAAATATGAACAACACCTAAACAAAGACGAAATGATGAATGATGTGCAATGCAAGAATGGATGGATAAGGTGCAAGAATGGAGGAATGCTTTGGCAACAGTGAGCAATTTATCGGGATGGGATTCCTCAGTCATTGGGTAATCTTTCATTAGCTTATTACATCTACTTATTATTTTCTTGTTCTTTTTTTTTTTTTATTTTTTTATTTGAGGAAAAATATATATACTTCTCTTGATTTGTTAATTATGTTTGAGAAATTGGAACTGCCCAACAAAAAATCCCCCACTAGCTAGAATTCTCGTTTTATTTTATTTTGTTTTATTTTTAAAAATTGCATTTTGATACCGTATGTGTTCTTTTTAGAAAAAAAAAAAAAAAAAAATCAAATATTTTGTTTTAACATGGTGATGGGAGATACGAATTCTACAACTTAAAATAAAATCACTTGTATGCTATGCCTGCAAACTCTAAATTTTTTAAAAGCTAGAACCCGAACGAAAATAAATTAAAAGAAAAACTTAATTGTAACGTAAAATATATATATATATATATATATTCATCAATAATATGAAACACCGAGATCGCCACACCTTCATAAAAAACGTTGGCAAGAAAACTAACACCTACAAAGGGAATGAAGCTTCCTAGAAAAAGAAAAAGAGAAAAGAGAAAAGAGAAAACAAATTAAGACAAAGTATTTTCCATAATTTTCTTTGATATTTCTTATTGTTCTTGATGATGTAGATAGTGCAGAAAAGTTAGAATATTTAACCGGAGAACGTGATTGGCTTGGTCCTGGTAGTAGTAAAATCATTATCACAACTAGAGATGCTCAAGTGCTCCGCAATATCGATGCTCATAAAATATACAAGGTCGAGGAATTAAATTTTGATGATGCGCTTCAACTTTTTTGTTCAAAAGCTTTTTGAGGAAAGTCTCTCCCAACGGATTACAAGGAGTTGTCAGGAAGGGTACTCAATCATGCTCAAGGCATTCCGTTGGCGCTTAAAGTTTTGGGTCATCACCTCTGTTCTAAGAGCACAAGAGTTTGGGAAAGTGCATTGGAGAAACTGAAAGAAGCTCCAAATGCAGAAATCCAAAAAGTATTGAGGATTAGTTATGACGGACTAAAACAAAATCTGACGGAAATATTTCTTGATATCACCTGCTTCTTTAAAGACGAGAAACAAAAATTTGCAAGACGAATACTAGATGCTTGTGATCTTCATGTCGATATATGAATTGAAATTCTCATAGACAAGTCTCTCATAGCTCTCCAAGAAGATAGGTTATGGACACATATGATTTGATACAAGAAATGGGTCGGGAAATCGTTCGTGGAGAATCTAAAGAGCCTGGAAAGCGCAGCAGGTTATGGCTTGCTTGCAAAAGATACCTATCATGTCTTGAAAAATTATACTGTAAGTGCCACCTTCAATGAAATTTTAATTCAGATCATTGATCGAGTCAACTTTCTATCTTTAGAGGGAAAAAAACTTTACGTAGGAAAAATAGAAATGTAAAGTTAAACAGTTATATATAAAGCAACCTACCGAAATTAACCTATCTAAACTAAATGAAAGACTACAAAGGAACAATCTTTGCTATTAAACATGACTATTTCTGCAATTTAAATTCTCTTCAACTTAGAGCCCTCAAATCATAAGACCTTTTTTTTTTTTTTTTTTTTTTTTTCAAAAATCTTGATTCATGTTTTTTCTAAAGTTATCATTTTCTGCCGATTTAACCAAATAACCTGACGATATAATCTCCACCTCTTTCACAATTATATGGTTGTTTGTCCATGTATTATTTTACTTCGAAACTTCGATTTTCAGACTTACCAATATCTATATCTCTATCCGTTGTCTTCTTTGTTTTCATTGTAGCTTTGGTTTTTAATTTCTACTCTCCTCTAGCCACCATATCCATCACTTGATCTACTATCATGTTCTCAGAACACTGACAATATAAATAACAAATATATTTTGTGGCACATACATATACGTATATGTTTTTTACATATGCATAGCGTTGTACAGTTTTTCCTTTTATTCTTTTAGCAAATTTTTTGTATGTCATATAGGCTCTTGATATCTACTTTCTTCTAAACTTTTAGGGCACGGAAGTAATTCAAGGGATGTCCCTAAATATGAGTGAACTTAGAAACGACATATACTTGGACCCTCGAGTCTTCGAAGAAATGTGTAATCTAAAGTTTCTCCAGTTTATTAATCACTATGGTTGTACCAAGAAGTTATACCTTCCTCAAGGTCTCCATTGTCTTCCCGATGAGCTTAGATACCTTCGTTGGGATTATTATCCTTTAAAATCTTTGCCCCTAAATTTTACACCGCAAAATCTTGTCGAACAATACTTACAAAATAGTCAGCGGGAGAGCCTTTTTAAGGAAATCCAGGT
This sequence comes from Ficus carica, assembly GCA_009761775.1. Classification (NCBI taxonomy): domain Eukaryota; kingdom Viridiplantae; phylum Streptophyta; class Magnoliopsida; order Rosales; family Moraceae; genus Ficus; species Ficus carica. The sequence goes on from VYVB01000445.1 coordinate 43,551, forward strand.
ATATACAATTTGTGGTGTATACGTATCTTATGTAAAAGAATGTCAAGTTAGTCATTGACTGTGACATTGCTGTTTCATGACAGCATTTTGATGCCTTAAAAATTATAAATCCTAGTGGCTCTAGAAGGTTGGAGAAGTTTCCGGAACTTCCAAGGAATATAAGCAAGCTAAATATGCAGGGGACAGCAATAGAGATTGTGCCTCATTTGATTGAACGCCTTTCTCTTCTCAAAACCTTCAAATTGGCAATGTGAAAAAGGCTTAAGAGTCTGCCAACCAGCATTTGTAAGTTTAAACTTCTCAAGGGTCTTCACCTCGATGACTGCTCAAAATTAGAGTACTTACCGGAAATTTCGGAGCCTATGCTGCATTTGAGACATCTTACACTGGAGGAATCAGGGATCAGAGAGTTGCAGTCATCAATTGAAAATCTCTCCGGGATTGTCTTTTTAGAATGTCCGCTGTAAGTTTGTCCCAAACACCATCTACAATATGCACCTTGACATGATTTCCTTCCGCTAATGTTCAAAACTGGAAATTTTGCCTCCCTTCTTAAGTCCTGGCATACTCTTTTTGACTCTGCTAGATCTTAGTTACACCAGTATAAGCGACATCCCAAATTGGTTATTCTCTTTACACGTATTAAGGGAATTACTTCTATGCAGAACAAATATTAGTAGCGTACCCAAAAGTATCACATATTCTAACTTGTGTGCTTTGAATATAAGAGATTGCAAGTTTCTTCAATTTCTACCCGGGCTTCCATTGTCCATAAACGTAGTCGATGCAAGAGGATGCTCGTCATTGGAAACGGTGTCGAATTCTCGGCTTGCCATCATTGTTCTTTCCTCCGGAAGGTTTTCTATCCCGAACTATCAGTTCAATTTTGTGGAATTATCATTTTGTGATTGAAAAAGTTTGAATTGGAAGAAATTATTAACTGAATTTCAGATTAGAGCTTTGTGCGATATAGTTGATTTTCAGGTATGTTCTTTTCCCTCTATCCTATTCACAAGTTGAACCATTTTTTGCTTTGTTTTTGAAATATGAATTATTAATTTGGTGACGTTACTGTTAGAGAAAAAAAAGTGAAGGACAAGTATGGAGGAAGTTATCTATTTTCATTTAACTAAGCATGCCTTTATATAGGCTTACAAAAACAACCATGGAATACTAATGGTTAAAAACCATTAATGTCACCAAATGCCCATAACTTCTAAAACAAAAATAAACTCCCAAATTAACTCACATAACTACACATTAAACCACAACCGGTTACTCAAAAACCAAAAGCCATACATTACCACAAATAAAGTTTAATAATAAAAACCTTTTATTTTCTCAACACCCCCCTTTAAACTTGATTTGTTACACCAAGTAAACTCCTCATTTTGTTGAAAGTCTCCAACTTGAGGGGCTTCGTGAAAATGTCCGCCGCTTGGTCTTGTGACTTGATATATTTGAGTTCCACCTTTTTCTTCGTAATGCAATCCCGAATGTAGTGAAATCGGGTATCGATGTGCTTGCTCCTCCCATGAAGCACCGGATTTTTGGCTAAGGCAATGGCCGATTTGTTGTCAACAAAAATCTCCATTGGACCTTCCATTTGAAACTTCAACTCCTTCACTAAGTTTCTTAGCCAAATTGCATGACATACACATGAAGTTGCATACGTACTCCGCTTCGCATGTTGATAATGTGACTATGGGTTGCTTTTTTGACATCCATGTGAACGCCGTTTCACCAATAAAAAATACAAACCCCGTAGTGCTCTTCCGATCATCCAAGTCACTACTCCAATCACTATCACAATAACCAACAACATCAAAATTGCTAGAAGAGACATAGGAAAGACCATACCCAATCGTCCCTTTGATGTAGCAAAGTATCCTCTTTGCCATTTTGAAATGCGTTGTTGTCGGCTCCTCCATAAATCGACTAATGATTCCAACCGAATAAAGAATATCCGGTCTTGTGCATGTCAAGTATCTCAAACTTCCAACCAAGCTTTTGAAAAGTGTAGAATCTACCTTCTCTCCTCCATCTTGCTTGGTGATTTTGACTCCACATTCCATCGGTGTTCCAACCGGAATAGCATCATTCATGTTGAACCTTTTGAGCACTTCTTTAGCATAGCCCTCTTGGGATATAAAAATCCCATCTTCACCTTGTTTGACCTCGATCCCAAGATAGTAACTCATAAGACCAATGTCCGTCATTTCAAACTCCTTTGCCATCTCCCTTTTGAACTCATCAAACATGCTAGGATCGTTTCCGGTAAATACTAAATCATCAACGTATAAACAAATGATTAGTATGCTTTCACCTTGCATTTTGATGTAGAGGGCATGCTCATAAGGACACTTCATATACTTCTTCTCTTGAAAGTACTTGTCAATCTTCGAATTCCATGCTCTCGGTGCTTGTTTCAAGCCGTAAAGAGCCTTCTTCAGTCGAAGCACTTTGTCTTCTTCACCCTGGACTTCATAACCCAACGGTTGCTCCACATAGACCTCCTCCTCAAGAATTCCGTTCAAAAATGCCGATTTGACATCCATTTGATGTATCTTCCGATGATTATGGGCTGCCAAAGCAATAATCAAACGAATAGTTTCAAGGCGAACAACGGGGGCAAATACCTCATCATAGTCGATGCCTTGTCGTTGAGTATACCCTTTCACCACTAGTCTCGCCTTGTGCCTCTCAACATCACCATTAGCCTTTCTCTTTGTCTTGTATATCCACTTCACTCCGATCGGTTTGTGCCCTTTTGGAAGCTTGGTCAACTCCCATGTGTCATTTTTCTCTATCGCTCGAATTTTTTCACACTACTACAAATACGGGATTCCACGACGGTACTTCAACGACCGTTTTTTAAAAACCGTCGTGGAAAAGAGTAAAAAAACACGGAGCGGGAAAAAATTTACGAAAACCATCGTGGAAAAGTACTATTCCACGACGGCTTTTTAAAACGGTCGTGGAAAAATGAATTTTCCACGACCGTTACGAAAAACGGTCGTGGAATGTTACGAAAAACGGTCGTGGAAAACAGGGATTCCACGACCGTTAAAACGGTCGTGGAATCCCTGTTTTCCACGATCGTTTTTTAAACGGTCGTGGAAACAAAGAGGGATTCCACGACCGTTAAAGATAACGGTCGTGGAATCCGATTTTCCACGACCGTTTGGATGTCACCACCACCATTTACTATATATCCATCATTATAATTTCTCTGTAAGTGATAACTAATTATTTATTGACTAGTTTTTGTTGTGTTTCTTATATTAATATTATTGATGATTTGTAGATATGATTTTATAAATGAAGGGGTTATTTATTTTATATATATGTTTTGGGATCGATTTAGAGTTAAATTGTGCAATGGGTTGTAATAAATTAATTAAGTAATCAAGTAATGTTATGTTTCCCCCGATATTTAGACCTTAATTAATTATGGTTTTAGAGGTGTTAATTAGTTTTAATTTGTTATGACTTTCAATTGTTGATGATCAATTAATGGGCCGGTGTTGATTAATAATGAAAATTATATATATGCATGTTATATTTATTAAATAGAGTAATCGACCTTCTAATAAAGTATTTAATTTTAATTTTTCTATTTAGGAGTTGCAAATCATGGATAGGAAATGGATGTGGTTTGATAGATTGTCTAAAGCATATGAAGTTAGTGTTGAAGAATTTTGTCATTTGCCAAAGCTCACATACAAGGTGATAAGATTCCGTGTCCATGTCAAATTTGTGGTAATCATAGATCTCATTCCATTGATGATGTTAGAGGGCATTTGCGCGCTTATGAGATTATTTGTTCTTACCAAACTTGGTATTTACATGGCGAAGCTTTTTTCGATATTAGCTCTACTTCGACGACGACTAAAGGTAAAGAGCCTATTGTTGAGGAAGACGTTGGTGATAATATGTTCAATATGGTAAACGATTTGGAAGAAAACTTTGTGCACCGTCCGGAGTTATTTGAGGCAATGATTAATGATGCCGAAACGCCCTTGTATGTCGGGTGTACAAAATATACGAAATTAGGGGCATTGGTTAAATTATGGAATATGAAAGCGGCGGAAGGGTGGACGAATTCTAGTTTCACGACTCTTTTAGAATTTCTAAAAGATGTTCTGCCGGAGGATAACAAAGTGCCACCTAGTATGTACGAGGCGAAGAAGACGTTGAGCACTTTGGGAATGGAATATGAAAAGATACATGCCTGTCCAAATGATTGCATCCTTTGTCGGAAAGAATATGAAAATTTACATGAGTGTCCGGTTTGTAACGAGTCAAGATGGAAGAAGGGCAAGATGCCATCGAATGGTAGAAATGGAGTGCCAGTTAAGGTGTTATGGTACATTCCACCGGCTCCACGTTTGCGTCGTTTATTCCGCAATGCCGAGCATGCTAAAAATTTGACATGGCACCATGATAAACGTGTTGATGATGGCAAACTTAGGCATCCGGCCGACGCACCACAATGAAGACCTTTGATGACAATCATCCAGATTTCAGTGCAGAACCAAGGAATTTACGTCTCGGTTTGTCGACGGACGGAATGAACCCACATAGTAACATGAGTAGTCGGCATAGTACATGGCCAGTCATACTTGTCAACTATAATCTCCCACCAGAATTGTGCATGAAGCGGAAGTTCTTGATGTTGACATTATTGATCTCAGGCCCGCAACAACCGGGGAATGACATTGACGTGTACTTGGCACCATTAATCGATGACCTCAAAAGCTTGTGGGAAGATGGTTTACAAGTTAAAGATTCTCACTGTCAAGATACGTTCAATCTTCGTGCAATGTTGATTTGGACAATTAATGACTTTCCTGCACTTGGCAACCTATCTAGTTATCCTGTGAAGAGTGCTATCGGTTGTCCAGTTTGTATGAAGGAAACATCTTCCATCCGGTTGAAGAATGATAAGAAAACCGTTTACCTTGGTCACAGGAGATTCTTGCCAACAAATCATCGATACTGCAAACAAAAGAAGGCTTTTGATGGTAATACCGAAGAAAGATCAGCTCCTCGGATTTTGTCTGGCGAAGCCGTTTATGAGATGGTTAAAGATGTTAAAGTAGTTTTGGGGAAAAGAAAACGTAAGGCTCCAGATGTTGATAGACCTTGGAAGAAGAAGTCAATCTTTTACGAACTTTCATATTGGAAGTCACTTTACATTCGGCATTGCTTAGATGTTATGCATATTGAGAAAAATGTTTGTGAATCGGTAGTGGGCACGTTGCTTGACATTCCAAACAAAACTAAAGACGGTGAAAAAGCATGGTTGGATCTTGAAGAGATGAAGATTAGACCAAATTTGCTCCCCGTGAAAAGATCGAACGGCACATACTTACCTCCGGCAAAGCACACATTATCGAGACAAGAGAAGCGAAAGCTTTGTGAATGGCTTGCATCCGTGAAAGTGCCAAGTGGGTACTCTTCCAACTTCAAAAGGTTGGTGTCGATGAAGGATTTGAGGCTCATTGGAATGAAAACACATGATTGCCATATCTTGATGCAACAATTATTACCTCTTGCATTGCGGGGAGTTTTAACTAAAGATGTGCGATATGCAATTACGAAGTTGTGCTCGTTTTTCAATTCAATATGCTCGAAGGTTATTGATCCACTGATGCTTGATCCGCTGCAATCGGAATTGGTGATGACATTGTGCATGCTCGAGAAGTATTTCCCACCAGTATTTTTTGATATCATGATCCACTTAACGGTGCACTTAGTTCGGGAAGTTAAACTATGTGGACCGGTCCATTTGAGGTGGATGTATCCTTTCGAAAGATACATGAAGGTTTTGAAGGGTTATGTGAAGAACCGAAATAGGCCGGAGGGATGTATAGTGGAAAACTACATAGCCGAGGAGTCAGTTGAATTTTGCTCTGAGTATTTGTCTAACGCGGACCCAATAGGGTTGCCAACGAGGGGGCAACTTACGTCGAAAGGACTATCTGTGGGCTTTCATTCACCAGTAAATCGAGATGATTGGGAAAAGGCTTGTCTGTACGTTTTGCACAATGCTAAGGAAGTGGAGACTTTCGTTGAAGTTCACATGACGGAATTAAGAGTTGCGAATCGAAGAAAAACCAGATCTGAGAAGTGGATTCAAGATGAGCACAACCGGATATTTCGGGAGTGGCTAAGAAAACATTTGCATATGAAGGCTGAACTTTCCCCAGACTTAATGAAGCTATCAAGAGGGCCTTCATCGGTAGTCACACGATATACATCGTACTTTGTCAATGGCTACTCCTTCTACACTCGCGAAAAAGATGAGAAGCATACCGTCCAAAATAGTGGTGTCAGCCTTCGTGCCGAGTCTATGCATATTTCATCCGCAAGGGACAAGAACCCGGTATACGGTAGCATGAACTACTTTGGGTTCATTGACGATATTTGGGAGCTAGATTATTGCGGCTTGCGGATAGCACTTTTTACATGCAGTTGGGCTGACAATAATTTTGTTAAGATTGATAGGGACGGCGTGACAGTGGTGGACTTTAGGCGTTTGGGATACAAAAATGATCCTTTCATTATGGCGTCACAAGCTGTACAAGTCTTTTACACAACGGATCCCGACAATTTAGAGTTATCTTTAGTTGTGCCATTGAAGCCAAAAATGCACGGGGATGACCAAGAAGATGTTGACGATTTCACCGACATTCCATCTTTCACAAACGGTTTGCCACCGGTCGAGCAGATTGATGATTTGGATGATGATGCCTCACACTTGCTTCGTTTAGATGTCGAGTGGACACGAGTTGAGAAGAGCAAAAAGAAAAAGAAAAACACTTGACATTTTATTTTTCGTTGTATATAATTCATGTATAAGTTGGTATATACAAATATGTTAATTATGCACAAGTACAATATATTAATTGTTAATATATATGCCAACTATACATGTGTGAATTAATAGAAGAACATTACATTATTATTGTGGGCTGGTTCGTGCATAACACACAGGTGTGCCCGCCTGTGGGATTATAGGTGGACAAAAGTTAATCAAAAATATTATCTACGACTTAACCACGACGGTTTTCGACAAAAACCGTCGTGGTATATAACATACCATGACGGTTTTTGTGGAAAACCGTCGTGGTTTAATCAATAAAATATTTTCGAAAAAACATTACATTTAAAAAAAACACTTTATGGAAAAAAATTACTTTTTAAAATTTTTGTTTATTATGGACAACAAACCACGACGGTTTTCATCAGAAACCGTCGTGGTATAATTAAATTTAAAAAAAAAAACTTTTTAAGAAAAAAACAATTTTTAAAGTTTTTTTATATGAAAGAAGAAACCACGACGGTTTCCATCAGAAACCGTCGTTGTTTCCAAGGTATGGAAACCGTCGTGGTATAGCGAAGTTTTTTAAAAAATATTTTTAAAAAAAATATAATTTTTTAAAATTTTTTATTTTGGTAAGAAACCACGACGGTTTCGATTGAAACCGTCGAAGGTACCACGACGGTTTCGATCTAAACCGTCGTGGTTTCGAAGGTACCACGACGGTTTCCGGAAACCGTCGTGGTAACTTTAAGTTATTTTAAGAATATTTTAAAAAAAAAATTTGTTTTTAAATTTTTTTATTTATACAGGAAACCACGACGGTTTCCATGAGAAACCGTCGTGGTATCTCTTAGAAACCACGACGGTTTTTAAAAACCGTCGTGGTATCTCTTAAAATTTAATTTTCCCCCGGAAACCGTGCGCGCGCATTTTTTTTATGTCAATTTTTGGATTTTTAACAATCCAATCTCTATTTCCCAGGCCTTTCGACATTCTCCTCCTTATTTTGCTTTGGTTGTCTTTCCAAATCTCCTCCATTGTCCAAATCTCCTCCATTGTCTTTCCAAATCTCTCTCCCTCTTCGCCCACGCCGCCCACTTTTTTTCTCTCTCTCCTCGCCGTCGCCCACGCCGCCCACTTTTTCTCTCTCTCTCCTCGCCGTCGCCCACGCCGCACACGCCTTCTCTCTCTCCGTCGGTCGCGCCCACGCATTCTCTCTCTCTCCTTTGCCCGCGCCCTAGCCGACCTTCGCTCGGTCTCTCTCTCCCACGCCGAAGCCCAAACGAGCCGGCTCTCTCTCTACTCGCCGACACCCACTCGATTTCTTGGTAGGCCCAAATTAATTTTTCACCGCACAGTTTATGTAAATTATTTTGGTTAATTGTTTTTATAAATTGGGGTAAATTTATCCTATAATATATGCTTTGATTTTGCATGCTAAATTTTTGCAAGTTAAACATTTTAGACAAATTGCCTATTTGATTGAGACTTATTTGCTTGTTGTACGATGATTGGGTGATGCGACGGTAATCGGAATTTAAGACTTATCAGATTTTTGTTTGCTTTATTTATGATTGTGTTTTAAGTCTCTGTTTTCTGTATTGCAGCTTTAATGTGTTTGTATTTTCTTGCGGTTTTTGTACAAGGAACTTCATTAATTATCCTTTATTAGGAGCAGGAAAGTTACTTAGCTCTCGTAACTTTTGTACAAAAAATTGATATGAGTTTGGATTGAATACATATATATGTACCTATTCTTAATTTTTTTGGCTGAATTTGAAGAATCTGTTATTTGTTTCATATTTTGCTCAAGTGAACATTTTGCTCAGGTTGATTTAAAATGTCGCAAGATCACGAGGAGGAATGCTCAACGCAAACTCATGTTGGAAAACCGCGCCGAACCAACTCACCTAGATTCAATCCCGATGAAGAGGGTAAACGAAGATCAACTCTAATGACAAGAGTCCACAAGGTGAGGACAATGGGGCAACGAATTGAAGTTTCGTTTGACGGTAAAGGGCAACCTATAGGGAAGGCGGGTGATGAATTACAGAGTTGGATTGGAGTTCTTGCTCGAGAGCACATACCCATTTGGATTTCTGACTTTAGAAGTGCAGATTTAGCTCAAAGTAAAGAAATTGTGTGGATGGAAGTTGTAACTTCATTCACTGTTGAAGAATCCTACAAAAAAACAAATTTTAAAGTCTTGTGGGGAGACAGCTAAAGGTTTTAGACACGATCTGTACCAAGCTTTTGTCAGAGATCATATTGATGACGAAAAAGTGTGGCAACGACCGGCAAAAGTTGTTCACAATTACCCCACCATCACCCAGGATGATTGGAAAAAATTCATTCAGTACCGACGTACCCCGGAATTCAAACGACTGTCCGAACAAGGAAGTGAGATAAGAAAGAAGAGCAAATACGGATCAACCGGGGGCCGAGACGGATATAGAAAACAAGACCAAGCTCATGTAGGCTATTTACTTTGACAAAATGTGTAAATGGTATGTTGTACTTACAATTTATTCGTTTATGTCTACTAATGCTAATTATTAAACTGCAGTTCGATAAGACGGGAAAATATGCAGAACGTTATGAAAGGTGGCTAGAAATGCGCGTTAAACCCGATGGACAATTCAAGAAGGAAGAATTTAAAACTATTGCCGAGAATATTGTAAGTTTTCGAATCCATTTATAATATAATCATTCCATAAACTCTTTTATATTTGTAAGTACATAACATTTTATCTAATTGTTACAGGAGGAGTTTACTCAACAAGAGACACAAGGAAGTTTTGAATCTGTAGGGACAGAGGACATATTGACCAAGGCATTAGGCAATGCCGAGCATTCGGGCCGGATTCGGGGTCAATCTAAGTTTGTCAAGCAGTCGCAATACTTCAACCTTGTGCAACCGTCAAGGGGGAAAGATGAAGTATCGGATATGAAACTAAAGATTGCCACATTGGAAAGAACCGTACAGGAACTTTGTGCGAAGCACGGTATAAACCGCGAGACTATGGCCGAGGAGATGACCGCACCGACGGTAGATCAACACAACAGCTTTAAAGCTAGTTGCACGTTGAATGAAAAAGATGGGCCGTTGGATCCGAAACCGATGCCGAACGCAAGTCAGGAATGCCAGCTCTTTATTCCTGATTTAGTCAATGGAGGAGTCGTGCTTGTTGCAATCGGCAGGGCATACATGGACTGTGTTCCAACCGACACAGTCCATAGGATTCCTTTAGGTGAGGAGAATGTACGAGTGACAATAACAGTCCCGAAAATTAATAGTGCACTCCTACCTATTCCGATGAACGACGCCACATCTATAGAAGAAGCTGTCGGTGGGTTTGTTGCTTGGCCGAAAAGTTTAGTCGTCGTGCAAACAAGTTTGAGCCAGGCAAGTAAAGGTCCCAGTCGTGCTCCTGAAAGAGAAGCTGAGGGTAGCAAACGTACGAAAAAGAGAGCAGGGAGGAAGAAAATACAGTCGCAACCAGAGGTAGAACAACAACCGGCGCAACAAGATATGCCTTCGTTTGACCTTAATGATATTTCCTTCGAGTTGAGACCTTTGGCATATTACGCACAAAGTTCCATGCGGGACGGTACACAAATAGTCTGCCCACAACAACACTTCGTCATGGGCGATGAGATGCCCATATATATTGGGTTTGAAGATGTATATCATTTCATTTCATTTAAAGAAATTAGTGCAAACAACATATTGATTTACATCAGGTAATACATTTCACAAGTAAATAATTTAATTATTTATCTTCTTAATCGCATATATGTTGTTTTTGCGTAACAAGTGTGCCTAATTATTTTGCAGATACTTAGTCGAGTGTTGTGCAAGAACAGGTATGGATCAGCGATTTGAGTTTATTTCACCAGTCCTTGTCTCACCAGTTCAGCAGAATGTAGATCGGTCCACCTACGGTCGAGAGAGGGCCGAATGTATTATACAGATCTTAAGAAACGCACCAAAGGGAAAGCGGTTTCTTATGCCATATAACAGCGGCCAACATTGGATATTGGCAGTTATTGATCCGTGGGATGACTCGGTCATGTACTTTAATCCTCTAGGAAACGAACCGGGTGATGATTTTAAAGACCTAATTACGATGTAAGTATTCCTTTCTATGTTCATTTCTATGATTAGACATAAAATAATTGATATTGTAATTGTTTTGAAGTTTGTCAAATTGATAGGGCACTTAATGATTGGAAACTGTTGGTGGGAAGCGGAATCAGATAGCGACACAACTGGGAGACGTCGATTGATACCGTTCGATGTCCAATACAGGAAGGTTATGTAGAATGCGATTATTTTGTGTTAGCTTACATGCGAGAAATAACCGATACTGTTGATGGACTAGCCGTGCTTCAAACCAAAGATTTTTATACTGATGCTGATATGAGTTTGGTTAGGCACGAGTGGGCTAATTTTGTCATGCGGTTTTTACAATATTGACTGTATTTTAACTCTCGTTATATTAGTTGTTGTTGTACAATGCTATCCAAGTAATTACATAATATTTTACAAACGTATTATTCGCATAGGGGATTTACCACCCGTGGGAAATGAAACGAATTCGAATGCCCATTTTTTTTTTTCCATATTTGCAACCACGACGGTCTCCTGGTGGGACCGTCGTGGTATCCCCGGGATACCACGACGGTCCCTTGTGGGACCGTCGTGATATCTAGGGATACCACGACGGTTTCTATGTGGGCCCGTCGTGTAATGTTTTTAAAATCAGTCTGAATATGCCATATCTCTATATTACACGACGGTTTTAAAACCGTCGTGGAATCTCAAAAGATTCCACGACTCTGGAATCCACGACGGTTAAAAAACGGTCGTGGAATTGATACCACGACGGTTTTTAACCGTCGTGGAATCCCCTTTTTGTTGTAGTGTCATCCATTGCATTCTTCCATTTTTTGTTTGCAATGGCTTCTTGGAAACTAATGGGCTCACAATCACCAAAAAGACAATAGAGAATTATGTCATTTTGATTTTCATTTACCTCATTAAGTTCCGGTAGACTTCGGGTTCCTCTTGGGCCAATTTCGTTCTCCGAATCGCTGGAAAATACCTCCGTTCCGCTGGACGATGCATTGCATGACGCTGAATCTTCAGATGACGATCGGGGTGATGCTGGAATGGGCAAAACTTCACCCATTTCGTCCCTGGTTGGTTCGTTTTCATCGTCTTCTTCAAAGTATGGAAGGAAATCATACTCCTCCTCCTGTATATTCCAATCCCAAGAGACTTCCTCATCAAAAACAACATCACGACTAATAATTACCTTCCCATTCAAAGGATTGTAGAGGCGATAACCCTTTGAACTTGCGTCATAGCCGATGAAGATGAGTTTTTCGCTTCGATCGTCGAGCTTGGTCCTTTTTTCTTCTGACACATGAGCATATGCAATACTCCCAAACACCTTGAAGTGACCAATTCCGGGTTTACTTCCGTTCCATGCTTCTTGAGGCGTCTTGTCAAGCACACTTTTGGTTGGTGCTCGGTTTGTCAAATAGACCGCACAAGCTACGGCCTCCGCCCAAAATTCCCTTGGCATCTTCTTCGTCTTCAGCATGCTTCTTGCCATGTTCAAGATTGTCCAATTCTTCCTCTCCGCCACACCATTTTGTTGCGGTGTCCTTGGCACCGTTAACGGACGTCGGATGCCTTTTTCATCACAAAACTGTTTGAACTCATTTGATGTGAATTCACCACCTCGATCGGTTCTCATGGCCTTGATTGTAAGGTTGCTTTCATTCTCCACATGCACCTTAAATCTCTTGAAGATTTCAAATACTTCCGATTTTTCCTTTAAAAAATACACCCATGTTTTTCTAGAAAAATCATCAATACAGAGAAGGAAGTATTTACTTTTACCATGAGACTCCGGTTTGATCATTCCACACACATCGGCATGGATGAGTTCTAGAGGCTTCTTGGCTCTTGTCATAGACTCCTTCGGAAAACTACTTCGAGGATGTTTTCCGAGTAGGCACCATTCACACACTTGGTTCGGCTTGTGAATGTGCGGTAAGCCCCGCACCATCTTCTTCTTCGACAAGTCTTCTAGACTCCCAAAATTGAGGTGCCCGAACCGTAGATGCCATAGCCAAGAAGGATCCTCATAACACGTCTTCAAGCATTTCGGAACATCATTACATACATTCAAAGGAAACATTCGGTTTTTGGTCATGGAGACTTTAGCAACAAGTCTCTCATGATTATCTCTCAAATACAAACAATTGTTTTTCATTTGAACTTCAAAATCTTTCTCTAACAATTGTCCTACACTCAATATATTGTTTTTTACATTGGGAATATTAAAAACATTTGTGATATATTGATGTTCTCCATTTTTTAACCGAATGAGAATTTTACCTATTCCTTTGATGGCGGCCAAAGAATTGTCTCCAAATGCAATATTACCTTTTGCCATCTCATTCAACTCCACAAACATCTCGCGGTTCCCACACATGTGATTCGAGGCTCCGGTGTCAAGATACCACATGCTCTCTCGACTCTCTTCTTCTCCCTTTGAAGCCATGAATAAGGTCCCGTTCTCCTCCGCATAATTGGACTGCTCTTGATGGGCGTTGGATGTGTCGGCGGTTGACCGGTCCTGATGCTTCCGGTCGATCGGCTCTGTTCGGGATGAGTAACACTCATTCGCATAGTGTCCATATTTATTACAATTATAACATTTTATTTGAGATTTATCTCTCCCCGACCTTCCACCACGTCTTCCACGACCTCGGCCTCCTCTTCCTCTTGAAGATTCACACGAGTTTTGAGAAACGTTGGTGTGGCTTCACCTCTCCTACCATGGCCTCGACCACCGCGACCTTTTCCACGTCCACGACCATTCTCCTCCTTGAGTTTGAGTTGGAGAAGTTTTTCAACGGTCTCCGTTTGCTCCATCTTCCTTTTCTTTTTCTCCTCATAGGCTTGCAACGAGCCTATAAATTGTTCAATCGTCATGTCTTCGAGATCCTTCGTCTCCTCGATTGTCGTGGCGATGATCTTGAACTTAGTGTTTAGGCTCCGTAGAACCTTCTCCATGACACGAACATCGGCGATTTCTTCACCGTTCCGTCTCAATTGATTGACAACGGTCATTACTTTTGTGTGATATTCTGCTATCACCTCCGTCTCCTTCATCTGTAACAATTCAAACTCACCACGTAAAGTTTGCAACCGTACCTTTTTCACACTATCAGCTCCTCTATGAGTCGATTGGAGCTTGTCCCACGCCGCCTTTGACGTCTCGGCATTGGCGATGGTCTCGAACGTGTCTTCATCCACCGATTGGTTCAAGATATAGAGGGCCTTCTTGTCCTTCTTTCTTGTCTCCTTTAACGCGTCTCTTTGCGCTTGATCGGCTCCAGCTTCCGCCTCTTGGAAACCGTTTTCCACGATCTCCCACACGTCTTGTGCTCCTAGTAATGCCTTCATCTTGATGCTCCAATTGTCGTAGTTGAGCTTGGTAAGCATCGGTAGTTGAAGCAGACCCATTCCTCCACCGTTGGCCATTTTTCTCTTGGTTTTTTTTTTTTTTTTTTTCTCTCTGCACGCTCTGATACCACTTTGTTAGAGAAAAAAAAAACGTGAAGGACAAGTATGGAGGAAGTTATCTATTTTCATTTAACTAAGCATGCCTTTATATAGACTTACAAAAACAACCATGGAATACTAATGGTTAAAAACCATAAATGTCACCAAATGCCCATAACTTCTAAAACAAAAATAAACTCCCAAATAAACTCACATAACTACACATTAAACCACAACCGGTTACTCAAAAACGAAAAGCCACACATTACCACAAATAAAGTTTAATAATAAAAACCTTTTATTTTCTCAACAGTTACAGGAACAACAAAAGGGAGTTATTATTTGTTTCCCTGGATATAAAGTTCCGAACTGGTTCAACTACCAAAATAAGGGATGTTCAATAAACATAAAGCCCCCCCATACTGGTCCGAGGCCATAGACATGGTGTTTTGCTTTTGTTTTGTTCTCGCATTCAAGGAAAATGGAAAAAATGTCGGTAATATTCTTCAGGAGGAATCTTGTTTTGAGTTAGAATGTAAGACACATTCGTACGTGACATATCAACTCTGCAGGAAGGGTTCCTGATCTGAATCACGTCTTCATGGTGACTCATTCGTACGTGAGGAAGCCCGACGTTTCTTCTGCGAAAGAGGTTTCATTTGAATTTCGTCTAACTGATTCGGTAGAGATAGAAATAGAAAGGTGTGGAATCCGCATTGAACGTCTCCAAGACACAGTGGACTTCGTTACCAGCAATGGTGATTATCTACTTGGCGGATCAAGTGATTTCCTTGATGAGCCAGAACAAAGCAATTCAATTGATCGACTCCGAGACAGTCGAACCACATCCGAAGAGAGCTAAATCTTCCAATTCCCCCTGAGAACTGCTTACTATACCTCATTAGAGGTAATCTTTATTTTTGCAATATTGTATAACAAAAGGAATGTCTGTAAATCTGGAAAAAAATTTGACTTGACTTTGAAATTCCACTCTTAGGACGTGCTTGGGGTAATAGAGAGTTACTTAATTGATCATCAAGCACACACAACTTATATTTTATATTTACACTTCACAAATGTGTAATATATTTATCTACACTAATTTTCTTTGTTGTTTTTTGCTTTTGGTTTTTGCAGTTTCATGGACTGATACATATGTGGTCTTTAACAGAGTATTTGACGGCTGTAGTTGAGTGTGCAAGAGACATGAGGTGTGTGATTAATTTTTTATTCTTTTAGACCATTTTCTATTATTGACGGGAGTAAATAGCTATATATATATATATATATATATATATAGGAAGAGTCTTATATACTAAAGGAAGTGCCGGACTCCTCCGTAATATTGATTTTCAACCTTGGATTTAATATGAAAGGTCAGATTATGTTAAGGCGTATGTTAGTTTTTTGAGGTTGTAGGTTGTCGCATAGGAGGTATTGAAAAGTGCATATAATAAATTAATAAATAATAAAAAATTATATTTTTAGCAAAAAAAAAAAAAAATTTATATATATATATATATAAAGAAACAGCTCTTAGCTTAGGAAAAAAAATGTTTTAGAAATAAAAATAATAAAAACTTATAGTTATTCAAATTATATTTATAAATTTTTTTATAGTTTTCACCTAGTTTCTTAACTTTCTTAACTGCATCGTGGGCATTTTCTCACTGCTTATTATCAGTTCTTTCTTCGCTTAACTACAGTTTCGCATTTCTCTAATTACGCTTTCCCTTTACAAAACTTCTATTGTGCTTGCAATTTCACCATCCCAACAATATTCCTTCTTCATTTCATCAGATCTGTGTACACTTATTGTCCTTCCCGTTCTCTAACTATTTGTATCTCTCGTGACCAACACTGATTACTATTTTTCTTCCCAATTGTTCTTCTAATTCAAAGAACGTCCTCCCAGGCCAAGAACACCCATACTATATTTCACCAATTCAATACAATGTTATTTCTTCATTATTGGTAATCTTACTATACATTTGTTACAACAATCCTGCAATATTTAGCCATGATATTTACATTGTTAATTTTTCCATTATTGTTCACGAAAATATACATATGTTCCTTGTTAAGTTCACACACATCTCTAAGCTTTTTCCCTATGACAACGACAACGACAACGACAACGACAACCATGCTGTATTTCACATTGTATTTACAATAACTCAAACATACATTGATTACTTCATAAATATACATTCACCTCCAATTTTTTGTATAATTACTTTGCTGCCACCTATATACCTACATAAAATTACCAATTTGCCCTTCAATCAATTAAAAAACATTTTAACATTTTCCATTCCTTAATTTCAGCCTGCTTTTTCTGACTTCCATCTTGCCTTCTTCAATCAAGTTCCCCCTCCTTCCAACACGTGTGCATTGTCTGACTAGATATGAGGACCACGTCGAAACTGCTTGCCTTCCGGTATCGGATTGAAGAGAAGCTATATATATAAATATATCTAAGTAGGCAAATAGTATATTTACTATATATTAAATACAAATAACGTTTTTAATTTAATTTTAAGGGATATACAAAATACCTATTCTACTCTTATTTGTTTTCCTCCTTCTTTATGTATGCTAAATGCAAAGATCTCAGTTTTCTCCCTCTGCTCTCTCTTCTCAATCTCATACACTCTCTCCTTATGTCCACAAAACTTCCCTCTCTCTTCTCTTCCTTTCTCTTTCTTTTTCTCTCTCTCTTGAATTTGTTCTCTTTGCCAAATTGCTCCTCATCTCTCTGTAACGCCCCAACTTTTAATTATCCATAAATTACTAACCTGATGTTAGAAATTAACATAGAAGAAATGACGAAAATATGTTTATTTATTTCTGATGTTAGTTGAGTTATTTTACATAGGTGAATGCGATGAGAATTCGATGTGCAAGAACAAGTTCATGCCATTTAATGAAAAGTTTTATGTAATATTAAGTTTTAATATGATGATTTGATGAATAATGATATGATCATGATATGATGTGTTTTATGTTATAATAAATGGAATTAAGTATATAAGGAAAATTATAAGTTTTCCTTAATTTTTCCTTTTTCAACAAAAGACCTATTTTACATGACGTTAATTTCTAACTTAATTACGAACCTTTAAATGTCTGAAATTTATTTCCATAATTTAGACAAACTTATAGAGCTTTTCAACGCCTACTCGTTTATGCAAATTTGTTATCGGAGTAAGAAGTTATGACCATAATACTCTCTGGATACCTGCTAGTCATCAACCAGTTTACTCTGTGCGATTGTAGGTGTGAAAATTCTAGAAGTTGACCTAGCTTTTTTTCCTTTTCCCTTCACACATTTTCACACTCTAATGACAGCCATTCCCTACTTATTAAGAGATAATTAAACCAAAAATTGAGTCCCAATTAATCCGAAATCAATCTCCTTAATTTTATAAGTATGATGAGTCAACATAATTATTTTCAACTCTCGCTCTTTCCATCTATCTAACACCATTCTCTCTCTCTCTCTCTCTCTCCCCCCCCCCCCCCCCCCTTCATTTTGTCACATTCAAGACACAAGAAAACTCCATTGAATAGCCGCCAAACCTAACCTCTTAATCCCTTATTATTTCTCGATTCTTGGAGCCAAATAAAAGATTTGTCGAGGTATGATTTCTTTACTTTTTCATATGTGTTTTGGGATTTCATGAGGAAGGGATTGAATAATTTTCTTGATGGTTGTTTTATGTTGGTTGAAAGATGATAAGAGGGGGAGGAATGAACGTGTATTTGAGGGAAGTTATATGATTGAATGATGATGTTTTATTATTTAAGGATGTGTTAGGTTTTAAATTGAAAGAATGGTTTTGTTGATTAGAGAATTTTAGGGTTAAACTTTTTCATCTCTTGATTCTTGATTTTGTTGGAGTAATGAATTAAAGATTTTATGGGTTAAAAATATGCCTTAAGGCTTTATTTTGTAAATGTGAATCATACACGTTTTGGTGATGATTTTATATTTTTTTATGTATTTTTTTTATAAATAAAATTTGGATTTTACAATTTCTAGAATTTCCAGATGTTATGATCAGTTTTCCAAACTATTTTTTGAGGATGCAAAGGACTCCGTTTTTAACGAATTTGATATTTTTGGAAAGCCCTAGATGTCCACTTTTATTTAAAACCAGTTTCAGATCATTTGGAGGCATGTTTGAATTTTTATGATTTTTCAAAGAAACAAAAGTCTGGCTGCCAGTTTTTATAAAATTTTAGTAATTAGAATTCGAAACTATTTTTGAGCATCCAAACGGTCTCCATTTTTTATGAATTAGATGCCGTTAGAAAGACCCAGATGTCTAATTCATTTTAAAATTTGTTTTAAGTCATTTAGAGTCATGGAAAAATTATTATAAATTTTTGAAAGGACAAAGGTCTGACTGCCAGTTTTTGTAAAGTTTTGTAATTTTGTGTAATTGTTGGATTTTCGTATTTTGATCTTATTGAATGATGAAATATGCCTATTAGGCACTGTAATATTATGAGGGATGTGTTTGATGAATTATTAAGGACTTTTAATTATTTATTTATATTTATTAATTATGGCATGAATTGTTCTAAAGGCAAGAACTCAAGACCTCAATTACATGCAGTACAAGAATTTGCACCCTCTAAGACGAAAAATATTGGTAGAAGAATGTCTGTTTTTTGGTTGCTATTGCCTTCCGCAACCAAAAAACTTTGGTTGCCATTTGGTCGCCATAAGTTGGCTGCTTTAGATATTGGCGACCAAAACTAGATTTGGTCCCCGAAAAATCTGTGACCAAATAAGTAGATTCTGTTATAAAAAATTGGTAGCAAAACATGGCAGGGATACTATATATTGGGGATCAAAATTTGGTTGCGGAAGATTTTTGGTTGCTAAAACCTATTATCATAAGGAGTTTGGTCCTAGATTATTTTTTGTCGCAAAAGGTATTGTTTTCAGCAACCAAAATTTGGTAGCAGAAAAGCATAATTTGATAGCGGAATGAATTAACCACCTAAATTTATTTGGTAGTGGAATGAATCTGTAAAATTTTTAGCTACCAATAATTTGGTCCCGGATTCCGTTTGGTAGCAATAGTTCTTGCTTTAAATTTGGTGGCAAAAAATCATAGTTTGGTAGCGGGAATATTCCGCGACCAAATATTATTTGGTAGCAAAATGTATTTTGTAAAGCTTTTAGCTACCAAATATTTTGGTAGCCAAAAGTTTGAGCGACCAAAATTTTTTAATAGCAATATTATTTACAACCTGTAGGGAATCATCACATATTTTTTAATCTATAAATATACAATTACAAAAATAATAATGCAAGAAAATATGTTATATTGACTAAAGAGACTCCAAATCTCTAAACTCATTAAACAATTTATGATAAATGTTTAACTATAATAGGTATCAAATGAAGGTAAACTATAATAAAAACAAATGTTGTCTTAAGTTGTTGAAGAAGTTGTCGAATTACCTCGTCTTGTTTTTTCAGCATCACCTCTTGTCTTTTCATCATCTCGTTTTATCTTTTCATTCTGTCCTCCATATCTGTCACTCATTGTTTATTGTCTGCAACTTCGGTTCTAAGGTTCTCCACCAACAATCTTTCTGTAGGTCCTTCAGAGTTGCTCAATTGTCTCTTTTTAATCACAAGACCTGTTCCAAGCTTAAACCCATATTTTTCATACATTTCATTCATCAACACTTGAGAATAGATATATTATTCATCATTAGAATCGAGCTGTGAACCCTCTGGTAGTTGGCTAAATATTTCATTACTTATTTTCATCATACGTTGCTGCGAGATTCAAAGTGTTGTAAATATATATAAATAAAAAGAATATAGTTGATGAAGTCTAGCGATTAAGATTGATCTTACATAATCGACCTCAGCTTGGTCACTTTGCCAACCATGCTTTTCACTTTAATGAGTTAATTTAAATACTTCTAAATACTTTCCCGAGCTTGTTGAATCTGAACTTGATTGGGTGTTCTATATTCAAATCATTAATCAATAACAACATCATTTATTGTCTCTTATATTAGGAAAATATATGATTCAAATCAACATTACTTAAGGTAAAGTATTTTCCGGATATTCGTTCAAACGTTGAATTAGAGATTTCAAGCCACCTATATAAGCACTTGAATTTTCACGATTCAATGCACCATCAATTGACTTTGTCTAAAAATGAGAATGTAAAGACAATTAATTCACTTACATATGTCAACTTAATATCCTACAAAAATTTTGACAGCAGCTCCTTTATAATTATGACCATCCAAAAATTTAATAATCTGTAAACAAGATACAAATTCCAGAAAACACATTTATCATATTAAACTCATATCAAACTCCATATAAATATAAAAGTTTACCTTCATGTTTCAGATTCAAAGCATTCTATGCACATCCACTTCCAATCTTCATCCCTTCATGTAAGGATACGGATTGTTGCCTAATGGATTCAACCCCTTCTCAACAATGTTTTTGTACTTGACATGACATTTGTATTGAAAATTTTTGAACCTCTAAAAAAAAAAGTGTTATCTATAACGTCATTCAAATGAGATTTGGCTTCTAAATCCATATCGAAATGTTCCTACAAAAACAAGTGTTAAGTTTTACATATATATATTTTTTAACCAAAATGCAATAGTTACCATGAATATAGTTAAGGAAACAAAATACCTTTAATTTTTCAAAGCATACTTTTTTCGCATCATCTAGAATCTTTCCCCAACTGCTGTAATGAAGTGGACAATAATGGCGTACAATAGAACCAATTGCATTAGCAAACTTTGATGCGTGTATTCCATGTACACGAAGCTCTGTTTCTCTATAATTTATTCTTAGTTTTCCATCTTTTGCCACTAACTTCTCAACACCCAAACTTTGAGCAGCTCTTCGAACATTTGGTTGTTCTGTTTAGAATGAAAATTTTTAATTAAGAACATCATTGAAAATAATAAACAAGATTTAATTAAACTAAACATACTTTGATTTTTAGTCACTTGATTCTCGATAAGTGGTTGTTCTTCATGAGTTGATTCAATGGCATACTCTCTCTCGGATACCAGCGAAGAGGATGAAACTATTGTTGCTGGAGATTGTTGGCTTGGTGTTTGTTGGTCATATGATCTTGTCTTGGTACTGGAACTGAATGACAAATGCTTTTTACCAGCCACCATAGGTGTCCTAAAATCATAGAAACAAAAATAAGTACGCAAAAGATAACATTGAATTATAAAAGCAGATAAATAATATATATTACAATAACCAGTATTTCACTAGCAAAAAAAAAAAAAAAAAAAAAAAATCATATTTCACGTAATACAAATAAATAATTTCACATACTCATTTACTATTATCACTATCAATGTCGCCATCGGTTTCCTCAGAACGATCATCAATTTCCTTATTAGAGTCCGCAATATCGAACTCATTAACAGGTTCATCATCGAGATCAATCTGAAGGTCAATGTACAAGTTATCTATTTCTATTGGACTAATATCAGTACCATTCAGAGGAGCTTATTCAAAATTCGTGGTGTCAAATGAAATGTCAACATCAGTTGATAACTCCTCTTGATAAGCATCATTGTCAATATCCTCTTCATCACTGTCATCGTTTGCCTGTAGTTTGGATGTAATTTCCAATATCTGACGATGATTAACTTTTTGAACCACCTTCCATGCCTCACCATTCTTATTGTCATCAACATATAATACTTGTTTGACTTGATCTGCTAATGCGTATGGTTCTCCTTCAAACCATAATAAATCAGTTCTAATGCTGGTGAAGTTAAATTCTTTCTTTGTTCTTTTCTTTTTCTCATTGTTGTCAAACCATGAACACTTAAACATAATCACTTTATTCCAATACAAGTATGAAACCTCCCAAACTTCATCAATTACGCCAAAAAAATCACTTGAATCACCATCATATAATTCTGCCTCAAAACAACATCATAATTTTGTGTGGTGCTTATTTCATCTCGCATTCTTGAGTGGTACCGCACTCCATTCACCATACAACTTGGATAGGAATGAATATTGAGATTAGGTTCATTCACAAGGGCATATAAATCATCTGAAACCGTTGACTCCGCATGCATAGCTCTAATCTACAACAACATAGATACTTTAAATATTAGAATACAGTCAAAGTTCACCACATGTAAGAAATACATATCAAATTACCTTATCTCAAAACCATTTAGGAAATTCGGTTATTTGTGCAAGTTAAATATTTTGAACACCTTGTGATTGCAATATTACAGCATGTTCTCTATCAATGATCAAGAATTAAGCATCACAATTCTCTAAAGATGAAACATATGATGAAAAGTTAAGGTACGGTATAACATACTCCATATATGGTTGCACATCTGGACAATTGTTTAGGATATACCAATGCACTTTGTCTCGTTCCTTTTGTGTCAAAAAAAATAGATTTTTTTCCTCCCAAACGGTCTTGCTAGTTGCCAAAACACTAAAACAAATGATGATGATCGGTCCTGAACATAATCAGGATTGCGTTCGGGTCGATTAAAACGGGTTTCAATCCCAAGTAGGTACATCGAACAGTATGTCAAGGCTTCATTAATGATATAACCCTCCGCAATCGACCTTTCAGGATGAGATTTATTTTTCACATATTTCTTCAAATTCCCCAATGCCCTACAATACAACTTCTTTTGTTTTAATTTCCTGTTAGAAATTTTAACAAAGGATTCATGCCAATAAATAGAAGATAAATTTACATTTCAAAATGGTATATCCACCTTGTATGCACCGGTCCTCCTAACTTCGCCTCCTGAGGCAAGTGCACTGCTAGATGAATCATGACATCAAAGAAAGCCGGAGGAAAAATCCTCTCTAGCTTACACAAAGTGTACACGATGCCTTCTTGTAATGCGTCTAAGTCCTTTATTGACAACGTCCTCGCACAAAGTTGATGAAAGAACGAAGATATCTCAGAAATAGGACTTAACACTTTATCTTTCAAGTAGAACCTTAACCCTACTGGCAAGAGTCTTTGCAAAAGGACGTGACAATCGTGACTTTTCAATCCTGTGATTTTTCCATTCTGAGTGTTCACATTTTGGGATATATTTGCAATGTATCCATCAAGAAATTTGACCGACTGTAGGAACATACAAAAAGCTTTCCACTCCGCTGGAGACAACGTATAACATGCAGGTGGTTTTAGAGGCTTTTAATTCGTAAATTTCTTCAAGTGTAATTCCTTGCGTATCTTCAAATCTTCTAAGTCCATGCGAGCTTCATCGATGTCCTTCGACTTGCCTTCTATACCCAACAAAGTACCAATCAAGTTGTCACATATGTTCTTTTCTATATGCATCACATCAAGATTATGTCACAGCTTCAGCTTGGGCCAATACTCTAACTCCCAAAAAATACATTTTCACTTCCAATTAGTGTCATTTGAGTACCCTTCTTATTTCTTTTTTCGTTTATCTACTGCTATAATAGTAAGATGTTTCCTCGGTGTTAGAACCCAGATCTTGTTTAGCTCCAATAGCAAAGAATCTCCGGATAATGATTTGGGAGGCACTCTTTTTTCAACTTTACCATCAAAATTCTTGTCGAAACGCCAAGGGTGGTCTGGAGGTAAATATCAACAATGTCCTCCATTTGAAGTCTTACTCTGTAAACGCTACAAAGCATTTTCGTCCAAACATACTGGACAAGCTTGAAACCTCCAGTGCTATAGCCAGGCAACGTTCCATATGTCGGAAAATCATTAATTATCCATATTACCGCTGCATGCAAGTTAAAATGTTTTTTCTCCCCTACATCATATGTTCTTACTCCAGAAGCCCATAAATCTTTAAGTTAGTCAATTAAAGGTCTCAAATAAATGTCTATGTCCTTGCTTGGAGCACGTCGACCAATAATTAACAAAGACATCATAAAAAATCTTGCTTCATGCACATCCAGTAGGGTTATAGGGCACCAGAAAAAATTGGCCACATACTATATGATTTCGACGTATCTCCAAACGGATTGAAACCGTCGGTGGCAAGACCCAATCTTACATTTCTTAGTTCAGCTACAAAGTCCAGAAATTATTTGTCAAAGTCTTTCCATGCCTCTCCATCAGCAGGATGTTGAAGGAAATCTTCTATCTCAACACGCTGGTCTTTGTGCCACCTCATATCAAATGCAGTGTGTTGCGACATATATAATCGTTGCAATCTTGGAGTGAGTGGAACGGAATGCATCTTGTTGTGTGGATGTTTCTCGCTTGGACAACACAACCTTATATCTTTCATGACCACACACGGGACATCTTCTCAAATCCTTGTTTTCTTTATAAAACAAAATGCAGTCATTCTTGCACACATGGATGACTTCATACCCCTGGTAAAGGTTTTGCATCATTCGCTTCGACTCATAATCACTTTGGGGAACTATCGCTTCTGGGAATGCCTCTCGAATTAACTTTAATAACATATCACATGAGTTGTTTCATTTATTCAGTACTTTTATATGAAGCATCTTAACTATAAAAGTTAATGCAGAGAACTTTGTGAACCCAGAGTAAAGCTCTTTCCCAACTTTCACAAACAAATCAACTAAATCCAAAGACTCTTTTTCATAAGCATCATCCACTGATTGTGATTTGTTATGTGGAAATGCATCATTTAGCGCATTCATCATCTCGTCTTCGTTGTCAAAATCATCAGTCTCTTCTTCATCTACACATTCTCCATCTCATACATTGTGACTAGTACTATCGTCTTGTGCATTGTGAATAGTACTTTCTTGGTCTTCACCATGTTGTGCCCACTTTATGTAACTCGTGCTTAAACCATAGATATGTAAATGGCACTCCACCAAATCTATGTGGTGGAAATTAAAATTCAAGTATTTCTTACAAGGACATCGGCACTTCCCATCCTTATCTAGGTGATTACGTGCTAGTTCAATAAACTTTTGCACTCCATCCTTATACTCCTTCAAAAGACGATTCTTAATGTGAATTCAACTCTTGTCCATCTTTACCCCCTATTATGTAATAAGTTTATTGTAACTTTAAATTGTTTTTAAAGTAAAAATTGGATCTAGCAATACAATGACAAGATTGGAAAAATAAGAAAACAACAAAAACAAAAACCCAATTGATATTTAATGAGAGAATTACCAAGCTGGCTATCTGCTTCTCCTTCTCTTCCTACAACAATCAGGACACACATTTGAAATAGAAAACCTCCCAAAGCGTAGTTTAGTTCTCCTTCCTCCCTACAATACAGATTGCAAAAAAGGACAAAAAAATTGTTAAAATCATTGATAACTTCCTTCAACATTGATAAGCAAACAAAATGAAGTTTATGAGATTTACAGAGAAGAGCTTGAGCAGTGCACAGAGGAAAGACAATAAACTGGTTAAGCCGTTGGCACTGTAACTTTAGCCGGTGTCTATTTCAAAATCAGCTTGCACAAAACCTATGCGAGAAACCCATTTCCAAGATTAAAGACAAAAAATTCAAAGCAATTGAAACAAAAACAAATACCAGGACAAGGCCATTCCCTATCGTCAAACAGAACCAGACCAATGCAAAAATTAATTGGGCTTATTTTGAGGAAAAATTCACCTATGCGTTGAATGAATTATAATTGCACTAATTGGGTTTCATTTGTGTTTGTGTGTATATAGAGTGTTAAGTTTGAAAGTATAAAATATTTTCTTTTAGTAGAAGGAAAAAGAAAATAAGAAAGAACAATAATGGAAATACACAGACAAGAAATCCGGTACGAAGAAAATAATCTTACACATGATTGGGATTGAGATGAAGAGAATTTCGGTTTGAAATTTAAAGGATTTTACTCTATGTGTAACGAATCGACTGCGTAGGCTGTTACCATACTTACTTTACTTAAATACTTAACTTCATTAACTTTGCAAAAATACCATAATTTTTTTTTAACTTAACTTTAAAGCCGATCTTAACCTTATACTTATATATATACGTGTTTAATTAAAATATTGAGTTTTCAAATTCTTTTATCACATCTTACAAGTCATATTAATTACTAGATAACAGTATCATCAGATTGACATAACATAATACAAACAGTTTTAAAACACGTGGCGGTGTTCAACCCAAAGTTTTCACAATCTATCGTGCCATTCTCCATAGTCTTGTATCATACATTTACCGATAGGCTGCTTACCTATAACATAAACATAGGTTATGAGCTTTCGCCTAGCAAGTATAACTTCTTTATCCGCAAAACTATCTTAATAAAGAATGCATGAATCAATTATGCTTTCTTATAAACCAATTATGCTTTCTTATATTAGCATATTTTTGGGCCCCTTACGTAACATGAGTGTACGTACTGTGGCGCGCAGTCATGGAGTGGTTGGGACAGCCAGTCCAATCCAACTCAAACCGTGGACCAGACCCACCCTTGCGGTAGGTTAGTACGACATGAGACAACTTGCTTGCTATCATATGTAAAAACTTTTTTTAATATTTAAAAAACTTATTCTTGTTTTGAACAATCTTGAAAACTTGAATCATAACAATTTCATACTTGAAAACTTGAATCTTTATTGTTTCTTACTTCAAAACTTGGTCTTGTTCTTGTCATGTGATTTATTATTAGTAAGCATGTTTTCATGATGTCATAATTATAAAACATAAAACATAAGCATCACATACATTAATGCATGAGCTTTGAAAAATATGCAAAGCACTAAAAACATTTTTTGCCTATGTTGTAGGCGGAGTTGTACTACGCACTTAGTCTATCGTTCCAACAAGGTACGACAACAGGTTATACTCTTATTTTCAAATCAGGCGTAAGAATCATTGTACCATATTACTCAATAAAATCATAACATATTCATTGATCACTAAGTCGGTCTCCAACCCGACTACCATTTGTCATAGATTTGTTACCATATTTTTAGGTAACTTGGGCCTATTATTTTTATTTCCCATTTTCTTAAAAATATATTGTTTTCTTAGAAAACACCTTAACTTCATAAATCAAGTATTACCTTGATATAATATTTGAAATTACCTTTAAAAATCATTTGTAAAATTTCCAATAGATGCAAAACATTTTAAAACTTTTTTTTTTTTTTTTTTTTTTTTTTTTTTTTTTTTGTAAAACAATAATTCCTTTTTAACACGGGTTGTAAAATTGTAAAAATCTTGAAAAATGCTTTTGAAAAGAGCTTTTTATTTGGTTGAAAGTAAGTGTGCAAGAATTTCTTGTACTCTGTATAGTTTTAGAAATCCAGTTTATTTTTAAATTGGTTTAGATTTTGGAAAAAATTTATTCATGAAAGTTGTAGATCTCATCGAAACATACAACTTTTATTTCATTTCTGAAACTTAAATCTATCTTTAACTTATCTGTTTTTCTCCTTGAAAAATTCTACCCGTGTATAGTACCTGGGACAGGCCAGTTTTGAAAACTCATAAAAACAAAGGCCTTTGGAGCCATTTTTTCAAAAAATTTCCATGCTACCCCTTAGGGTTTTGTGTTTTCTACAACTTTGTAATTATAACTTTTTTTAAATTCGGCCTCTAAAGAGCTCAAAACTGGGTTTTCATAAAACTATGCAGATTATTTTTTAAAAAACCGGCAGTTTGTATTTTGTTGGTTTTCATTTAAAAATTCATAAACAGTACCTCAAATGGTTGAAGCCATGAGCCTACATTAACATGCAGTGCATCGAATTCATTCTTAACATTCAA
This sequence comes from Ficus carica, assembly GCA_009761775.1. NCBI lineage: Eukaryota > Viridiplantae > Streptophyta > Magnoliopsida > Rosales > Moraceae > Ficus > Ficus carica. Next base: position 71,726 of record VYVB01000445.1, read on the forward strand.
CCATCCACTTGTCTATTTACTTGAAAAACACAATATTAATAACCTTACTAGCTTACCAAGTTGTGTTTTTAGGTTAGTTTCTTTACCATCATGCATATAATATTCACATCATCATCATCATCATCATTCATAAAATTTTCCTATTTAAACATGTGAAAGCATATTCACAAACACATGGCGAGCACACATAATCTTAAAACTCATCCTAGAACATTAAATCAAATTCATGCTTAGGCCTAGCAAACAAGGTAACCTAAGCATAGATCTAGCATCACCAACCATATAAAAACCATAATATAGGAAAAATAAGAAACATGAGCTTATGCTCTTACAACCCATAACTTGAAATACACATAAATCTCTCAATCAAAACTTAATGAAATTCTTAGTTAGAGGATCAAGAATGTACCTCTAAAGCTTGAGAAGGTTGCTCTAGACCTTGGTTGAAAGAAATTTGCTCTATCTCTTTCACCACACAACCGGCCCTTGCTCCTTGCTCTTTTTTTTTTTTTTTTTTTTTTTTTTTTCTAAGGGCTAGAGAGGAAAAAGTTTGAAGAGAGCTAAAAGTTTGAGGGTCCAACTAAGTGGTTCAAGTTCTACCACACAACCCCTATTTTTAGTTGAAAATTTGTAATTTCCCACAATTATTTTTTTTTTCTAAAATTCTCCATGAATTACACATTCGGCCCTAAAATGTAAAATTTTTGCCTTCCAAGTCCCATAATGGCCGGCCATGTGGGGCATTTTGGGCTAAAAATCCTTTCATAATTATTCACTTTTCCATGATTTCAAAAATCCCCAAAATTATGTATTTATCTATGATGAGGTGTCCTCCAAGTAGGGCCCTGGTGTTGTGATTATTTAGTGTATATAAACCTACGCAAGTGTACGTAATCGCACAAGTAATATAGATTGTGAGTTGAGTATCGTCTCCACGGGTATTGAATTACTAAAATAAATTGCAAAAGAAATAAGCACAAATCAATTTGAATTTGAAAATTGAAATAAGAAAATTGCAGTAAACTAATGAAATCGAATGGGTATAATGAAAAGACACTAAGATAGACAAAAGGAACAATATTCAATTAAGAGTTTGTAAATCAAGAATGAGAATTAAGCTAGGATTGCCAAATCCCCCTCAATTGCAAGTCTTACCCGAATGCTGTAGGAATGTTGTAGCAAAACCTATCCTGTTAACTGAAATTCAATTTTATCACAAAATTCTTCCGAATTAATTATGACTAACAATTCTTTAAACCTTTTTCAACATATTCCTATGTGAATCTAGTTCTTAGAACACAAATTCATTGTAAGAACCCGAATTTTGATGAACTTATGATTTCCTTATAAATAAGAAAAATCTAAGTCTGAACCATTTATGACGATATAAAGCTCATAATATGAGTTAAATATCAGAATATGTTTGAGTTCTCACTTAATTAGCTACGAGACTCAACGATAGATTATTTAGTCAAGTATAAGGCGTTTTAAGGAAAATGACATGATAAAATTTCATGATTACATGTTGGTCAAAGTTTGATCAAGAAAGTCAAAGTTGACCAAAAAGTCAAGGGTATGACTGTACAATAATAGGATAAGCAGTATGAGAAAAATACTGCGAAAACCGTCTTTTCGGTTGAGATAGCATGAATAGGCTTTAAAAACCACCTTAGAAAATCAAGCACACCAAGTAGGAATTAAAGACGAAAAAGGGCTCGGAAAAAAAATAAGAAAAATTTATACTGTCCATTTTTTTTACAACAGATAAATTTTAGTTAAATAAATACTGTGTATAAGTGAACACAGTATTGGAAATATCTGTGTAGCTCAAAAATGGACTGCTTAATGATGAGAATAGCCAAACAAGGCCTAAGGTGAATGACATCACCTTATCTTTTAATTATGACATCATAATCATTTAATTGGCTTGGAAAGAATTTCTTGGCTTGTTCACCAAGCATATGGCCGGCCACCTCCCACCTCACCCTCCCATTGTGCAATTTTTAGTTTTCATGGGGTTTTTGTGCAATTTAGCAAAGTTTTCAACCTCTATAAATAGGGGTGGTTGCTATTCACTTTTATTCAAAAATTTGGGGAGGTTCTTGCCAATTTTCTTCTTGAAAATCAGCAGCCAAGGAAGAGAGAAAGAGGAAGGAAAAACAAAAATTTTCAAGGGGGTTTTGCTTAGGGAGTGTTCGGTTTTGGTGTGGATCAACCAAGGAGCCAAGAGAAAATTTTTGGGTCCCTAGCTAGGTTGAAGCCGTGGGCAAGGGAAGGCAAGGGAGAAAGGGGAGTTGCAATTTTCAAATCCTAACTTTGATCTAAGGTAACTTCCTTGAGCCCTAATCCTTTCATTAGGTTCAATTTGGAATTTTATTTGTGTTTCAAATTGGTTTTGTAAGGACATAAGTCCATTCTAATTTCTTGCCTAGTTTGGTTAGTATGTGCTTGATTTGGTAACTAAGGGTGATTGGTTTGATTTTGTGCCTTGCTTCTTGGTTTATGCTTGTTGGTTGATAGGTTGCATGCTAGATGTGAATGGTTGTGTGTCCCCTGATTTTTTTGGTCCAAAATATGCCCTAGGCAGTGCATGTTTAGCTGCTAGCTTAAGGGTGAATGATTGATGCTTGCTTGAGTAAGATGCAAAAGTTAAAACCATGCAAACCTAGGTAGGACAGTTCGGTTTTGGTTTGCATGGACCCATTCGAGCTGCATGTGAGTGTATGTGGGACGTTAGAAACACTGCATGTTTGTTGTGTAGGCTCCCGAAGTGATCGGTTGAGGTAGATTTCGCGAAATAGGACGTAAACCGGACTTAACAACCGAAACTGCCAGTTCGGATTCGAAACTGGCCAGTCTCGGGAAAGTGGAAACTTGAGGCCTATAGAGGCCGAATTGGGTAAAACGTAAAACATGAAAGTTGTTCGGAATGATTTTTCCTAGGGGACAGCGTGGGCAGAATCTCAAAATGAGGCTCCAATGGCCTCCGTTTTTATAAAAAAATCCGAGGCTGGTCTGCCCAGACCCAGTTAACATGATCAGCCAGTTTCAAATAAAAACTGACAAAAATACAAGCAGAACTAGATTTTTCGTAAAACACGAAAGTTTTAGGATTTTTCAAGAGCTAGAACTTTCGTAAGACAAGTTTTTCAAATTCGGCACGGATTTTTAAAAAACTGACACTGATTTATGAGGGGTGCGCAGGAAACCGAAAATTCCTGCACATGAATTCTTACAAACGTTTTCGAAAAACTGTATTTTGTTTAAAACCATGTTTTGATTATGGAAACTGTTTCAAAGGCAGTTTCCAGCCCTAAATGATTTTTATAAAGATCTATTTCCAGAATATGAATTGTTATGAGTTAAGTAAAAGATTTTTGAAGTTAATTTACCCAAGTTTCCAAAGAAATGGAAAATGGATTTTTAAACCAAATTAGGTAAGCAGGATGATTACGGGTAATAACCGGAAGTGATATCCGAGTTACTGGGCCAAAGCCTAAAGCTCAAGTTTGACCCACATAGGGTTGACCTTAGTTGACCAAAAGTTGACTTTGGTTGACCAAGAGTTTGACTACAAGTAACCTTAAGGGTTAGTAAAGATAACCCTAAGGGATACCAAGATTAATAAATTTGGGCTAAGATATAGGGTTAATTGAGGTAACCCAATAATTATGGACAGGAATAAAACCCAAGGTTAGGAAGGTAACCTAACCCTAACGGTATGTATCAAGGTTTAGCACATGAGGTTATCCAACGTAACCTCTTAAGAATTAATCCATATTGGGTCGTTTTTAATAATAGGGTTACTATTTGTAACCCAGTAAGACATCTAGTATCGGGGACATACAACTAGGATTATGTAGGCATGTTGGTTAGATCACCAACATTCCACAATACTAATTAGACCCTTACCTATGTCCTTCATCAAGCAGGAGGAAACCTGCAGTTGTACCCAGAGGAGAAGCAGCACTACGTAGGACAGGACATAACAAGAGAAGTAAGTACAACTCCACCTACAGCATGGACAAAACGTTTTTGTTGCATGTTGTGTTTTAAGAAATCATATATTGATTTACATGATTTATCTATGATATGTTATGTTAAGTTTATGATAAGTTTATGCTATGATTTTATGCTATGAAGTTATGTTATGAAGCTTATGTTACGATAAGTTATGTTATGAAGTTATGTCATAATAAGTTATGCTATGAAGTTATGTTATGAAGCTTATGTTACGATAAGTTATGTTATGAAGTTATGTTACGATAAGTTATGCTATGAAGTTATGTTATGATATGTTATGTTATGATAGGATATGTTATGATGTTATGTTATGGTAAGTTAGGTTATGATAGGTATGTTATGTTATGATGTGTTATGTTACGAGGTATTATGTTATGATACATTATGCTAGAAAGTTTTAAGTCATGATTGAGATTGTTTTATGATGTATGTTTTGATACGTAACATCATGAAGCATGTTCACAAATATTAAATCACACGGTAAGAATAAGTTAAGTCATGAGATAGGATAAGATAAATTAATGTTATGGTGTCGTACCGACTTGCCACGAGGGCGAGTTTAAATGGTTTGGTTTATGGTTTGAATTGGATTGGATTGGCTGCCCCAATCACTCTATGTAAACGATTAGTTTCATGGTTTGATTTGGTTTGGACTGGCCGCCTCCAACCACTCCATAGCTATGTACCACGGTACGTGCACATATGACATGACATGTTAGGGATTAGAACTAAGTTAATGAAAGCATAATAAAATTATAAGAAAACATAATCGGTTCATGCATTCTTACACGTAAAATGTTTTGTGGATTGAATATTGTACTTACTGGGCAATTAGCTCATTACTTACGTTCATGCTATAGGTAAGCAACCTAAAGGCAGTACTTGATGCAATACTGTGGAGAGTTGGTGCTGCGGACTGTGAAATGTGGAATGGCACCACCACGGATTTTGGAAAAAAAAATAGGTTTTTGTAAAATACATTTGTAAAGTGTGTTTTGAAAAAATAGAATGTTTTAAGAAAAGTTTCAAGTATGTATGGCAAGCAAGTTGCCTCGTGTTGTACCGATCCACGCTAGGTCGGGTCTGGTCCGCGATCTTGGTACTCAGGTGAGTACATATGAATACGTATGATGATAAGTTAAGTTTTATGTATGGGACTAAGTCAAGTTTACGTTTGAGAGTAAAAGAATTTTAAAATAAAGTTTTAAAGAAAAAAATTTTACTCTGGAATTTTCAGCAAGCTTAAAGCTTTTTGTTAAGAATTAAGTTAAGTAAGTAAGTAAGGTCACGCCCCCGCATCTACGTAGTCGCCCCCTACGTAGGTGGTAGGTCGGGGCGTTACAGTTTGGTATCAGAGCAAAGTTTTCCTGCCATCCAGTTTCACAGTTCTGCCGCGAACGCCATAGTTTTGTAAGTTTGTTTTCTTATTCTATTTTATGTATAGAAATTATGTGAGGTTATAATATTGCTTTGATTAAGATATGAACCTGGTGTTAAACCCGGGTTGGACTAAAGAGGACTGCAAGGCTTCGTTGGCATTCCAAGGAATGAAGGAAGAGCTACGCATCTTCGATATGACCCAAGAAGTGATTGCACGATATGGAGACTCTCTTCAAATTTTGTCATGTAGAGACGTATATTCAAGATATGATTGTCAGCTGACGCCTAGTCAAGGAGGCTCGTGCTCGTGCTCGTGCAAGGTGCCTTGGCATAGGGTACCTTGAGAGGAGAATTCCTAAATTTTTATGACACCTAGAACCGCCTATGTATTAGCGCGATATCGAGATATACTAGGATATGTATATGAGACGATACGTCAGCTATGTTGCAGCATGGCGCGCTTATCCAGATGAGTCTAAAAGGCTAGTATTGCCAGTAGATTAGAGTTGCGCAGCGAAAGTGTGGAGTATAAGCTAAGCTTACGATATGATATGATGAGATCCTGAGGAATCTCTAGTAAGATATGATAAGTTATGATGACTTTATGATATGATATGCTAAGATATGAATGAAAGAATAGGTATTAGACATGTCGAGGATTAGACTTAAAAACTAGAAGATGGTTCGTCGCATGTACGACTGAACCAAATTTCGTAAGAACCTAATCTTGCAACTGTAATGGCTAAGTTGCAATGATAATTCCTAGAGCAGCAGTAAGAAATGAATAGGCTTTGAGATTAGATAGCTTATCGCCTTACCGTAGTAGGGTGATAATCAGGAATAAGTTTGACGATGAAAGTAATGATACGACCCCTCAGTAAGGGAAATTAAGTAATGTTGGGGAAATTTTAGATATCCCTAAGAATTATGATTATGCCTTTTGCTATAAAGGAAATGTTAAAGACACAAGAGAAGTTTCTACTATCTAACAAGTAGCTAGTTGATTTAAGTATACCTGTCATTGCATCACTCGAACGATATTATGATTTTCCATTATGCACTTTGAAAAGATTCAAAGAAAATATTTTTATAAAAGATCTCATGTTTAATAGAACCCCCTCATTTTATGTAAGACGGCCAAATCCTTGAGGAGGAAATTCCAAGATGGGGGCTGTCATTAAAAGTAAAGGTTCCAAGATAGGAGCCAAAGGCCAAATCCTTGAGGAAGTAAATTCCAAGATGGGGGCCATAGGCCGAATCCTTGAGGGATGAGTTTCGAGAAAGGGATGAATTCCAAGATAGGGGCCATTATGAAAAGTAAAGGGTTCTAATAATATAAAATCAAGTTTCAAGAAAGGAACTATTTTCAGAAAGTATACTGAATATATGATACGATATGTTTTCCAAGTACGGAAAATTATGTAATACGATAAACTTTTCAAGTATGAAAAAGTTATATGCTAAGATATGTTTTTCAAACATAGCAAGTTATATGATATACTTGCTCAGCTTTTACGTAAATAGTTCTTGTGATGCGGTATGAAGGGACAGTATGTATGAAAGTATGTTAGTACGTAAGAAAGTAAGATAGTATGCAAGTAAGTATGTATGCATGAAAGTATGATAAGATATGAAAGAAGATTATGGTTCTATACAAAACACATGACCCCATTAAGGTATTAAAATGGGAACATGAACAAGTTATTAAGGATTGATAGTGGATTGAAGAAAAGCCATTTCGGATTATACGAATTTTCGAGGACGAAAATCTTTTAAGAAGGGTAGAATGTAAGAACCCGAATTTTGATGAACTTATGATTTCCTTAGAAATAAGGAAAATCTAAGTCTGAACCATTTATGACGATATAAAGCTCATAATATGAGTTAAATATCAGAATATGTTTGAGTTCTCACTTAACTAGCTACGAGACTCAACGATAGATTATTTAGTCAAGTATAAGGCGTTTTAAGGAAAACGGCATGATAAAATTTCATGATTACATGTTGGTCAAAGTTTGATCAAGAAAGTCAAAGTTGACCAAAAAGTCAAGGGTATGACTGTACAATAATAGGATAAGCAGTATGAGAAAAATACTGCGAAAACCGTCTTTACGGTTGAGATAGCATGAATAGGCTTTAAAAACCACCTTAGAAAATCAAGCACACCAAGTAGGAATTAAAGACGAAAAAGGGCTCGGAAAAAAAATAAGAAAAATTTATACTGTCCATTTTTTTTACAACAGATAAATTTTAGTTAAATAAATACTGTGTATAAGTGAACACAGTATTGGAAATATCTGTGTAGCTCAAAAATGGACTGCTTAATGATGAGAATAGCCAAACAAGGCCTAAGGTGAATGACATCACCTTATCTTTTAATTATGACATCATAATCATTTAATTGGCTTGGAAAGAATTCTTTGGCTTGTTCACCAAGCATATGGCCGGCCACCTCCCACCTCACCCTCCCATTGTGCAATTTTTAGTTTTCATGGGGTTTTTGTGCAATTTAGCAAAGTTTTCAACCTCTATAAATAGGGGTGGTTGCTATTCACTTTTATTCAAAAATTTGGGGAGGTTCTTGCCAATTTTCTTCTTGAAAATCAGCAGCCAAGGAAGAGAGAAAGAGGAAGGAAAAACAAAAATTTTCAAGGGGGTTTTGCTTAGGGAGTGTTCGGTTTTGGTGTGGATCAACCAAGGAGCCAAGAGAAAATTTTTGGGTCCCTAGCTAGGTTGAAGCCGTGGGCAAGGGAAGGCAAGGGAGAAAGGGGAGTTGTAATTTTCAAATCCTAACTTTGATCTAAGGTAACTTCCTTGAGCCCTAATCCTTTCATTAGGTTCAATTTGGAATTTTATTTGTGTTTCAAATTGGTTTTGTAAGGACATAAGTCCATTCTAATTTCTTGCCTAGTTTGGTTAGTATGTGCTTGATTTGGTAACTAAGGGTGGTTGGTTTGATTTTGTGCCTTGCTTCTTGATTTATGCTTGTTGGTTGATAGGTTGCATGCTAGATGTGAATGGTTGTGTGTCCCCTGATTTTTTTGGTCCAAAATATGCCCTAGGCAGTGCATGTTTAGCTGCTAGCTTAAGGGTGAATGATTGATGCTTGCTTGAGTAAGATGCAAAAGTTAAAACCATGCAAACCTAGGTAGGACAGTTCGGTTTTGGTTTGCATGGACCCATTCGAGCTGCATGTGGGTGTATGTGGGACGTTAGAAACACTGCATGTTTGTTGTGTAGGCTCCCGAAGTGATCAGTTGAGGTAGATTTCGCGAAATAGGACGTAAACCGGACTTAACAACCGTAACTGCCAGTTCGGATTCGAAACTGGCCAGTCTCGGGAAAGTGGAAACTTGAGGCCTATAGAGGCCGAATTGGGTAAAACGTAAAACACGAAAGTTGTTCGGAACGATTTTTCCTAGGGGACAGCATGGGCAAAATCTCAAAATGAGGCTCCAATGGCTTCCGTTTTTATAAAAAAATCCGAGGCTGGTCTGCCCAGACCCAGTTAACATGATCAGCCAGTTTCAAATAAAAACTGACAAAAATACAAGCAGAACTAGATTTTTCGTAAAACACGAAAGTTTTAGAATTTTTCGAGAGCTAGAACTTTTGTAAAGACAAGTTTTTCAAATTCGGCACGGATTTTTAAAAAACTGACACTGATTTATGAGGGGTGCACAGGAAACCGAAAATTCCTGCACATGAATTCTTACAAACGTTTCCGAAAAACTGTATTTTGTTTAAAACCACTGTTTTGATTATGGAAACTGTTCCAAAGGCAGTTTCCAGCCCTAAATGATTTTTACAAAGATCTATTTCCAGAATATGAATTGTTATGAGTTAAGTAAAAGATTTTTGAAATTAATTTACCCAAGTTTCCAAAGAAATGGAAAATGGATTTTTAAACCAAATTAGGTAAGCAGGATGATTACGGGTAATAACCGGAAGTGATATCCGAGTTACTGGGCCAAAACCTAAAGTTCAAGTTTGACCCACATAGGGTTGACCTTAGTTGACCAAAAGTTGACTTTGGTTGACCAAGAGTTTGACTACAATTAACCTTAAGGGTTAGTCAAGATAACCCTAAGGGATACCAAGATTAATAAATTTGGGCTAAGATATAGGGTTAATTGAGGTAACCCAATCATTATGGACAGGAATAAAACCCAAGGTTAGGAAGGTAACCTAACCCTAACGGTATGTATCAAGGTTTAGCACATGAGGTTATCCAACGTAACCTCTTAAGAATTAATCCATATTGGGTCGTTTTTAATAATAGGGTTACTATTTGTAATCCAGTAAGACATCTAGTATCGGGGACATACAACTAGGATTATGTAGGCATGTTGGTTAGATCACCAACATTTTACAATACTAATTAGACCCTTACCTATGTCCTTCATCAAGCAGGAGGAAACCTGCAGTTGTACCCAGAGGAGAAGCAGCACTACGTAGGACAGGACATAACAAGAGAAGTAAGTACAACTCCACCTACAGCATGGACAAAACGTTTTTGTTGCATGTTGTGTTTTAAGAAATCATATATTGATTTACATGATTTATCTATGATATGTTATGTTAAGTTTATGATAAGTTTATGCTATGATTTTATGCTATGAAGTTATGTTATGAAGCTTATGTTACGATAAGTTATGTTATGAAGTTATGTCATAATATGTTATGCTATGAAGTTATGTTATGAAGCTTATGTTACGATAAGTTATGTTATGAAGTTATGTTATGATAAGTTATGCTATGAAGTTATGTTATGATATGTTATGTTATGATAGGATATGTTATGATGTTATGTTATGGTAAGTTAGGTTATTATAGGTATGTTATGTTATGATGTGTTATGTTACGAGGTATTATGTTATGATACATTATGCTAGAAAGCTTTAAGTCATGATTGAGATTGTTTTATGATGTATGTTTTGATACGTGACATCATGAAGCATGTTCAAAAATATTAAATCACACGGTAAGAATAAGTTAAGTCATGAGATAGGATAAGATAAATTAATGTTATGGTGTCGTACCGACTTGCCACGAGGGCGAGTTTAAATGGTTTGGTTTATGGTTTGAATTGGATTGGACTGGCTGCCCCAATCACTCTATATAAACGATTAGTTTCATGGTTTGATTTGGTTTGGACTGGCCGCCTCCAACCACTCCATAGCTATGTACCACGGTACGTGCACATATGACATGACATGTTAGGGATTAGAACTAAGTTAATGAAAGCATAATAAAATTATAAGAAAACATAATCGGTTCACGCATTCTTGCACGCAAAATGTTTTGTGGATTGAATATTGTACTTACTGGGCAATTAGCTCATTACTTACGTTCATGCTGTAGGTAAGCAACCTAAAGGCAGTACTTGATGCAATACTGTGGAGAGTTGGTGCTGCGGACTGTGAAATGTGGAATGGACACCACCACGGATTTTGGAAAAAAAATAGGTTTTTGTAAAATACATTTGTAAAGTGTGTTTTAAAGAAATAGAATGTTTTAAGAAAAGTTTCAAGTATGTATGGCAAGCAAGTTACCTCGTGTTGTACCGATCCGCGCTAGGTCGGGTCTGGTCCACGATCTTGGTACTCAGGTGAGTACATATGAATACGTATGATGATAAGTTAAGTTTTATGTATGGGACTAAGTCAAGTTTACGTTTGAGAGTAAAATAATTTTAAAATAAAGTTTTAAAGAAAAAAAATTTTACTCTGGAATTTTCAGCAAGCTTAAAGCTTTTTGTTAAGAATTAAGTTAAGTAAGTAAGTAAGGTCACGCCCCCGCATCTACGTAGTCGCCCCCTACGTAGGTGGTAGGTCGGGGCGTTACATTCATGCACCAATATCAATGGGTTATACAAGGTAAATAACATATTCCTATATCATTCACAAATCAATATAAACTTCAAAAAATATATTGAACTTGTATCATCTAAGTGAGATCCAGCTCAAATTAATCTTTCTAGAGTTAATTAGAACCTAGTTTCCTATAAATTGATGGCCAATCAACAATAGAAAATAGACAATCAAAGCACTTGAATGAACAGGAAAAAGATTCGCTCAACATTTTCAACAAAACATTCAAATCATCCTCTCAATTTCGGGTTCATCAACAATCCTAACTAAAGAAATTTAGCTCATGTTCCGGATTACAAAAACAAGCTTAAGAACATCATCCATTGTTTACAGAGAATGAAAAACAAAAAATAAATCAAGGAAAGAGTAAGAAGAGGAAAAACTCCAAATGGCTAGAGATGGTCCTTCTCGTCCTATCTTCTTCTCCTTTTGAGCTCACTATCCAAAATAGGCGTAAAAATGGAAGCAAAACTTTAGCTACTTTCTCTCTCTTCCCAATAATGGTGTATTTTTCTCCTCTGCTATTTTGTTGTTCCTCCCAGACGGCTCTCCTTTTTCATTCATTATTTTTTCCTATTATTTCAATCCTCATCCCCCCCCAAAGATGCCCTAGATACATGTGTCCTCTGTATAGCTAAAATTAGGTGCCATCTCACAGCTGCCATGTGTAGACGACTGGGCAAATGAAAACTGCCAGCTGTAAAGCAAAACTTGGGTCCACATGTGCTTTCAAGTTAATTCCTCACTGCTGCAACTTTGCTGCGACATTGCTACAGCATTTCTGCAGCAAAATCTGATGCACTTCAGCTGCCTATTTCATTGCTTCCTCTGGTCTAGTAGGCCTCCACCCTTTTTGGCACAGCGGACTCCAGCTGCGAGGCAACACAAAATTAAGCTTAAAAATATGCTAAATGCCAAAATTATTTACAACTTTTTACCCATTCTTTAACTAAGACAAATTAATTAATATTAAATAAAATATTAAAACTAAAGCATATTATCTTGAAATAATAACAGTTAATAAGCTTAAAAGCATGCTAAATAACTCTATTTCATAGAGTTATCAGGCCCTGTTTGGCATTCCCTCCTAAAATGCAGTCCATCCTAAAATGCAGTTCATTTTCTTAATAATCCAGGTAATACCAATACTGTTTTTACTATTAACTGTATAGTAATATTGAACTGCAGTCTAGAATTTATATGCACTTAACTGGACCGTGTATAGGTTTTTTTTAGGACTTGAAACTACTTAGTCCTCCTTACTCCAAATATTACTCTTGACTATTCTAGAGTGATCCTATTCCTTAATCTTAAGTCTGCATCCGTGATGACGGTCGGTCACAGTATAATTTCTGCATTACTTATTATACTGCAGTACCGTCTTATTCAAGTCATGAGTTATCCTGATCATATATTGGCTAGGGTAAAACCATAAATCAGGACTCTGCATTTTTCATCAAAAGGCCTTAAACTTAGCTTAATAAACTATCATTGAGTCTTATAACTTATAAGGACTCAAACATATTCTGATAAATCAGATCATGCATTTCACATGGACATACACTGTACAGACTTAGATTTCCTTTGTATCCAATGAAATCACGAGTCTGTGAAAAGGTTGGTTATTACACTATGGGTCTGAAATCTAGTCGCATATGGTGAGCTTCAGGCAGGGGTGGAGGAAAGCGAGTGTGGCGGCGACTTCAGACGAGGGCAGAGAAATGCGAGAGGGGGGGCAATGAGATGGGTAGTGATGGAGTGGGCACGACAAGATTGGGGAAAGTGAGAGAGTGAGAATGAAAATACTTGAGAAATTTTTTATATGAAAATTTTGGTACAAAATTAGAAGTGGTAAGTTTAAAAATTCATTGAAAAATTGATATTATCTTTTGCCATCAAAGTTTGGTAGCCATTGATGCTATTGAAATAGTTATTTATAAAAATAGCATTAGTATTTTTTTAATTATTAATTAAGAGAGATGATATTATTTTGCTATCGATATCATAATTAAAGTTTTTTTGGTACATATATCTTAAAAACTAAATTAAAAAACTTACCCAAACAAAAATCTAAATTAAAAAAGTGCAATAGAAAGCTTATAATAGAAATAAAATTTTGCAATAATTCGCTACCAAATCAGATATTTTGTAGCCGAAAAGCAACATTCAGTTACCAACTTTGAAGTTGGTTGCCAAATACAGCTTTTGGCTACCAAACATTGGTAGTAGAAATATTGAATCTGCTACCAAAAAAAATTTTGATAGCCGATTTGGAACAAGAGGCGGGAAAGATAAAGATGCTTTGGGAAAGGATACTCATATTCGTTCAAGAAAACTTTAACGTGTGGTGATTTTTAATCATGACATTGAAAAAACCAATGGTTATAGTAATTCCCAAGATACTAATAATAATGATGAAACATACAACATTACTTTGATACATTATTCACAACAATTGGATTTTCATCGAGACATAATCAAATATTTAAAAGTTTTTTTTTCCTTCCCCAAACAACATAATTAGGATATATTTGAGAATATTTTCATAGTTTAATTCAAAATAAGAATGGACATATGTATAATTCAAAATAATTATAACAACTACTATAGATTTGGTTATTTGAATCAATACATAGTTTATGAATACAAGATTAGTAAGAGAGAAAGATAAACATTTTCAATATTAACTCTAAGAACAAATTAATTGTAAATTGAATGATGTTCATATATGTGTATTAGTATCGTATTAAAAACTTAATATTGAGTTTATTCATGAAATTATCGATATAAAAAGGTGTAATATATTATCTTAAGAGAAAAAATTTTGATAAGATTTTGCTACCAAATCAGGTATTTGGTAGCTAAAAAGCAACATCCAGATACCAAATTTGAATTTGGTCACAAAATCTAGCTTTTTGCTACCAAATATGGGTAGCAAAAAATGTGGAATCGGCTACCAAAACCATATTTTGGTAGCCGAAAGTTACATTTATTTTTAAAATATTATTTTTTTTAAACATAACTTAAAAGTTTTTTTATCCTCCCCAAGCAACAAATTTAGGATAGATTTGAAAATAACATGCTTTATATATATATATATATGTATATTTAAATATATATATATATATAACAACTGTTATAGATTTGGTTATTCGAATCAATGTGTAATTTATAAATACGAGATTAATAAGAGAGAAAGAAACACATTTTCAATATTAACTCTAAGATCGAATCAGTTGTAAATTGATTGATGTTAATATATGTGTATTGGTATTGTATTAAAAACTTTATATTGAGTTTATTCATGAAATTATTCATATAAAAAAGGTGTAAAATCAGGTATTTGGTAGTTGAAAATTAATATTCAGCTGCCAAATTTGAATTTGGTCACAAAATCAAGCCTTCTGCTACCAACTATTGGTAGCAAAAACATGGAATCAGCTACCAAAACCATATTTTGGTAGCCAAAAGTTACATTTTGTTTTCAACTAAACTTTGTAAACTTTTGCTACCAAAAAAATACTTGGTAGCGGAAATCAAGTTTTCGCTACCAAAATGAAATTGGGTAGCAAGTTCTCTTTCTCTATTGTGACCAAAACCATTTGGTCATGGAAACAGGTTTTCTGCTATCAATTATTTGGTAGAGAATGAAAATGTTTGGCTACCTAAATTGCAGTTTGGTCCTAGAAAATAATTGACGTGGGGTAACTTTTTTTCCGCATGTATTTTACTTGGACCAAATGAATTGGTCGCATAATGGAATTTCCTGCTACCAAATTTTGGTTGTCGAAAACACTTTTCCACTACCAAATATTATGTTGGTCGCCATATATATTTTGCAGGAACCTTTTTTTTTTTTTTTCTTCGCGTACATTTTACTAGGACCAAATGAATTTGGTTGCAAACCTGCTACCAAAGTTTGGTCTTCGAAAATATTTTTCTGCTACCAAATATTTTGTTGGTCGCCAAATGTTTTCCGCGGGAATCAAATTTTTTTTTCCGCGCTCTACCATTGGTGACCACAAAATTATTTGGTCTTAGAATGTCTCTTGCGGTGACCAAAATTTGGTAGCTAAAGAATGTAAGTTTCTGCTACCAAAATTTGGTCTCGGAAATGTCTCTTTTGCTACCTTTTTTTTTTTTTTTTTGTCACGGAAAGTCTAGTCGGTGAAAGTTCAAATTCTTGTAGTGATGTCACCATTGGGAAAATTAAAAAGGTTAAGTAAGGCGTTTAAGTAAGTACACTCTCACCTGCAACATAAATTATAGAATTGAGAAGCATATGTTTGATGCTGATGATGATGTTATCATGTTTTTTATACTTCTTTTATGATGATGTTTTGATGAAAAGCATATATATATATATATATATATATGTATATGTATTTTTATGTTTTAAAATGGTGTTGTACACCCTTGATGATGAGGATAACGATGACGATGATGATGACGTTGTCACCGTTGTTTTGGGATTAGCTATCTCACTCCTTCTGTGACTAGCGCGTTATGATTGTACAACACCGGGCCCAATATATGATGGTTTTGAAAGTTAAAAATTTTTCAAAAATATTTTCATTCATGAGAATAATTTATGATGATGACCAAAAAAAAAAAAAACTACTATTTACATTTGTGATATTTAAGTGTCTTACTAAGCCTTTACTTATATAAGTTGATTTATGTTATAGAAAAAAGAAAAAGATAAGATGTAGCAATGGAGACATTTGAAGCAGAAGCGGGACGATGTGTGATGGAAAAACGGGATGATCGATCATGGGATGAACACTTTTAATTTGAAATAAAGTTTTGGGACTTTGGTTTATTCTTATTTGATTGAAGGATTAATATGGACTTCCTTAAATTTGATTTCATGATATGGTTTTTTTTTTAAATTATATCAAATACGAAAGTTATTTTGATAAGTTTTAAAAAACAAAATTTTGATAGTTTTCTAAAATTATCTAAATAAAGTTTTACGATAAGTCAAGATTTTTATTTCAAGTTTATTATCTTTCACAATTTTATAAGAGATGATGTTAAAAAGAGAAGTCAACTATGATAGTCCGTGAGGGGTCATTACAGATATGGTATTAGAAATGTTTCCTATTTCTTGTCTCGCATCGCCACTTGTCCACTTCTTCAAGTAAGTAATTAATTAATTTCTTTTGATAAAAAATTTAAGAGTTATGAGATGATGTTCTATTTATGGAAAGTGTGAATCTTGACTTGATATCCTGAAATAGAAAGTTTCCTTATTACAAAAAATTCATAACTAACACACGACTAAGACAAGATGATACGCGAACGAGGATGCGATGGTTGTTGCCATGATATGTGTCGAGTGCAAGACGAAACTGAGGTTGTGGCAGAGCCCAAATTTATTAAAGTGATGGTGCTGTTGCGGATAAAATTCTAAAACAACAAACGCTTATAAACAACTTGCAAGCTAGTGAGAAAAGAAAGGAAGTCCCAAATGATCCAACAGTTCAACAACCAGTGCAGCATAGAGGAATTCAGGCCACAACGAATCTTGAGCCCCTATATCTGGGTTCAAAAGTATGAAGCTAATGAAATTTGATAATTCAACTGACCCTTCAATAGCCTAATAATGGTTGAAGTGCTGAATTTCATAGGCTTAACTAAGGATGAAAAAAATGAAATATGCTTCATACGGTTCGAAGAGTAGAACTGAGTAGAGATGCGAATCTGATGACTTGGCAAGACTTTCTTCTAGAGTTCAACGAGCATTACTTCAACATGTCTCACACCAAGGAACACTATGAGGAGTTCAATAACTTCTGTTAAGGGAAGTTATATATGACCGAAGCTGTAAAGTTGTTAGGAAAATGATCAATATGCTTTAGGCCCTAGATTAGAATGATTGTTGACAATAGAATCGCCCCTTAATCCACTCACCGCTAATGCAAGAATTTTCACTATAGCAAAAGATAAGCTTACTGTCAAGACTGCGATGACATGTCCAATACTTACTTATAACCAATATGCTATCCTACTTTTCGACACGGGAGCCACGTACACTTTTGTGTCTTCTGCTTTTGCTAAAAGATTAGAAAGAAATCAGGATGTCTTGAATTAGGAATTCACTACAACACTATCCTTTGAGGAAGTGATGATGTCCATAAATTGGCCACGAATAGTGCTAATGAGGATTATTGATAGAGAGCTCTATAGTAATCTGATAGTGCTCGAGATGTATGACTATGACCTAATCTTAGGTATAAATTTCATGGGAAAGTACAATGCATCTATCGTATGCCGAAGAAGTAATGTCGTGTTTGATCCCGAAGGAGATGGTCAGTTGAACTCATTGGTGATGCGAAGATGATTTCGCCCAAACGTGTACAAAAACAAGCGGTCGATTGTAGCACAATTAGGACGGTCGATCCCACGAGGAGGTGATAAAAATAAACAAAAAAAGATTTGCAGAACAAAAGCGTTAAAGAAGTAAGTAATCAAATAAAAAAAAGGAAGAGGAAGTATTTTTGTGATTTTTAAAACAAATTTAAAGACAATGTAATTTAGAATGGAGTAAATTCAAAAATCAAAAGGTGGTAAAGTATCAAGAAACCCTCACGTGTATTATTTTCCAATTTTAATTTTGATTCAACAAAAGTATTCAAATGAATTAAACTTCTCACGTTAAGACCAAAAAGATTATTATTATAAATTATCTAAAATCGACAATATATCAAATTGACAATATTACAGTAAAAGATCAACTTATAAAATAATTCTAATTACAAAACATTACATGACAAAATTTACATAGAAAAAGCATGACTGAATCTATATAAAAATTTAGCACATAATATTTTGCATTCAAAGAAAATTAGAAAATGGAGAAGAATAATTCACTCAAATATATATGCATTATAAAACCGAACAAACAAAACCTCAATTGGAATACTCAACACATGAGTTCATCTCTAGCTTCACGAAGAGAAATTTAGCCAAACATGCTCAACATTCTCCCAAATACTCTAAAGAAAATTTGGAAAAGAAAAGATAGAAAAATGACTATATTTTGGCTATAAACTTAACCAACAATTGGTTTAAAATACAACAACCTGCCCTCTTGAGGAGCTCTCAATATAAAGCCATGAATACAACATACTAGAGGATTTTTGGTGCAACAAATCCGCCACCCAGGCTGGTAAATCAGCCAGTTACTCGTGGGAAGCCAGCTGGGGTTGAGGATTAGGGAGGCTGTAATCCAGCTGGAAGAATTTGATTGCCTGGGCAGGAGTTGGCACCAAAATGCGCGGGCTTGACTGGGAAACACGGCCCGAAACTTGTGCTGGGCCAGTTGTAGGAGGAGCTAGGGTTGGCTGAATTCGGCCCGAAAATCACGCGGGCTAGCTGGAGTCACGGGCTGAGGCCACGCGGCTGCATTTGCGCGGGCTGGGCTGAAGTTACGGGCTTGGCTGGATCTGGCACCATGGGCCCGGGATTACGCACGTGGAGGGAACAGCTGGGCTGGTCGCGGGCTTGGGCTACGCGCACGCTGGGATTGAGCCACAACAGTGGCTATACCTGCGAAAGAAATGAGAGAAAAAGGAAAAGAAAGGAAAAAGAGGAGGGGGAAAGAATAAAATAAATCAAAATAAATAAAATAATAAATATTTCTATAGTAAAATATTATGAATTAATATTATGGAAATCCTCATTTAAAGCGTAAATTATCTAATAAATTAAATGAACAAAAGTGTATTTTTGTGCATTTATCAGAAGAAGAAGACAAATTTTTTTTTCTGTCAATAGTGAAGGCCCGAAAGATGCTAGCCAATGGCTGTGCTGGTTTCTTAGCCAGCATCGTTGATAAGAAAAAAGAAGATAAATTGAAAATTGAAGATGTGCCTATTGCACGAGATTTTAAAGATGTGTTCTTGGAGGACTTGCCAGGTTTGCTGCCAGATAGGGAAATTTAGTTCAAGATTGAGTTAGCACCTGGTACTGGGCCAATCTCTAAGGCATCAAACCATAAAGCACCTGCTGAATTGAAAGAATTGCATGAGCAACTTCATGAGTTGTTGAACAAAGGTTTCATTCGCCGTGGGGAGCTCCAATTTTATTTGTGAAGAGGAAGGATGGGGCAATGAGACTATGCATCAACTATAGAGAGCTGAATAAGGTGACCATAAGAAACAAGTACCCATTGCTGTGGATTGACGATTTGTTTGACCAACTACAAGGTGCGATTGTGTATTTGAAGATTGATTTGCGATCTGGATATTACCAACTGAAGATCAAGGAAGAAGATATCCCTAAAACAGCCTTCATAACTCAATACGGTGATTATGAGTTTGTAGTTATGCCATTTAGGTTAACCAATGCCCCTGCTGCTTTCATGGACATGATGAATAAAGTGTTCAAGGAGTTTCCGAATAAATTTGTGATAGTGTTCATCGATGACATTCTTATTTATTCAAAGACTCGAGATGAACATAAGTAGCATCTGAGGACGGTTTTGCAAACATTGAAGCGGCACCAGTTGCATGTCAAATTCTCTAAGTGTGAATTTTGGCTGAATCGGGTAGCATTCTTTGGCCATATGATTTCTCAAGATGGCGTAATGGTAGACCCTGCGAAGATTGAGGCCGTTAGCAATTGGAAGAGACAAACCAATGCAAGTGAGATCATAAGTTTCCTTAGTTTAGCAAGATATTATAGGAAATTTGTGGCTGAATTTTCAAAGCTTGCCATGCCACCTACAACGCTTAACCGAAAAGGATAAAAGTTTGAATGGACCGAGGAATGTGAGAAGAGCTTCCAAGAGCTGAAGAGACGACTCATAAGTGCCTGAATCTTGACGATTCTGGAAGAAGATGAAGGGTTTGTGATTTACAATGATACTTCTAAAATGAGACTTAATGCAGTGATACAGAATGGGAAGGTCATTGCCTATGTCTCAAGGTAATTGAAAGACTACGAGAAGAGCTATCCCACTCATGACCTAGAGTTGGCTGCCGTGGCTTTTGCATTAAAGATCTAGATGCATTATTTGTATGGAGTCCGATGCCAGATATTCATTGATTAACCAAATTTGAAGTACTTCTTCACGCAGAAGGATCTGAATATGAGACAAAGAAAGTGAGTTGAGCTGATAAACAATTACGATTGTGAAATCCTCTACCAGCTGGGGGAATCGAATAGGATAGTTGATGTGTTGAGTTGGAAGAACCCAGGTATGTTAATGTCCTTGCATGGGATGTCCAAGCCTCTTTAAGAGGAGATTCCTGATTTTGGGTTGGAATTAATAGTTAGATGATTATCAGTAATGAACTTGTCTCTAACTATTTTTTATGACAATCAAAGTAAGCAAAATCTTGATATAAGCCTTGTGAGAATTAAAAGGGAGATGCTAGAAGGGAAGTGAGAAGGATTTAATTTTTCTGATAATGGGATGTTGAAGCTTAGAGATGGATATATGTTCCTAAGGGTGAGGAGCTAAGGAAAAATATTCTTCAAAAGGCGCACAATACCCCATAAATGCTTCATCTTGATGCAATCAAAAGGTACGTGAATTTTTAGAATAGTTTATGGCGGTTCGAAATGAAGAATGATGTAGCGTACTATGTGAAGCATTGTTTGACTTACCAGCAAGTTAAGGCTGAGCACCAAAAACCAGAAGGTGTGCTCCAGTCAATTCGAATTCTAGAATGGAAATGGGAACATATTGCGATGGATTTCATTACTAAACTGCCGAAGACTACGAATGGATATGATGCTATATGGGTTGATACGAACCACGCTAACTTATGACGAAACCTGTAATCTAATAGGTCTCCAAGATCGTCTCTACGTTCAGGTTTGATTAGAAGAACTGCAACTTGTTATCTGTATGGAGGTAAGAAACTTGGTATGGTGAAGACACCACAATCAATTATGGAATGATTGATTGATAAGTCGTTGGTGAACGCCACGGAAAATTCTGATAAGTTCGAATAGTTCTTTAAAGAACGAAAGAGAAAATACTTTCATAATTACTGAATAATGATATGAATTTTACTACCACTTAGTTGCCTATTAATAGGCTGAATATTACAAAGAAAGTTCCTAAAGTAGCTATAATAACCTGAAATTTTGATGACTTGAGATTTCCTTAAATACAAGAAGAATCCAAGTCTAAATCATATATGTAGATATAAAGCTTATGTTTTGAATTGAATATCAGTACATGTTTGAGTTCTTGTTTAATTAGCTATGAGACTCAATAATAAGTTATTATGTTAAGTATGAGGTCTTTTGATAAAAGAGGCAGATTAAGGATTTATGACTTTATTCCAGTCAAAGTTTGACTAGGTTGACCTTAGGTTTGACTAAGATGGTACTGCAGTGTAATCAACAGTATGAAAATTATACTGTGAAAAACTGTAATTACGGATGAAGAAGTAAGAATAAGGTATGGGATTGCTCTAGAATAATCAGGAATAATATTTGGAGCAATGATGACTTAGTAGTTTCGAGTCTTAAGAAAAATTTATACGTAGCCTGGTTAAGTGCAGATGAATTCTGGACTGTAGTCCAGTATGACAATACTGTTTTTAGTGAAAAACAGTATTGATATTATATGAGTTAGTAAGAAAATGGACTGCATAATTATATTAAGGGATTTTTGAAATTAAGTGGATAATTATGCATGAATTGGAAGCCAAGTGGCTCCACCAAAGCCGGTAACCTCATAGGGACTAAAGTGCAAATATTTTATCCTTAGGGGCCAAAGTGTAATTTTAAGAAAAGTAAGTAATTATGAATAAGAATGTAATTATTGATTTATAAAATTTATGGATATTCCTAACCAAGCCTCCAACTAGGCCAAAGATTAGTTACAAGCTTGGTTACATTGGAACAAGAAAATAAGTTAGAGATAAGTATGGAAATATTTTGGTTGGTTCAAGCCAACACATGGCCGGTTGTCAAGGGGTACTTGGTGAGCAAGTAATTGCCTTGGTGAGCAAGCAATTGCCTTGGTGAGATAAGCAAGCAATTAGCTTGGAGAACAAGCAATTGAGTTAGAGATAAGGTTGAAAGATTTTCTTGGCTCACACTCATGTATGGCCGGCCATCCTAGGGATAAGGGAGGAAAAACATTTGTTTTTAAGGGCAAAGATGTAAATTCAAGGGGAATTTGTAAAATAAAAATAATTGTGAAAAATTTGAAATTTCCACCTATAAATAGGTGATGTGGGGTGTGAGTTGGTTCATTTAGTTAGACCCCCAAATTTGTAGTTCCTTCTCCACTCATTCTCTCCCCCTAGGAACCGAAACCAAATGAGAAGGAAAAAAAAAAAAAAAAAAAGGAGAGGGTTGGATTTGTGGAGAGTAAAGCCAAGAGGAAAATTTTGGATCCAAAGTTTAGATCCAACTTCAAGGTGATAAGGTAAACCTCCTAAAATCCCTAAGCCTCTCAATTAAGTTTTGATTCAAGAGTTTATGTGTATTTCAAGTTGGTTATGTAATAGCGTAAGCTCACTTTTATTTTCATGCAATAGGAGTAGCTTAAATTGCTTGAATGTGCTTAGTTAATTTTTATTGGTCCATATTTGTGATTTGGTGCATGATTGTGATGTTATGTGCTAGATAGCTTATGGCATGCGTGTATGCGTATTAGATGTTTTTATAATGTCCCCACATACTTAAGAATGATGTAACATAAATGGAAATGAGAATGAGAATGTATGTTGCATGTATGGTTCAAGAAAACCCTAAAAAACCCTAGTTTGGTGAAGATCACCATATGGGTTGCATGAAGTATTGTATGATTGAGAAATAAATACATGATAGTGAAAACGTTACGTAACATGCTGCATGATTGATGTAGGCTCACGGTTTTAACCGTTTGAGGTAGTGTGTGCGTAATTTTACGTAAGAACCAACTTAAACAAAAACTGCCAGTCTCGGGTCAAGACTGGGCAGTAATCTGGAAATTGGATTTTGAGGTCTTTAGAGGCAGAATTTGAAGAAAGTTAAAACTAAAAAGTTGTAGAAAATGGAAAATATTATGGGGCTACATAAACTTTTTTTTTTTTTAAATAAGGCTCTAAAGGCCTCTGTTTTTACGAAAATCTGAGCCTGGTCTGCCTAGACCCAGTATGCACGGCCAAGCAGGTTTAACAAGGAAAAAGAGTAGGTTACAGGCAAAACTGGGTTTTTCGTAAAGATTAAAGTTGTAAGGTTTTTCGAGATCTACAACTTTCATGAAGAAAACTTTTTTTAATTCCAAACAGATTTTAAAGTAAAACCTGATTTTCCAAAGCTGTGCAAGAAACAGGAAATTCCTACACATGATTTCCAAAAACAGTGCATAAACAGGAAATTCCTGCACATGCACTGATAACCAAAATTTATGGGACTGTTTTAAGCAGTTTATAAAAAGGGGTTAAAATTTATCAAACAAGGAATGAAATAAATAAAATAAGCCAACTTCTATGGTAAACAACTATAGGACCAAAAGTAACCGAGAAGGTTACCAACTTTTAATAGGCCAATAATTTAGGTTATTTATAGTAACCACATAAGATACCCAAGCTATTGGGTTGGGCCTAAAACCCATAGTTACCAATGGTAACCTAATAAGGGTAATATTTTAAAAGTAATTGGGCCTTAGTAACCTAATGAGATATGGGTCTAAGATTTAGATTGGGCCGAGACACAGGACTACTGATAGTAACCTAACAAGATGCTAATTACTATTCATGTATGTTTGGGCCTTGAGCCCAAGGTTCTATTAAGTAATCAAACAAGATAATGTTTGATTAGGCCAGTTGCCTTAGGGTTACATTTAGTAACCGAATAAGAGATCATTGTAGTATGTGGGAGACATGTAACTAAGGTTACTGATAAATGCTGGTTAAGGATACCAGCAATAAATGTAATGATTTATAGTAAGATAGGATGACTCTTATCTTACGCCTTAATTGAAACAGGAATAGAACCTGTTAATGTGCCTTGTTGGAATGTTAGGTCAAGAGCGTAGGACATTAGGTAAGTACAAACATCACCTACAGTATGGAAAATAGTAAACTATTTTCAAGCATGATTTGTTTTCATATATGCCATGATATGCAATGTTATGCCATGATATGCCATGCTATGCCATGATATGCCATGTGTATGTATATGTTGTGGTAGATATTATATCATGATATAGTGATATCATGAGGCATGTTCACTAATATTAAAACACATGGTAAGAACATGTTAAGTCATAAGATAAGACAAGCAATGTGTCGTACCAACCTCGCGCCAGATCGTGGAGGATTATACATGTTTCAAGTTCAAGTTCAAGTTCAAGTTCAAGATATTAAGACCTTCCGCCGAATCGTGAAGGGTTATGAATATGATTCCCAGAATTGTTAGGGACCTTGCAAACCTTAACTTTCTGTAGAATGCGCGCATTTGGTACGTACACAAGGGGCCCATATGTTAAGCAAGATAATAAGTTAATAATTAAGTCCATAATGGAGTATAAGACATTCATAATTGATCATAAATGGATCATGCATAAGTTATATGATGTTGACGTGTTTTGTGAGATTATGTTTGTACTTGCTGAGCGAAAGCTCATCAGTATATTTCATACTGTAGGTAAAAAGCCTGCAGCTTTACTTGGTGGGCCATGGAGACGATGCGGCAAGTGAAGGGCGGTGTAGGATATCACTATGCAGATTTTCCGTAAACTCTTTAAACTATGAACTAGTACATGTAGGATTAAGTAATATTTACCATGTTACGTTTAGAAAGTCCGGTTTAAAAGGTTTAGGTGTGACTTTTTAATCGGTTTAACAAGTACTAGGTAGGCATGGTGAAGTTTACCCATATGGATAAGTTTAATTAAGTTAAGAAGAAAAAAAAAATTCATTCTGAAATTTTCTGAAAGTTCAAGTGTTAAAAACTAAGAAGTAAGTTAAGTAAGTAAAGTAACGGCCCATGTTTACGTAGTCGGGGCGTTATAGTAGCTGCCTTAATTAAGGCTAAAATCTGTAATATTCTTACTTGCCTAAAAAGAAACAATCAACCCTTTAATCGGCTGATTACATGCCTAAAATTAAATTAAAAAAAAAAAAAAAAAAAGAGAAAGTTGAGAGTTTTAAATGGCTTTGTTGTCATCCAATCATGCCCATAAAAGTCAAAAGCTTAGACAAATAAAAGGAAAGTAAATATTTTGGCATGCAAGCCTTACAATCGGACCTTAAAGTACTCCTTAACTTGCCAATTTCACTTGCTGAAATTAAGCTTAACTTTGGCCAGATTATTCTAGAACTTGAATCATGCTTGTTAAGGGCTTATCAACTCATTCATCTCTCTCAATAGGCCTCCGTGTGCATGTTTGAGCCCAAATCCCCTGAATCAGCCCTTTTAACGCATTTTGGAATTTCTTGACCCGTGCTCTTGTAACCGGTCCAATAGGAACTTGAATAGGACCTTTATTTCATGCTCTTGTGCTAGCCATGTTCTCATCATTCCCCTCCTCTTGAAAAGGATTTGTCCTCAAATCAAGTTCATCACCTACATCAAAAGGACACAAATCAGAAACAGTGAAGGCAGCACTTATATTATACGCACCGGGCAAATCCAGCTTGTATGCATTGTCATTAATCTGTTTCAAGACTTGGAAAGGTCCATCTCTTCTAGGTAGTAGCTTGGAATTCCTTTGTGTCGAAAACTGCTCCTTACTCATGTGCAACCAAACCCAATCTCCAGGGTTAAAGACCAATTGTTGTCGCCCTTTGTTGGCCTATTTCTCATATTGCTTAGTTCTTCGTTCGATGTTGTGCTTTGCTTTCTCATGAATCTGCTTTACAAGTTCATCATTTCTCTTTCCATCTAAATTCACACGCTCAGACATAGGTAATGGTGATAGATCCAAAGGAGTTAAAGGATTAAAACCATATACAGTCTCAAATGGTGAAAATTTAGTAGCAGAGTGAACATAATGATTATAAGCAAACTCAACATGTGGCAAACAATCTTCCCATGTTTTAATGTTCTTTTTAATAATTGGATGCAACAAAGTAGATAAAAGTCATATTTACTACTTCTGTCTGACCGTCGGTTTGAGGATGACAAGTAGTTGAAAACAACAACTTAGTTCCTAACTTAGCCCATAAGGTCTTCCAGAAATAACTCAAGAACTTAGCATCTCTATCAAAAGCAAGTATTCTAGGCATGCCATATATATGCACAATTTCTTTAATGAACAAATCAGCAACATGTGAAGCATCATCACTTTTTGACATGGAATAAAATGTGGCATATTTGAAAATCCATCCACAACAAGAAAAATTGAATCTTTCCCACGTTTAGTCCTAGGCAATCCTAACGCAAAGTCCATTGAAATATCAACCAAAGGTTCACTAGGAATAGGAAGAGGAATAAACAAACCGTGGGATTGCACTCGGGACTTAGCTTGCCTACAAGTGTTACATCTTCCACAAATTCTCTCAAAATCTCGTTTCATATGTGGCCAATAGAAGTGTTCCTGCAAAACAGCTAAAGTCTTTGCAACTCCAAAATGTCCCATCAACCCTCCACCATGTGATTCTCTAACTAGCAATTCCCTCATAGAGCAATTAGGTAGGCATAATTTATTCTCATGATACAGGAATCCATCATGCCTAAAATACTTACCATTTGCGGATTTCTCACACAGTTCGTACTCTTTTCCCAAATCATGGTCAGTAGCATATAATTCCTTAATTTGCTCAAAACCAAGTAATTTAACATCAATAGTGGAAAGCATTACGTACATGCAAGAAAACATATATGTGAAGATGTTTTCTTTTACCTTGTTTGTATCGAATGACATACGAAAACGTCTCAATGAACTCAACCCATCGGGCATGTTTCTTGTTCAGCTTGTGTTGGCTTTTCAGGTGTTTGAAAGACTCATGATCCATATGGATCACAAATTCTTTAGGCCAAAGGTAGTGCTGCCATGTCTCCAAAGCCCTAACCAACGCATACAACTCATTGTCATAAGTCGGGTAGTTTAAGGCTGCCCCACTTAGTTTCTCACGGAAGTAAGCAATTGGTCATCCCTCCTGCATTAAAACTGCGCCTATAACAATACCTGACCATCACATTCAATTTCAAACATTTTATTAAAGTTAGGCAAAGACAGTAAATGGGCGTTGGTTAGCTTTTGCTTGATCAATTGAAACGCCTTCTCTTGTTCGTCTCCCTACTCGAAACCAACATTTTTCTTGATTACTTCAGTAAGTGGTGCAGCCAATGTGCTGAAATCTTTCACAAACCGTCGGTAAAAACTAGTAAGTCCATGAAAGCTTCTCACTTCACCTACATTTGTGGGTGTGATGCCCTAGAAATTCATAAGCTTGATTTACGAATTATTATTATGGATTTTCTTCATTAATATGCTTTTAATGAATTATTTTGATGAATATCAGATTTCAAGATCATGACTGATAATATATGTATCATCGGTGTGATGATGTCGATGATTTAACAATGTTGAGTTTCTCTATTTAAATGAGAATTTTAAATACATAAAATATAAGATGAACGACATAAAATTTTATACAAAAAAATAAAAAATAATTATGTCGTATTAGAGGGATAACGATAATTTTTCGGAAGGACCCCGATTTTTATTAGTAGATCAATTTAATGATCTTAGTATTTATTTTGATCATATTAATAGTCAAGCTTTGAGAGCATGATTGGGAATTAATGTGTCACAAAAATAGGAGATGAATTATTAATATTTACTCTTAGGAAATCTAAAGGTGGAAGATTTATCAAAAATTATACTTGATTTGAAATCAATGGTGTAGATTTGATGCTAGAGAATCCTAGGCAAACCAATGGCCAAACCTTAGAAGATAAGTGACCAATGAGAATTTAAGGTAAGGATTGGTGTGATGGAAGATCCAATGGATGAGAATAAGGATGACAACTTTGAATCAAGGGTGGAAATTGGAAGAAAGAAAAACAAAATAAAAATGAGAATCCTAGGGGGGAGAATCCGGATTTTTGGTTCAAGAAACAAGAAGGAAATGTGAACAAATGAGAAAAGAAGAAAGTGGTGCATGCATGCAACCACATGTAAGAGAAGGCATGGTCTATTTTGGCAAGTTGACTCAAGGAAGAGACAAGTGAAAGTGACACATTGTCTCCACCTTGTTGAACCAAAATTTTCACTCCAAACCTTCCCAAAAGTGCCGGCCATTCAAGGGCTGATTCAGCCAAATATTTTTCAAATTTCATCCCTCAAAAGACAGCTCTCTCAAGGTCAAAGTTGGCTAAGCACAAACCCTTAACACCCTATTTTCTTTCTCACACAAATCAAACTCAAAAACCCTAGTTCTCTAACCACCACCAAGCTCTAAACAAAACCAAGAACCACCAACATTATTCTCCATCTCCAACACCCCTCAAGCACTCTCCTCCATCCATTTTCAAGCTCTAAGAAACCCCATCCCCAAGATCGAAGAAGTGAGAAACGGAGTTAGAGGATGTCTTACTAGAGGTAACCTAGTGGTATTCTTCATGTTTTAGTCATTTTTGGAGAACTAAAGCATGATGTTTAGCTATGATCTTAATATTAGACTTCTTCTAACCTAGGAAAAGTTTTGTGAAGAACTTGTAAGGTTCGAGATCTTAAAGGATCCCCGGAGCATTTCGGTAAGATCTATGAATCTTGTTGAAGTTTATAGTTGTTGTGGTGTTATAGCATGTATTGGAAACTTTAGTATGAAAAATAAATAATATATTAATATTCTACAGAGGATAAGCTTCATTTTGGACTTTGGAATCACTTGATTTTCTTTTATATGTCAAAAGTTATGTGCCTTTGAAGTTGTGACACAAAAATAAAGAGAAAATTAACCTCCGAGACACAACATAGCCACGGGTTTATTGTACTCCGAACCCTTTAGACTCAAAATTTTGGAATATAAGTTAAAGAACTGCAAACTATATTCTTTAATCTTTCTAACAAGGTATCTTATGCCTTGAACGGATATATATGCAATTTTTGGTGAATTTTACAAGTTTGGTCTACGAACTGAAAATCCTTGCTGGAACCCGGTACTAGCCACGGGTTTTATTGATTTTGACTTAGCAAACCATAACTTTTTATAAAAATGTTTTTATCATACAAAATAGACATTATAAGCTTTCCAATAACATATCTTTTGTCTTATTTGGACTTGTAAGTAAATTGTTATGATTTTTCTAAACTTACCAATGAATCTGGACTCGGGGTGCAAACGTGGGACCAACAGTGACAAAACCTAAGTTTATGGTGTGAAATACTCAAGTACTAAAGGAAATAACTTTACCACTGTAAATTAGACATCTTAAGCTTCAAAATGAGATATCATGCGTTTAAAACGGATATGTACATAAATTTTAATAAATCCCTTAATACTGTGGTGTAATCTGGTAATCTAAGATTTTACCATAAGACACTTAGAAAAACGTCCACATTAATGTTTGAAATCTTGGAAAAAAATTATAAAGACAGAAACTATATGTTTCAAGCTTTCCAACAAGCCATCTAGTGTCCAAAATAGAATTATACTCAAATATAAATAAATCTTACACGTTAAAATCCTACACCGATAAAACGATTAAACATTAAAATGTGACACAAGGGTAAGTCATGACATATGAACATATTTAGTTATGCAATGAATTGATTTTAAGTGTATGATCAAATAATGTGAAAATCCTAACATTATAAAATTAAATCATAAGTTTTAAATGGGCCAAGATAAAGTATACTAAATGATTACTAGGCATATACCAAAAGACTACCTTAACCCAACTAAATGAACATAACTAAGGGGTTTGGACTAGTCCAATAATAAAATAGAGGTATACCCTTAGGTGACTCCTTGTCACCTTGATTGATTTATTAATTAATTTCTTAATTCATTCATTCATTCATAACCAAATGTAATTTAATAAAGGAATTAATTAATTTATTGATTATTAATTAATTAATTAATTATAAGAGTTAATAAATGATCATCAAGATTATTATGTTAAATAATTACATAATTATAATACATGATTAATTATAAATTAATTAATCATTAATTATTAATCATTGATATAATCATCAAAATAATTAAGGATGATTAACTAGAGATTAATCAAACATTAATTATTAGATTAATCAAATTATTAATTATTAATATTAGAATTAATAATTAATAATTATTTTATGAGAAAGAATATTTAAGTAATATAATTAAATTATTAATAAGATAATTATTAATAAGTCAATTAAAATTATATAATTTAATTATAATTACTCAATTAAATAAAGTAATAATTAACTATTACTTAATTAATTAGTTAATCAATTAATTAATCAATCGATTAATTAATTAATCAAAATAATTAATTAAATTAAATTAATTAAATAATAATTAGTACAAATTTATTTTAACACTTAATAATTAATAAGAATTAATTTTTAAGGTTAATTATGATATAAGTAAATTAAGTTCACTATAATTTATAAAATAAATGAATAATTGAATAAAGTAATATTACTATAATTCTATCTAATAATGAGATATTGTTAATCAAGATAATTTCTCAAATCGGCGTAGTAGGAGATAGAACTCCGGAAGTTTAAGCATATAAGACAAGTAAGTACAAACCTTATCTACAGCATGGAACAAAATATTTTTCTTTGTTGATGTTCTACGTTTGTTATGACTGGACTTGATGGTGTGATAAGTTATATGCGTTATACGTATTGTTTTGATTAAATAGTTGGTGTGCATGATTTCTCTTGCACTGATATGATCGACATGCCTCACAAATATTTATGCCATAATGATAGATGCATAGTGACATGTAAATCTATACATTGTCACAATTAATAAGAAAGAGACAAATAAAAGATAGGATTAAGTGTCGTACCAACCTCCAATTAGTGAGAGGATATGATAAGAACGAAAGTTATAAGATATGATCTTGGAGGTTGTTGGAGGGTCGCTCCCCTAACTCCCCATTGGTTGCGCGCATTTGGGTACGACCTAGGGGCCCTTAAGTAGACAAGATATGTAAATAATAAAGCATAATTGAACACACATAGTTCATATGCATTTTGAACATTCATGATGTTACATGTGATGATATGATTTTATGAAAATGATTTGTGAGATATTATTTGTACTTGCTGAGCGAAAGCTCATCATTGTGTGCTTAGATGTTTTATGGACTGACAAATCTGTGCGGAGGCGATGAAGGACGGGAGTGGGATACCACCACGAATTAAATTTCCGCATTTAGATTTCATAAACTATTTTGTATCGACTATATTTATAATTATGTTCCAATGTTTTGGTACTACTAAATTAGTATGAGTATTTTATGAGAAAAGACTTTAGACTATTTCCTTATAATTTATATGAAGTTATAACTTTTTAAAATATTATCTAGATACAATTTTAAATAGGATAATTAGTTGCTAGAGGTTTTCAATTGTCTCAGTTAAAATTTTTAGTAATTATATCATTTGTAGTTCGAATATGATTAAAAACAATTTTCTATATTTTCAGAATTAAACATAAATGAGTGTTAAGACTAAATTAAATAAGAATAAGTAAGCTAGTTAACGGTCCGAAAAGTCGGATCGTTACAGTGGGACTCAGCCGCTCTTGGATTGCGCGTACCTTTTCCTCATCAACCTGTTTTTACTCACAACAAATCCTAGAAACACAAGTTTATCGTGCAAAAGGTACACTTCTTCAGATTAGCAAACAACTTTTCTTTTCTAAGCACATCTAAAATAGATTTCAAATGCACTATATGATCATCCAAGTTTTTGCTATATATGATAATATCATCAAACTATACCACAACAAATTTTTCAATAAATGCACGCAAAACATAATTCATTAAACGCATGAAAGTACTAGGAGCGTTAGTTAAACCAAATGGCATTACTAACCATTCATATAATCTTTATTTAGTTTTGAATGCAGTTTTCCATTCATCGCCCTCTTTCATTCGAATTTGATGATATCCATTTTTCAAATCAATTTTGAAAAATACACCAAAACCATGCAATTCATCTAGCATATCATCTAAGCGAGGAATTGGATGTTGATACTTTACCGTAATGTTGTTGATAGCTCGGTAGTCAACGCACATTCTTCACGACCCATCCTTCGTAGGAACTAATAAGACTAGAACTGCACATGGACTCATGCTTTCTCGAACATAACCTATTTCCAATAATTCACCAACCTACCTTCGAAGCTCCTTCATCTCCTCTGGATTACTCCTATAAGCCGGTCGGTTTGGATTGGTAGCGCCGGGTACAAAGTCAATTTGATGCTATATTCCTCGAATTGGAGGCAAACCATGAGGCACCTCGTCAGGAAAGACATCCTCAAATTCCTGCAACAAAGAAACAACAGAACTAGGCAAAGCAGGGTCAAGTTCGTTAGTGTTTAACAATGCTTCTTTGTACAAGAGTACAATCATCGACTGGTTTGAAAACATTGCTCGCTTAGTTTCTTTGGCTTTTGCATAAAAATTCTTTTGTTTTCTCTCAGCTTTTCTCTCAATGGCTGAATCTATAATTGCCTTTTCTCTCTTTTTTTCTTCGGCCTCTCTCTCTTTTATACTCTTTTTATTTTGTTCACTCTCTTTCTTTTGATTATTCTCTTTCTTTTGATCACTCTATTTTTTTTTTATCACTCTCTTTTTGCAATCTCACTTGATCCTCATATACTTGTTCCGGTGTCAATGGTACAAGAGTGATTGGTCGTTGATTAAGTACAAAGTAGTATTTGTTCGTAAAGCCGTCATGCTTCACACGCCTATCAAACTACCATGGACATCCTAGCAACAAGTGTCTTGCTTGTATTGGTACTACATCACACAACACTTCATCTTCGTATTTACTAATTCGAAACGCAACTAACACCTGTTTGTTCACCCTTACCTCACCACTATCATTTAACCATTGCAACTTGTACAGTCTAGGGTGCTTCAATGTGGGCAGTCCCAACTTTTCCACTATTGTTGTGCTTGCAACATTAGTACAACTACCTCCATCAATAATCACACTACACACCTTGTCTTTGACGTAGCACCTAGTGTGAAAGATGTTCCCATGCTGCACTTCTTCAACTTCTTTTGCTTGCAAGCTCAATACTCTCCTTGCCACCAATGTCAATGCATCAGAGGCTAAATACTCCTCCTCGAAAACGTCCTCCAGTGGTGGCATGTCGTCGGTGTCAGAATCTTCATTGTCGGTCATAATTTCACCATTGTCTCGCAACACCATGACTCTCTTATTTGGACATTGACTCGATATGTGACCCCTACCTTGACATTTGAAACACTTAATGTCACGATTGCGATTGGGAGTAGAGTCATTTTTACCTTGTGAATTGGAAGTCGAGGAAAAAGGGTTGGTCTCGGCCTTAGGGTTGGTCGTGGCCTTCTCTTCCTTATTTTGATAAGTCGGCTTCCAAGAAGTTTGTCCATATATCGGCTCGGTCGTGTACCCTTCCTCTTGAGTTGCTTCTCAACTTATATGGCCATGTGTACCATATCCTCCAACTCTACGTAATGTTGCAACTCCACTTGATTGGTGATTTCTTGATTCAAACCTGTCAAAAACCATGCCATAGTGGCTTCTCGATCCTACTCTACATTTGCTCAGATCATTGCTACCTTCATCTCTTGGTAGTAATCTTCAACACTCTGATTGCCTTGTGCGAGTCTTTGCAGCTTCTTATACAAATTCCGATAATAGTGATTTGGCACAAAACACCTCCTCATCACTATTTTCATCTCCTCCCAAGTGTCCACCGGTCTTTCTCTATTTTGTCTCCTGTTTAACACCAATTGATCCCACCAAACAATAGCATAGTCAGAAAACTCAATGGCTACAACTTTTACCTTCTTCATCTTGGAGTAGTTGTGGCAATCAAAAACTAGCTCCATCTTCTTTTACCACTCTAGATAAGCCTCGGGATCATTCTTGCCTCGAAACGAAGGCACCTTCATCTTAATGTTGTCCAAATTATTATCCTCCCGATTCCTATCTCTTTTAATCTGTCCAAACCTCATAACGCTGCCCACCGAGTGTCTATCATCCTCCTCCTCAAAATCGCCCTCGTTAAACTCCTCAAAGTCCTCCGCGACATGTCTCGATTGAACTCTTTCCTTCCTATGCATATTCAGAGTCATTTGTGGCTGCCCCCGATTGGCATTTTCCACCCTATTCAACCATTCATTGATTTGCTCTAATTCCACCCTCATCATGCGCCTCATCTCTCCCATCAAAGCTTCCATGTGTAGCCTTGTATCCGCTCCTCTTTGAGCTTCCTCATGGTTGTGTTGAGACATGATTTCTACAAGAGATAAGTTTATAAAAAAAAAAAAAAAAAAAAGGACCTCACAATTCTCTCCCTTATGTGTTTACACTTAAGAATGTTAATCACTCTACACTCGTGTTTTCACTCAAAAAAACATACGTGGCTTTTAACCCTCTAATGTTTTCACCACTCTTGCCTTTTTCTACTCGATAATTATCTTTTAGTTCTTTTGAAACTAAACAATCAAATACTCAAAATTTCTAGCAACAACTCACCAAGAACTCATCAAGGAAATCCATGATTTAAAAGTCAGAATACAAGAAATACGGCGGATTAAAATTTCTACAAAAAATTTTTGGTTTTTTGGAGTAAGGTGATTTTCGGACTTATTGGAACCAAAATTGATGAAAACAAACAAAACAAAAAAAATTTTCGGGTTCCTTTTTGTTTTCTTCTTCTACTTTTTTTTTTTTTTGTTTTTTGTTTTTTTGTTTTTTTTTATATGCCACGAACTGGAATTACAACTAGAACCAGAAATTACAAATTACAAACAAATTTGAAAACACATTTTTTTTTATATGCCACTAACTGGAATTACAACTAGAACCAGAAATTAGAAATTACAAACAAATTCGGAAACATGTTTTTTTTTTTTTTTTTTTAAAAAACGAATTTGGCCTCATAAATTCAACTAGGAAAAAAAAAGAAACAAAAGGGAAACTAAATTAAAAAGGGAATAGGCAAACTGAGACTAGAACCGAAGCTTTGATACCAAATGATACGAACCCCGCCTACTTGTGACGAAACCCGTAATCTAAGAAGTCTCTAAGATCATCTCTATGTTCAGGTTTGATTAGAAGAACCTCGACCCGTTACCTATACGGTGGTATGAACTTTGGTATGATGAAGATGCCACAATCAATTATGGAAGGATTGATTGATAAGTCGTTGATGAACGCCACGGAAAATTCTGATAAGTTTGAATAGTTTTTCAAAGAACCAAAGAGAAAATATTCTCACAATTACTGAATAATGATCTGAATTTTACTACCACGTAGTCGCCTATTAATAGGTTGAATATTACAAAGAAAGTTCCTAAAGTAGCTACCTTAATTAAGGCTAAAATCTGGTAATATTCTTACTTGCTTAAAAAGAAACAATCAGCCCTTTAATTGACTGATTACACGCCTAAAATAGAAAAAAGGAAAGTTAAGAGTTTTAAATGGCTTCGTTATCAATCAATCACGCCCATAAAAGTGAAAA
Organism: Ficus carica; assembly: GCA_009761775.1. Classification (NCBI taxonomy): domain Eukaryota; kingdom Viridiplantae; phylum Streptophyta; class Magnoliopsida; order Rosales; family Moraceae; genus Ficus; species Ficus carica. Next base: position 107,610 of record VYVB01000445.1, read on the forward strand.
GCTTAGACAAATAAGAGGAAAGTAAATATTTTAGCATTGAAGCCTTACAATCAGACCTTAAAGTACTCCTAAACTTGCCAATTTCACTTGCTGAAATTAAGCTTAACTTTGGCCAGATTCTTCTAGAACTTGAATCATGCTTGTTAAGGGCTAGTCAACTCGTTCATCTCTCTCAATAGTCCTCCGCGTGCATGCTTGAGCCCAAATCTCTCGAATGAGCCCATTTAACGCATTTGGAATTTCTTAGCTTGTGCCCTTTTAACTGGTCCAATAGGAACTTGAATAGGATCTACATTCCATGCTCTTGTGCTAGCCATGTCCTCATCATGGGTTATCATCGACAGATTGACCAAGTCGGCGCTTTTTCTTCCTATACAAACTACATCTTTTATGGAACAGATGGCAGAATTATATGTGAAGGAGGTTGTTAGACTCCATGATGTCCCCATGTCTATTATTTTGGATCGAGATAGTAAGTTCACCTCTCATTTCTAGAAAAGTGTTTAGCAGGCTATGGGCACGAAGTTAAAATTTAGCACAACTTTCATCCACATACAAATAGTCAGATTTAGAGGATCAAAGAGACGCTTAAGGATCTGCTCAGAGCTTATGTCTTGGATTTCAAAGGGAGTTGGTGTAAGTTTCTACTATTGGCTGAGTTTGCTTATAATAATAGTTGTAAAGCGACGATTGGTATGACTCCCTATGAAGCACTTTATGGGAGATGATATAGGTCCCCAATTTGTTGGCTTGAAGCTGGGGAAAAAAAGCTAGCAGAGTCGGAACTTAAGGAGCTAATTGACTTTTCCAATAAGACGACTAAAGAGCCACAACTCAGAGTAAGCAAACAAGCTATGCAGATTTATGTCAGAGGCCTTTAGTGTTTGAGGTTGGGGACTTGATCGCCCTGATAAAGGACGTTACGCGATTTAGGAAGAAAGGCAAGCTTAGTCCCAAGAATGTTGGACTGTATATGGTGATTGAGCCTATCAGCAACGTGGCATAGAAGCTAGAATTGCCCCAGGAAATGGCATCTGTCCATAATATATTTCATGTAATAAAGTTGAAGAAATATGTCCCTGATCCCTGTCACATCATCCCACCGCAACTGATTCAGATTCAAGAGGATATGAGCTACGAAGAGAAACCAATATGGATTCTGGGTGGAAAAAAAAAACCTAAAGGCCTTGAGAAACAAAGAGATTCCCGTAGTAAAAGTCTCTGGCGATATCAAAAGATAAAGGAAGCCACATAGAAACTAGAAGATGTTATGAGAATGAATTACCCTAAATTATTCCAAGTTTCAAGGATGAAACTTATACAAGGTAAGAGGCGCCCCAACTTTTAATTAACCATAAACTACAAACCTGACGTTAGAAATTAACATAGAAGATGTGATGTAAATATTTTTAGTTATTTCTGATGTTAGTTGAGTTATTTTTCACAAGTGAATGCGACAAGTACTCGATGAACAAGAACAAGTTCATGCCATTTAATGAAAAGTTTTATATAATATTATGTTTTAATATGATGATTTGATGAATAATGATATGATCATGATATGATGTGTTTTATGTTATAACATATGGAATTAAGTATATAAGGAAAATTATAAGTTTTCTTTAATATTTCCTTTTTCAACAAAAGACCTATTTTACATTATTTAATCTCCAACTCAATTACGAGCCTTTAAATGTCTGAAACTATTTCTATAATTTAGAGAAACTTATAGAGCTTTTCAACGCCTACTCGTTTGCGCAAATTCATTATCAGAGTAAGAAGTTATGACCATAATACTCTCCGGATACCTGCTAGTCACCAACTAGTTTACTATGTTCAATTGTAGGTGCGAAAATTCTAAAAGTTGACCTAGCTTTTTTTTTCTTTTCCTCTGACACGTTTTCACACCCTAATGACAGCCATTCCCCACCTATTAAGAGATAATTCGACCAAAAATTGAGTCCCAATTAATCCCAAATCAATCTCCTTAATTTTATAAGTATGATAAGTCAACAAAATTATTTTCAACTCTCATTTTCTCTATCTATCTAACACTATTTTTCTCCCCCCCCCCCCCCCCCCCCTCTTTCATTCACTCACATTCAAGATACAAGAAAACTCCATTGAATAGCCTCTTAATCCCTTATTATTTCTTGATTCTTGGAGCCAAAATAAAAGATTTGTCAAGGTATGATTTCTTCATTTTTTCATATGTGTTTTGGGATTTAATGAGGGAGGGATTGAGTAATTTTCTTGATGGTTGTTTTATGTTGGTTGAAAGATGATAAGAGGGGGAGGCATGAACGTGTATTTGAGGGAGGTTATATAATTGATTGATGATGTTTTATTATTTTAAGAATGTGTTAGGTTTTTTATTGGAAGAATGGTTTTATTGATTAGAGAATTTTAAGGTTTAACTTTTTCATATCTTGATTCTTGACTTTGTTGAAGTGATGAATTAAGGAATTTATGGGTTAAATTATGCCTTAGGGCTTTATTTTGTATGTGTGACTCATGCACGTTTTGGTGATGATTTTATATTTTTGATGTATTTTTATATACATATAAAATTTGGATTTCACAATTCTGGAATTTCCAGATTTTATGATTAGAATTCCAAACTATTTTTGAGGATGCAAACAGACTCCATTTTTAACGAATTTGATATTTTTGGAAATCTCTGATGTCCACTTTTATTTAAAACCAGTTTGAGATCATTTGGAGGCCTATGTGAATTTTTATGATTTTTCAAAGAGACAAAAGTTTGGCTGCCAATTTCTATAAAATTTTAGTGATAAGATTTCAAAACTGTTTTTAAGCATTCAAACGGTCTCCGTTTTTAATGAATTAGGTACCCTTAGAAAGCCTCAGATGTCTACTTTTATTTACAATTTGTTTCATGTCATTTGGAAATATTTACGAATTATTATATTTTTTTTAAGGGACAGAGGTTTGGCTGCCTATTTTTGTAAAGTTTTGTAATTTTGTGTAATTGTTGGATTTTCGTATTTTGATCTTATTGAATGATGAAATATGCCTATTAGGCGATGTAATATTATGAGGGATGTGTTTGATGAATTATTAAGGACTTTTAGTAATTTATTTATATTTATTATTTATGACATGAATGGTTCTAAAGGCGAGCACTCGAGTCCTCAATCGTGCATCACTGTCGGGAAAATTAAAAAGGTTAAGTAATGCGTTTAAGTAAGTACACTCTCACCTATAATATGAATTATAAAATTGAAAAGTATATATTTGATGCTGATGGTGATGTTATGATCTTTTTTATACTTATCTTAGGATGACGTTTTGATAAAAATCATATATATGTATGTATATGTATTTTTATGTTTTAAAATGGTGTTTTACACCCTTGATGACGATGATGATGATGATGATGATGCTGTCACAACTGGTTTAAGATTAGCTAGCCTACTCCTTCTGTGACTACTTCGCTATGACGGTATAACGCTGGGCTCAATATATGACGATTTCGAAAGTTAAAAAGTTTTTCAAAAATTTTTTCATTTATGAGAATAATTTATGATGATGACAAAAACAAAAAAAACAAAAAAAAAAAAAATCTATTTACATTTGTGAGATTTAAGTATCTTACTAAGCCTTTACTTATATAAGTTAATTCATGTTGCAGATAAAGGAAAAGATAAGATGTAGCGATGGAGAAGTTTGGAGTAGAAGCAGGATGATGTGTGATGGGAAAACGGGAGGATCGATCATTGGGATGAACACTTTCAATTTGAAATAAAATTTTAAGAGTTTGGTTTTTTTCTTATTTGATTGAAGGATTAATATGGACTTTCTTAAATTTTATTTTGTGATATGGTTTTTTTTTTAATTATATTTATTATGAAAGTTATTTTGATAAGTTAAAAACAAACAAAAATCTGATAGTTTTCTAAAATTATCTAAGTAAAGTCTTCTGATAAGTCAATATTTTAATTTCAAGTTTATTATCTTCCGCAATTTTATAAGAGATGAATGTTAAAAAGAGAAGTCATTTGTGATGGTCCGTGAGGGGTCATTACATTCTTTCTCCATCGATATCATGTCTCTTGCTCTCTCTCACACACATACACACACACACACTCTCTCTCTCTCGATTTCATGATCGCAACGGTTGTCAGGGAATCTGGGTGAGATAGGGATGGCATCGACAATGTCTTGGCTATAGTTCGAATGATATGAGGTTGGCATACTTTAAAACTGGCTCAAGAAATTTTATGGCCTTGAGAAAAAATTTTAAAGGGACTTTTAATAAATAGAAAAAATATATATTAATAAGATTATGTGACAGTCATCAGTCCCTAAAGGAAAAATAGAAAGCTGTACAATCTCATATCACTTGGGAATCAGTATATGTGATTCCAAAAGGTCTCATACCATTAGGCCTCATAAGTTAAGCCTTTTGGTATGAGACATTTTCGGGTTGAGCAAGAGCAAAACCTTACAGGCACGAGGTTCAAAGCGAACAATATCATAACAAAAGGAGATATGAAGTCATTACAAAAGCTTTGGATGTCTACTTTTTTAAAAAAATTGGTTTCAGGTCATTTGGAGATCGGTGTGAATTTTTATGAATTTATGAATTTTTATGAATTTTTGAAAGGGCAAAGGTCCGGCTCCCAGTTTTAATAAAGTTTCATGATCCGTCTTCAAAACTATTTTTAAGGGTCCAAACTGGCTCTGTTTTCAACGAATTAGGTATCATTAGAAAGCTCTGGATGTTATCTTTCATTTAAGACCTGTTTTAGGCTATTTGGAATTTTGTACGAATTGTTATAGATTTTAAAAGGACAGAGGTTCAGCTACTAGTTTTTGCAAAGTTTTGTAATTTGTGTGATTGTTAGATCTTTTGTATTTTGATGTTATTTGATGATAAAATAAGACTTTTAGGTGTTGTTTTAATGTGTGGGATGTATTTGATGAATTATTATAGCCTTTTGGTAATTTTATTATATTTATTATTTATGGCATGAATGATTCTAAAGGCGAGCACCCGATACCTTAATCACGTATCACCTTTGGGTAAATTTAAAAAGTTAAATAAAATGTTTGTGTAAGTATACTCTCACCTGAAAAGCATATGTTTTACAAAATTACAAAATTGAGAAGCATATGTTTTTGATGCTGATGATGATGTTATGTTATTTTAATACTTCTATGATGATAACATTTTGATGAAAAATAAGTATATATATTTTATGTTTTAAAATGACTTTATACACCCTTAATGATGGTGACCGGTGAGCAGTCTTCTTATAATAACCAATGCCTCCTTTGGTATGATATTATATGCTTTGGACCTTGTGCTCGCACAATTTTGCTTTTGGGCTTAACCCCAGAAGGCATCATACCATTATGAGGTGGTCTATTTACTTATGAACATCATATATATCCATTCTTAGGCTATAAAGGATTGCACAGCTTACCCTTTTCTTTATAAGGACTGATGACTGTCATACTTTTATCCTGTGAGCGGACTTTTTGTCACGGTTGGATTTGGGATTTACTACACATTCTTTCCATGACTAGCACGCTATAACAGTACAACACTAGGTCCAATATATGACAGTTTTAAAAGTTAAAAAGTTTTTTAAAAATGTTTATATTTATAATGATGTTTTAATGACGGTGATGAAAAAAAAACGCTTATTTATATTTGTAAGATTTAAGTGTAGCCTCTGCTTATAAAGTTGATTCATTTTACAGATAAAGGAAATGGTAAGATGTTATAATGAAGAAGCTTGGAGCGGAAGCAGGACAACGCGTGACAGGAAAATGGGAGGAACGATAATGTTATGAACATTTTTAATTTCAAATAAAGTTTTGGGACTTTGATTTATTATTATTTTAATTGAAAGATTAGTTTGGACTTGCTTAAATTTATTTCATGATATCGATTTTAAAATTTATATTAATTATGTAAGTTATTTTCATAAGATAAAAAAAATCTAAAAATTTTCTAAGTAAATTTTCTGATAAGTCAAGAATATTACTTCAAATTAATTTACTTTCCGTACATTTTACAAGATATGTAAATTGAAAAGTTAAATCATTTATAACAGTCTGTGAGGAATTGTTACACTCATCCGTCAATGAAAAATTCCAAAGTAAAATATATAACTATTTAGGCAAAACTATAGTTTTTCGAGATGGGCCGTCGTAAACCATTATAAATAAAATAGGAAATGTAACATGATATTTATTTATTGTAATAATGATGTTGATGTCATATAATTAATAAGGAATTTACTTATTTCAAAATAGTGTTATACCTTTTCATAAGTCATTCTCACATAGAATATAATTATCATGTCATAACCCTCAACTTCTTATAGGACAATCATTCCAAAGGATCGAAAATATTTCCCAACCATTTAACCTCTTTTTTGTTTTTTTTTTTCTTTCTTTCTTTTTTATGTGTAGATCAAAAGGACTTTTAGTTTCACGGTAGATAAAACATCTGGAATATATAATGATATTTTATTGTATATGACATGAAAGGAAGGGTAGATAGGATGGTACATGCTCTAGGGTCTGACTTTTTGTGATCCAGCCTTGCAATCTTGTTTTCTTCACGTTAAACGAGTTTCAAATGATCACTCCTTCAAATATCTCCCATACATTAAATATCCATTTAATTCCATAAATTTATAGACATTGGTCCACCCAAAAGAATGATAATTTTATTGATTGTGGTTCAACAATAGACAAGTCAAATAGGATATATTCTGCCAAGTAAATATAAAAACTCAATTATATATAGCAGATTGAATCATGCCTTGTTAGTAGATTGATTTTAATAATAAGCTTCTCTTCGTGTTCACATCTTTATAATGTTTTCTCAAATGAGCAAATTCCGTGGCCATTTGCTTGCCCTTACAATATGTGACGCATTCCATTACCTCACAAGACTCACAAAATGACATATATATATATATATATATATACATGATGAAAACACACAAGTTCGACAGTTTTAGGAAATAGATATATATAGAGAGAGAGAGAGAGAGCGAGAGAGAGAGAGGGAGAGTTTTTGGGATATCTAGATTGTTGTTCTTGACAAGATCAGAATGGCTCAGCTGGCAGGAGCAGATGAGATAGAATCTCTGCGAATAGAGTTAGCGGAGATTGGAAGGAGCATAAGATCCTCCTTCCGAAGCCATCTTAGTGCGTCGAGCTTCCGTAGCAGCTCAACGGTGAATATTAATGCTGATCATGATGATGATGAATATGACTTACAATGGGCTGCTCTTCAGAGATTACCAACTTCTGATAGGGTCACTTCGGCATTGTTTGATGCTCATGATGGAAATGAAGGCACCAAGGAAAAACGAGTCATCGACGTCACAAAGCTTGGAGCTCAAGAGCGGCATGTTTTCATCGAGAAGCTTATCAAACACATTGAAAATGATAACCTCCGGTTGTTGCGGAAGCTTAGGAAGAGAATCGACAGGTATGACTTTTATCCCAGTTGATTGTTGCACTTGCAGAGTAAAAAAATTTTATTCTGTGGGCATTATTAAAGTTTTCTATTATTAAGCTGGGGCACTATTAATTACATTCCCAACTAGTTAGGGGCACATTTATATTTTTAGGGAGGTTAGCATTGAAATTTTATAAAAATGTTATATATAAAAATGTGAGTTTACTTCAATTATAGTCACGGAGAAATACACCGTAACCTCACTTTGCCCCTTAGAACTTAAAATGTTACACTATTGACATTTGAGTTTATCAAATGTCTCACTATTGGTCCATCTATGATAGAAACTTTAAAAACTGACGGAATGAAAAAAGAATTAGCTTTGGTGGGCCTTTTAGATTTTGGAATTCCAACTGTTGCATGCAATGTTTTTGATAAATTTCAGTTATGCCCCTCAATATATAACAAAAATTATAACTCTGCCCAATTAAGTTATTAAAAACTTTTATTATGTCCCACCTGCACAAAAGTTGTCTTACTGTGCCCCTGCTTCCTTTAAATTAAACTACACAATTACCTAAATATCCTTAGTAATAACTAGAAATAACCCCTCAAGTCTAAGCTAGCACTTACTGATATGAACAAATATTTCTTTATTTTTTATTTTATTATTATTATTATTTTTAAACTTGGGATGGGGGATATGAACTCGGTGTAAAATTACCGCTGTTGGGATGGGGATTTTTTTTTTATTAATATGAGGCACATACAAATAGTTTTGAGTTCGAAGTCCTGTAACTCAGCTCCTAATAACTTACGCTGTTGGGATGAATTAGTAAACTAACAATTAGTAAATGCACCATATAAATTTAATGTTGTTATTTATACTAGGCACACACCATATAAAGTAGTTTCGTGTGACTTTTACTATGCAGAGTTGGTGTGAAGTTGCCGACCATAGAGGTAAGATATGAGAATCTGAGTGTCGAAGCCGAATGCAAGATAGTTCATGGCAAGCCCCTCCCCACCCTATGGAACTCTATTAAAGATACAATCTTGGTAAGAAAACACTTACAATTTCTTGGACTACCTCAACATTTCCATTTTTTCCGTTTTTTTGAATCAACTCAAATCCATTTTGTCTGAGGTGTTTTTTTTTTTTTTTTTTTTTTTTGTTTTTTCTTAGTCATTTGACCTTGTCTGTATTACAGGGCATTACGAGGCTTTCGGCTTTAGAAACTCAGGAAGCGAAGATTAGCATACTTAAAGAAGTCAATGGCATTATTAAGCCAGGAAAGTAAGTTCTTTTCGTTCTCCTTTCTTTGTAAAAGTCAATCCCTCTCTCACTTACTAAAAGACCGGACTAACTTGGACTGGTTCGAATGCAGGATGACATTGTTGCTCGGTCCTCCCGGATGCGGTAAAACCACGTTTCTGATGGCGCTCTCAGGAAAACTTAGCCAATCTCTCAAGGTTCCTTTTTAGTACATCAATTTAGTCATCAAAAATTAATAACACAAGGGAATATGCACTTGTAGTTTAAGGCTCATTCCTTGTTTTTAAGGTTGTAATGAAGCTAGTTTCCTAAATTACTTCATTCCACGATTGTTGAAAGGAAAAAAAAAAAATTACAACTCTACTGTAAAATTCAACGGTATTAATCAAGGAAATTTATCTGTTGTGCGTGAAAACTTTATCCTGTGATTTTTAGGTTACAGGGGAAATATCCTACAATGGTTATAAGCTAGAAGAATTTGTTCCTCAAAAGACTGCTGCTTATGTGAGCCAACATGACCTGCATATTCCAGAGATGACTGTAAGAGAAACACTTGATTTCTCGGCACATTGTCAGGGCGTGGGAAGCCGAGCTGGTACGTACTCTTAACTTGGTAAAGAAAGCTATTGTTGGTTTACTTCTGAAATTTAGAATAAAAAATGACACCCTTGTTTTCTATACATGAAGAGATAATGATGGAAGTCAGTCGAAGGGAAAAGCAAGCTGGAATTTTCCCAGATCCTGATGTCGACGCTTACATGAAGGTATATTTTAATCATTATGAAACAATTCTATTCTAATGCCACCACAATTTGATGATTAAATGTTGTCCATCGTATTCACAGGCAGTCTCAGCTGGAGTGAAGAGTAACCTTCAAACAGACTACATTCTCAAGGTGGTTTTCTAGTTGTGCCGTCTTTTCTCTCTTGGAATGTTCGTGAAATAAAATGATGACTTTAAATATATTTATTTTTAATTTTTTTAATGTAGATCCTTGGTCTTGACATATGTGCTGATACAATGGTGGGAGATCCCATAAGAAGAGGAATATCCGGTGGTCAAAAGAAAAGATTGACTACAGGTACCATTGAAATAACATCACTGGCGATTTTCGTGGAATGTTTCGAGGGTATGGATGGGAAAGTGATTCTGAATATTTGTTTCGTGCGGTTACAGGGGAGATGACTGTGGGACCTGCGAAAGCTCTCTTCATGGATGAAATATCGAATGGTTTGGACAGTTCCACTACGTTCCAGATAATTTCTTGCATTCAGCATTTCGTTCATCTCGCAGAAGCCACCGCGTTGATTTCCCTTCTTCAGCCTGCACCCGAGACATTTGATCTCTTTGATGATGTTATCTTGATGTCAGAAGGAAAAATGGTGTATCATGGCCCGCGTACTTACATTCTCCAATTCTTTGAGGATTGCGGCTTTAAATGTCCTGAAAGAAAAGGTGCCGCTGATTTCCTCCAGGAGGTAGTTGGATTTCGAATTATGTTCTCATTCTGTCTTAAATTACTTTCTTCTTCGGTGTCTAATCATTTCCTATGGTACTTCAGGTGATCTCGAGAAAAGATCAAGCACAATACTGGAACAGAACGGAACAACCTTATAGATATGTATCCATTGACGATTTCGTTAAGAAATTCAAGGATTGCCAATTTGGCAGGAAGCTAAGTGAGGACCTCTCAAAGCCATTTGATAAGTCTCTAAGCCACAAAAATGCTCTATCCCTTCAAAAATACTCGTTACCGAAATGGGAACTGTTGAAAGCTTGTTCAAGGAGAGAATTTCTTCTAATGAAGAGGAATTCCTTTATCTATGTTTTCAAATCATCTCAGGTAACTTGTGGTTTGATTAGAATTCTTTAGCAAAGAGTTTTTGTCAGTTCCTGTTTAACATAATTTCGGTTTCTCCGTGCAGCTTGTCATCATTGCATCAATAACAATGACGGTTTTTATTCGAACTCGAATGGCTGTGGATGTGAACCATGCAAATTACTACATGGGTTCTTTGTTCTATGGACTTCTCATTCTTGTTGTCGATGGATTTCCGGAACTTTCCTTGACCGTGTCAAGACTTGTAGCTCTCTATAAACAAGTAGAGTTGTGTTTTTACCCTGCTTGGGCTTTTACAATCCCAGCTGCCATCCTTAAAATTCCACTTTCGCTTTTGGAATCTTTTATTTGGACCGCTCTTACTTACTATGTAATTGGTTATAGCCCTGAAGTCGGAAGGTGAGTAAAGGATGGAACATTTCACTTTCATGAGTCAATTTTTTTTTTTTTTTGAGTGAACAATATGTTCTTGTTAGAAATATGGATCTCAAATTGATTTTGGTTTTTGGCCCGATTTCTTTGTCCCAACAGGTTCTTCCGCCAGTTTCTTCTGCTATTCACTATTCATCTTACATCGATATCTATGTTTCGGTTTATTGCTTCACTCTTCCAAACTGCGGTTGCATCTATGACGGCTGGTAGTCTGACCATATTAGTCGTTATGCTATTTGGTGGCTTCGTCATCCCAAAAAGTACAATTCCTTTAGCTCTTGTCATGTTCATGTCAAAGAATTTTCTTTCAAAGGTTTGCTCACGAGCGGTTTGCTCGATTGTTTGCAGCCTCTATGCCCGCTTGGCTGGAGTGGGGATTTTGGGTTTCTCCTTTGACATATGGGGAGATTGGCATTACCGTGAATGAATTCCTGGCCCCGCGGTGGCAAAAGGTAACATATAATCGCCGTTTTTTCTATGTGTTTTTTCACATTGAGATTCATCGTTTTAGAAAGAACAGAAAACTAATCTGATTTACTCGGATTACGCCTAATAATCGCCTTTTTTAAAACTCTTATTCATGAAAGGCATCGGGAAATACATCTCTAGGCCGAGAAACACTAGAAAGCCACGGGTTAAACTTTGACAGTTACTTTTATTGGATCTCAATCGGCGTCTTAATCGGTATGACAGTACTCTTCAATGTAGGCTTCACTTTGGCTTTGACGTTCATGAAGGGTAAGTTTGTCTTCCATTTTATCACACTTTCACTTTTAAACGACGACAGAGTCGGCATCCGTTTTATCAACTAAGCCGCCTTTGATGTATGTTCAGCACCGGGAAGGTCTCGCGCTCTCATTTCTTACGAAAGATACTGTCAGCTCCTAGGGAAGCACGACGGCAATGATTTAGACACAGAGAATAAACCATCTAGTGCTTCTGCAACCATGGAAGAGCCAAAAAAGAAAGGTGAGTTGGTGATGCAGCGCAATTGTGTTTGAAATAAACACGAAAAGGAAGTATGTGTGTCTGAAACTTATTTGACTGTTTTTTTCCATGTTTACAGGAAGGATGGTGCTTCCTTGTGAGCCCTTAACTTTAACATTTCAGGATGTGCAGTACTATGTCGACACGCCATTGGTAAGTACTGAGTCATTTGGAGCTAGTTTTTCGTAAACCTGATTAATTTTCAAATACAAACATCAAATTGTGTTATAGTTATGCCGTTGTTATTGTACGGTCCCAGGAAATGAAACAGCGCGGATTCTCAGACAAAAAGCTGCAGCTCCTTTGTGATGTGAGCGGTGCATTCAGACCTGGTATTTTGACAGCCTTGATGGGTGTCAGCGGAGCAGGCAAAACGACTCTCATGGATGTTCTTTGTGGAAGGAAAACTGGCGGCACGATTGAAGGGGACATTAGAATTGGCGGGTATCCAAAAGTTCATGACACATTTGCTAGGGTATCAGGATATTGCGAGCAAAACGACATACATTCTCCGAACATTACTGTCGAAGAATCAGTAATTTATTCTGCATGGCTGCGCCTCCCGTCTCAGATTGATTCGAACACTAAAGCTGTATGGCATCTTTTCTTGAAATACCGGTTATATCTAGGCTTATAGATTTGGACATACGATTGAATTGACAGCATTTTTTTTTTTCCCTTCTCTTTCTGCAGGCATTTGTGAAAGAAGTCCTTGAAACCATTGAACTTGATGTCATTAAAGATAGCTTGGTGGGAATGCCAGGTGTTAATGGTTTATCTACTGAGCAACGAAAGCGACTGACTATTGCTGTCGAACTTGTGGCGAATCCATCGATCATATTCATGGATGAACCAACTTCAGGTCTAGATGCAAGGGCAGCTGCAATTGTTATGAGAGCAGTGAAGAATGTTGTTGATACCGGGAGAACCGTCGTTTGCACCATCCACCAGCCAAGTATCGATATCTTTGAGGCATTTGATGAGGTAAAATTGAACTTTCATTGGTGATGAACTCAGAAACTTGAACTTTGTCTACTACTTTCTGTAAGATACCGGTCTTAAGTCACATGAAAATAGTGCTTGAAACACCGAACAAAGTACTTCTTGACGAGCTGTAATCTGATCTGTCAATATTTTCTTGTTGTTTGTACACAAAAGTGAATGAAATTTGTCCATGTCATGCTACCTCTGTAGTTGATTCTTATGAAAACTGGAGGACGCATGATATATTCCGGCCCATTAGGGAAGCATTCAAGGAGGGTTATCGAGTACTTTGAGGTCAGTTTGTTCCGCAAGTTTTGCATTTGCGTGTGTTAAATCACTTTTATTGTTTGTTGTCCTCGATTAAGCTGTAAAGCTTTTAGTCCTGAACTCTCTCTTGATTTTTCTAGAGCATTCCGGGGGTACCTTCAATAAGAGACAATCATAATCCAGCAACATGGATGTTAGAAGTTACTTCAAGATCTGCAGAAGCCGAAGTTGGCATAGATTTTGCACAAATTTACGACGGCTCCGTATTGTATGCGTGAGTAAACATACAAGTTTTAGAATATAAAAACTATTGCATACAATAAAACGAACATGATTTTGGAATAATAAAATGTTTTTCATTGGCTTTGATATGATTCTTTGTTCTTCCAAACTGCAGGCAGAACAAGGAACTGGTGAAACAACTGAGCTCACCACCTGCTGGCTCGAAAGACTTGCATTTCCCAACCCGCTTTCCACAAGACGGTTGGGAGCAGTTCAAAGCATGCTTGTGGAAACAGAACTTGTCCTACTGGAGAAGTCCTTCTTACAACTTGATGCGAATTCTTTTTACGACCATGTCGTCTTTGTTGTTGGGAATATTGTTTTGGAAGCAAGGGAAGACAATAAGCAACCAGCAAGACCTCTTGAATATTCTCGGTGCCATGTTCTGTGCAATAATCTTCTTTGGCATATTCAATTGCTCAATGGTTCAGCCTATTGTTGCAACAGAGCGGAACGTTCTCTATCGAGAAAGATTCGCGGGAATGTATTCCTCGTGGGCCTATTCATTTGCTCAGGTGTAAACATAAAACCCGTTCTGTTTTGTGTAACCTTTTTTTAAATTTTTTTTTTCCCCCATTAAACTTAATCTGTTTATAAGGTCACATATAAAATTTTGAGAAATGGTTGATTTTCGTAGGTGGCTGTTGAGATACCGTATCTGTTTGCTGAAGCAGTTATTTATGTGATGATCACATATCCGATGATCGGTTACTCCAGTTCCGCGTATAAGATCTTCTGGTCATTCTATAGCATGTTTTGTACGCTTTTATGCTTCAATTATCTCGGAATGTTGCTGGTGTCATTGACACCAAGTGTTCAGGTGGCTTCCATTCTGGCTTCGTCTTCCTACACGATGCTCAACTTGTTCGCCGGTTTTATGGTTCCAAAACCGGTAAGCTTACGAATCATCTTAAATTTCGTACGACTAAAAACGGTCTTTCCTTGTTGAATGCAGCTCAGATTTTATTTTGATTGTTGCTGCAGCAAATTCCCAAGTGGTGGCTTTGGTTGTATTACATTTGTCCGACATCATGGGCACTGAATGGCATGCTTACTTCGCAGTATGGAGATTTAGATAAAATAATCTCGGTGTTCGGAGAGCCTAAAACAGTTTCTGCCTTCTTAGAAGATTACCTAGGGTATAGTCACAGTCTTTTAGGAGTCGTTGCTGTCATGGTTTTTGTTTTTCCTTTTCTATTTGCCTCTCTTTTTGCTTACTGTATTGGTAGGCTCAACTTTCAAAAGAGATGAACTATAATATTGTTGACATGAATTCACATTTAAGTTTCTATACATCTATACATATATAAATACATATATATATGGAGAAAAGGAATCACTGTTTTAGAATCGCTGTTTTTGTTCAAAGCGCACGTTTTTTTTTTTTTTTTTTTTTTTTTTTGACTCGCACACGGCGAGAGAGGAGGGGGCGGAAGGGACGTGATGGTGAAGTGAGAGAGAGAGAGAGAGAGAGAGAGAAGAAAAGGAGAGATAGGACCTATGGGGACGTGGGTCGAAGTGATGGTGAAGAAGAAGAAGAAAAAGAAGAAGAAGAGGAGGAGAGATAGGGGTGTCAGGTGAAGAGAGAGGGGGAAAAAAAAAGAAAAATACAAAAATGGTGGGCGTGGAATTGGAGAAAGAAAATGAAACTGAGGACTATGGCCATCGGAAAGAGGGAGAAAGAGAGATGTTTTTATTTATTTATCTATTTTCAAAAAAAAATTTAAAAGATCTTCTTCTTTTTTTTTTTCTTTTAACATTATTTAAATGCTTTAGTATTATCATTAAAATACATATATCATATAATATTTATAGAATCTATTTATTAAAAAATAAGAAAAAAAATAGTTCTATATCTAAAATCTTATAATATATAGTTTAATTATCTCAGTATATTTATTTTCATAAATTTAAATGAAATTTCTATATTCTACAATATTTTAAGATTTTTTTTAATATAAATATTTATTTTATAATATCTATATAACATATAGAAAGGAGAAATTTTTTTACTGTTTTTATCTGGAACGTCTGTTTCGGACGAAACTTGCGTTTTGGGATTTTTTGGGCTTTTGCTTAGCTGTCACACGGGGACAGAGGATAGGGAAGAGGGGAGGGAGAGAGAGAGAGAGTGTGTGAGTGAGTGAGGGGAGTACTTTTGTTGGCTTCTGTTTTTTTTTTTTTTTTTTTTTTTTTTTCCCCACTGACACGGAGAGAGGGAGAGAGAGTGAGTGGGGTGGAGTTTGTTTTCTTTTCTCCACTAACGCACGTAAGGAAGGAAGAGAAAGAGAGAGAGGGAGAGAGAGGTTAATTGGGTGGAGTACTTTGGATTTTTTTTTTTCTTTTGTTCGAGGGGAAGAGAGAGAGAGAGAGAGAGAGAGAGAGCGTGTAGTAGATGAAGTGATAGAAAAAAAAAAAAAAAAAAAAAAAAAAAAAAAAAAAAAGAGATTTTTTCTTAATTAAAATATTTATTTTTATACTGTTTTAGAAAAGTAGATTTCATATTTTGTAAATTTTTGTATGTTTATAAATAAGTCATATTGATTTAAGAAAATATTTTTTTATTAAAATATTGTCTTTAAAATAAAAATTTTTTATTTTTTTTATTTTAGTATTTTTTGTATTGATTTGGTCTATTTTTAACATTTTTGTTCTTTGATCGTTTTGATCTTTTTCATGTCTTCGATTTTCATCTTCAGGTATTTTGTTGGTGTTTTTTTTTTTTTTTTGTATTTATATATTTTTTCTTATTTAGATAAATTTTCTCAAATATGTCAAATCACGTGCATCGCATATGTTTTTAAACTAGTCTATTATGAAAATCACAACTTTACAAAGTTACAATTTCGCCCAAACCTTTTTTGTTAGATAAAAGATCCCTAAACTATTTTTAAGGTTGCAAAATAGTCATTTTTACTAACGAAGGTTAAAAATTGAATAAAACATATTATGTATATAACACATGTAAGTTGGATTATGTAAAAAAAAAATTATTGATTACACTCAAATAATTAATCACATGTGATTTATATGACATTTTCTGTTAAATTTTTAAGGTATGTTAATGAAATAGACTAATTTGCATATTTTTAAAGATTTTAGGGAATTTTTAATGAAGTAAAAAGATTTGGTCAACTTTGTTAAAAAGTTAGAGATCAAATGAGCAATTTATGTATTTTATTTATTTCTATCAACTACGACACCAAGGACGAAAGACACTTCTAGTGTGCCTTTTGTCATCCCTTCAATGACGTGAGTCCAATACCTATCATGTGGTAAATTTTTTTAAAAATAAAATTTTTCAATTTATTTTTCAACTTTTACTTTGTTTTGCTTTTCTACAACTAATATATATATATATATATATATATATAAGTACTTTAGAGTTAAAATTTAGGATATTCTCAACTTGCCTCAAACGAAACAATTCTCATTTGGAATTTCTTTTTGAGGGAAGATTAAAGACATCACATATGTAAATCTTGGATTATAACATTTATATGCAGACCATGGAATACATGAATTTCTGAAATATAAAGACCTCTTGTATCTTATAATACTACACTTGACAATAAAATAAAATAAAGAAGCTTGAACTTTTTTCGCAATTTATCTCCTCTGGAAATCTAATCTATGGATGCAATAAGCAAAGAGAGAAGCAAAAGCAAGTGGGAAAGCAAGGAGCATAAGAGCAACAAGGGGTAAACGATCATGACGAAAACCGTAGAAATCTTCAAGAAAGGAACCAACTGACTTGAGCTCCCCAAATATCATTATCTCTTTCTCCATATCTCCATATTGTGATGTCAAACGGCCATTTAGGGACCAAGATGTGGGGCAAATCCAGTAGCACCATATCCACCACTTTGGAATTTTCTGCATTTACATTTGCCATGTTACTTGATTAAGCGATATGTAAGCTTTCTTCTTTAGGAGTGAAAATATATTATTATTGGTACTAATCAAAAATTTAAGGAAAACATTGGGAAAAAAATAAATCAAATAGATTCCTTGAAGAAGCTTTCTATGATAGGTATGTCTACCGGTAGTCGATGGCAGAGCCAGATAGAAATTTTAATGGGGTTGTACACAATTTTTTTCTAAATAAATAACATTAATATATAAAAACTAATCGATAAAATTTTAGTAAGACTATATGGAGATTTTTTATTTTTAATGAGAGCAAAGTAAAAAATTAAAAAATATTTATGATAAAATAAAAAGAAACTACCTAGTAGTGCATATTTATGAACATTAGATCTGCTCAAAATCATATCTAAATGAATAATTATACGGAATTAATAGTTTAAAACATAACCCTGCTAGTAAGATATAATTTTTTTTCATATTCTATTGTAAAATTCTCATTCCTTAAAAAACATACATAGATTAGACAAGAATTATTTGAAAAGTGCTACACTTGGTTGGAAAGATATGACATGTTTTACAAGCATAGTATATTTCACGAACTCTAAACTTCAAAATTAAATTACTCTACTTCAAGTTTAATTCATTTTAAGAAAAAAATCAAATTATATACAAAAACACGATGATAAAAGATTTTTACATCGTAATTTTCGTTCAAATTTTTGGTTTAATTCGCGTGTATATATATATATATATATTTACATAAATATGATTTTTTTTTTAAAATTTTATTTTAAGGTAAAAAAAAAAAAAGGGTTGGGAGATACTTACAGGTCCTGGCATGAGGAAGCCTGAGAAAAGATTTAAAATGGTGTAGATTGCACTTGAGAGTATGGAAGCCACTTCAATATTATGGCTCAAGGACACTATTAGCATCCCAAGATACACAAAGTAGAGAAATGTGCAGAATGTTGTGTAAAAGTACCAAAACACCTTGTATGCTGACCATTCGTAACCTATTGTTGGATATGTTATGGCTACGTACAAAATCGCTTCCACTAGGACGTACGGTATTTCAATTGCCACCTACAACAATCAATACAGTAGCTTCTATTATACACATCAGTCAACATACGATAAAATGTTCGAATTTAGCATGTATTATATTTGGTGCAAATTTGACGAGTGCCAAAATTTGACAATATTAGCAGGCATATGAGAATTTAGCATTGAATTGAAGTTACCTGTGCAAAGGAGTATGACGTTGAGGAGTACATTCCGGCGAATCTTTCTCGATAGAGCACCGTGCGCTCAGTTGCCACATATGGCAGCACTGTTGAACAGTTGTTTACTCCTAAGAATATTACAGCTATATACATCGACCCAAGTATGTTGAACAAGTCCTGCTCATTATTACTTTATTAAAAATAATTATAAAAAAAAAAAAAAAAAATTGTTAGAAGTTTTCTTAGATTCCTATAAAAAAGGCAATTTAATAGAACTTGTTTAACTTAAATATTGCATAAAAACTTACATATCTTGTCCTTTTTGCCAAAAGATTATTGCAAACAAAATAGAGGCAACAATCATGAAAGAGAAACGTGTGAGGTTGTATTCAGGACTTCTCCAATAGGACCAGTGTTGCTTCCAAAGGCAAGCCAGGAATTGCACCCAACTATTCTGCGGGAAATCAGTCTGGAAGTTCAAGTCTGTTGAACCTGCCTTTGGTTTCCTCAACTCCTCCACCATCCCCATTGTGTCTCTGCATATAATATATTTGATTAATTATATACTTTGTGATCATTTTTTATACCTGGAACCTATTACTGCAAACAGTACAATTTTAGGACCCATTTGGCATAACTTCTGCTTTATGATTTTTCCACAGTAGGGTAAGAGAAAACTACTGCTTCAACACACCCAAAAAAAACAAAATATATATATATATATATATATATGAAGAAGTTTTTTTGATGGCTTTGTCTAGAAGTTCCACTGGAGGGCCACGGTCTTTCTAAAAAGTCATCTAAACATTCCCGTAAATAACTTTTGGACTCAGGAAGCCGGAAACTATTTTCACTTTCAGAAAGTCATGCCAAGGCCCGTAGTCTTGTGCTCGATTAGTACCTAAATACACCCACCTATACAGAGATGATTCCTTATAAATGGTGGCAAAATCTATGCCAA
The DNA here is from genome assembly GCA_009761775.1 of Ficus carica. Classification (NCBI taxonomy): domain Eukaryota; kingdom Viridiplantae; phylum Streptophyta; class Magnoliopsida; order Rosales; family Moraceae; genus Ficus; species Ficus carica. The sequence continues at coordinate 127,186 of VYVB01000445.1, forward strand.
GTTCTGCCTCGACTGAAGCTGAAGAAACTTCTAACATCCACGTTGCAGGATTGTGATTGTCCTTGATCTTTGGCACACCTGGAATTCCCTGTTTACGGTGATCAAATCAATGGAATTAATGGACTCAATGATATGAATGCATTTGTTTTTGTTTTTGTTTTTTTTTTTTTGTTTTTTTCTTAATAGACAAAAGAAGAGGTATTAGGCATTGGTAGATCACCTCAAAATATTGAATGAGGTTACTTGAATGATGGCCTAACATTCCAGAATAGATTATCTGTCCTCCCCTTTCCATTAGAATTAACTGCATAAGATTGACATTATTGTTAGTATTATTAGTACGACTAAAGTAAATAAATTCATGCATATGTGTATTATATATATATACATAGTGCAACATAAACAAACTTTTTGATACCAATTCACATTGGCAGATGAGTTGTCATTTTTTTATTTGTAGATGCAACTTTAAAATGCTAATTGACTTGATAATTTCTTAAACAGATTTAGGGAAATGGAGAGTTTTTACATTAAAAAAAATGCCGATTTTTATGGTCATTTTTCTCAATTCATTAAAAGAAACAAACAACTTAGACTCTTGGCATTATTCTAGACAATACATATATACACACACACACATATACATAATATATATATAACATAATATATATATATATATATATATGTATATATATCGTAGTTATAGAACCTCATCAAAAGCTTCAAATATGTGGATGCTTGGTTGGTGGATGGTGCAAACAGTAGTCCTTCCTGTGGCCACAACATTCTTCACCGCCCGCATCACGATCGCAGCTGCTCTAGCATCTAATCCTGAGGTTGGCTCATCCATAAATATTATCGACGGATTTGAAACAAGCTCAACTGCTATGGTCAGCCTTTTCCTCTGCTCCGTTGATAGCCCACTTTGGCCCGATACGCCAACTATACTATCTTTTATATCTTCCAGCTCTATTGTTTCAATCACTTCTTCTACAAATCTCTGCAATATGATTGAAATTTATAGTTTTTTTTAACTCGTGCCTTCTAGAATCAGTCAATGCTCGGTACAACAAGTCGTTTTACTACTTTGAGTAGCAACTTTTTAATACTGATTGACTTGACAATAATTTTTAACACCGAACAGTAAACGAATGAAAACGCATATTTCTTATCAGTATAGGAGGTATAGGAGAAGAAAGCATCACGTACAGATTTTGTTTGTCGATCAATTTCAGGAGGCAACCTCAACCAAGCTGAGTAGACCACTGATTCTTCTACTGTGACATGTGGAGAATGTATATCAGTCTGCTCACAGTAACCTGATATTCTTGCAAATGTCTTCTGGACCTTTGGATAACCCGAGATTCGTATGTCCCCTTCGATTGTACCTCCGGTTTTCCTTCCCGAAAGAACATCCATGAGAGTGGTTTTTCCAGCCCCACTAACACCCATCAGAGCAGTTAGAACCCCCGGCCTAAATGCTCCTGTTATGTCACAAAGCAATTGAAGTCTTTTCTCGTTGAAACCACGCTCCCTCATTTCCTGTCCACAAGGAACGCGACGTGTTAATGTACAATTGAGGCAGTTAGATGAAGTTGGCGGTAGGATTTTTATTAGAAGATTAAAAAAAAAAAAAAAAACTAATGTCGGTTCACCTCCTACTACTTAAGCTTTAGGGAGAATTGGTAAACAGTATGACAACAAAAGGGCTCGAGTTCAAAACCCCTGTAATTTCAGTCTCCAAATTGTCATCACATGTTGGGTGTTTAATTTGTTTTGGGCTCATAATTAAATATTCATGTGTCGCATTTCTCCAAATAATATTTGCCCGCTATCCAGCCCACATATGAGGAAGAGTGTTAGAATAATAAAAAAAAAAATGTTGACCCACCTCGTAAAACCTTAAGCTTTTGGGAAAAACTGATAAGCTAGAAGACTGTTTAGATATGATTAAAATTACCGGGGGGGTATCGACGTAATACTGCACATCCTTAAACGATATCGTCAGTGGCTCAAATGGTAAAACCAGCCTCCCTGTATAATCATCAATTGCATACTCTTAGAACACTTCGTAATTCAATGTTTTATATCATTAGATTGTCATATAAGAATTCTCAAACATTTATGTCACCCTCTTTTCTTGTTTTCTCCGTGGTCTCGGAAACAACAAATGCAGGACTTGATTCATTTTCTGGCTCTCCATTAGCACTGCAACCATCTTGTGATTGTAGTTGAGACAGCTTCTTCTTCGATATTATGGCTCGGGACGTGTTTAGAGCTGTGTTAAAAAAAATATTAACAGGTCGATAGTAGACAAATACATGTCTTGTTTTAGCTTATATAACTTGCTTAACATCCACTGAAATTTGACTTACGTTTCAGATAAGTTAATGCCAAGACAAATCCGAGGTCGAAAAGTATTGTGTAACAGAACAATACTCCCAATGAAATCCAATAGAATTTTTCATCAAAGTCTAGACCATGACTAGTTAGAACATTGTTCCCTATTGTGATATTTCCTCTTGTTACCTACAAAAAACGAGAATGAGCGTAAGCAAGTATTAACATATTCTTTGGAAAATTAACAATCTCATTTAGAAGCCGAGTAAACCTTCTGCCAGCGTGGAGCCAAGAATTCGTTCAGAGTCAAGCTTATTTCTCCATAAGTCATGAAAGAAATCCAGAATCCCCACCTCAACCAAGGAGGTAAAGCAGCTGCGAAAAACAGATATCTGTTGGTAGTTATATTCAATTCCCTTTATGAGTCAATGCAAGTGAAACTAGAAATTGACTTACGCCGCGGAACAATGAACCCTCCTAACAGGAACATCAGTATCAGAACCAAAAAGCCCCAAGTTGATGCTGTCACCATAGTCCGGAAAATTGAGGCAATGAAACGGCACATGGATGTTGATGCTAGGTGCACAGCAAATAGGACGAGGAACTGACGGAAGAACCTAAAACACTTATTGGTTGAATATAAAACAAAGAGAGAAAATTGTATAGCCATCTCTACATGTGGTACAGTATATAAAAAACAAGGAAAATGATGCACGTCATGAAAGTAGAAGATTACTTATTTGGACAAAACAGTAGTTTCAACCTTACAGAATCTTTGGGATTTTTACCTTTCAATTTCAGGGCTATAACCAATGACATAGTAAGTTAAGGCTGTCCATAGCAAAGAATCAATAAGTGAAAATGGGATCTTCAAGATGGAGGCTGGAAGAGAATATGCCCATGCCGGGTATAGATAGAAGGCTTTTTGCTTCTCTACTACCGGAAGTCTAGTAATAGTCAAGGCCAGCTCGGCCACTCCATTGGTCATGAGTCTTACAAGCGCATAATACAGCGATCCCATCAGATAGTTAGCGCTCACCAGATCAACCTCCATCTCGGTACGTATGAATACGGTCATTGTCATAAATGCAGTGATGATAAGCTGATCAGGGAAACGACCAATGAAAATTGAAAAGTTTTTGGTTTCTGATAAATCTACAATCAAAAACGGGCTGTGACATGAAAAACTATTGAGTACCTGGACCGTTTTAAAGATATAGACAAAGGAGTTTCGTTTCATGAGAAGCAGCTCTCTGGCCATGCAAGCTTTCAGGAGTTCCCATTTTTTCACAGAGTAGATACTAAATGACAAGGAAGTTTTGTGGAAGTTGGATTTTTCATATGGTTTTGAGAGCTCGTTGTCCAAAGTTTTCCCTAAATCACTTTCTCTGAACATTTCAGCGAATTGATCAACTGATATGTTGTTGTAGGGAACATCATTTCGGTACCAGTATTGTGCTTGATCTTTCTTGGAGATTACCTGAAAAAATATAACCAAGAATGAGCGATTTAGAGAACTTCTGTTTGTCCGAAGCGATTTTTGTCCCGAAGGACACATGCCAAAATATTATTGTCCAAAACAATATGACAAACAGGATGACAAGGTAAAGTAGCTTGGTGGGCACCTCCTGAAGAAAATCTGCAGCACCCTTTCTTGGTGGGCACTTGAAACCACAATCTTCGAAAAACTCAAGGACATTAGTGCGAGGACCATGGTACACTATCTTCCCCTCGGCCATTAGTATGACATCATCAAATAAATCAAAGGTTTCTGGAGCAGGCTGAAGAAGGGAGACCAATATAGTGGCATCTGTGATGTGCACAAAATGCTGAAGACAGGTGACTATTTGAAACGTCGTTGAGCTGTCTAACCCGGTCGATATTTCATCCATAAATAGAGCCTTTGTTGGACCAACAATCATCTCTCCTGTCAAAATGAAACAAGGATAAAATTTCGTAAGTTAGGAACTAGGAAATAGGATCTTTTTATATTTCTTTTGTAAGTAGTGTATTGATAAAAGTGCGTGAAAAAACTTTTCGCACACACACTAATGAACGTTTACGGTTATTTTGAGAAGCTAGATTTGTCTACTTCTGAGATTTGTTCTGCTTCTACTTTTGCTATAACTAAAAGAAGCACTTCTTATAAAAGCACAAAAATCCCAAACTAAGTCTACTTCTATGGTTTTTCACTAGTAGAAACTACCTGTTGTGAGCCTTTTCTTCTGACCACCTGAAATGCCTCTCTTCAATGCATCGCCAACCATTACGTCGCTGCAGATATCCAGCCCAAGGATCTATCACGCAAAAAATATATAGATACATAAATAAACAAATATATAATGCAATGCACATGTCAAGCCATTAGCTACTCTAATCCAGCCACAAGTGCTGCTACAAAATAAGTTACCTTTAAAACATAGTCTGTTTGGAGATTTCCCTTTTGTCCTTCCACTGAAATAGCCTGTAATCATAGTGTTATTACGTAGAATTATCGAAAAATTGGTTGCTTTTAGAGAATTACTGAAGGTGAAATCTTATATTACTTTCATGTAGGTGTCAATATCTGGATCCGGGACAATTCCTAATTGTTTCTCTCTTCTGCTCACTTCCATAATTGTCTCTGCATATCCAAATATAAACCGAAGTTCAACCTATACTGTTAAGTTACAAAAACCGCCCTGATAATTTGATCACGAAAGGAAATAAGAATAATCACCAAATCTGCTCCCAACACCCTGGCAGTGTGCCGAAAAGTCGATCGTCTCCCTCACAGTCATCTCGGGTATGTGCTGGTCATACTGGCTAATGTAAGCTGAAGTCTTTTGAGGAACAAACTCTTCCAGCTTGTGACCATTATAGGATATATCTCCTCTAACCTGCAGAATGTGTTAAAAAATAATAATAATAAATAAATAATAAAATAAGAAAAAATCTCATATTTTCAATATTGCATCCCCACTGAAAATAATTTCTGTTTTTACTTTTTTTTTTTTTTTTTTTCAAAACTTATGCAGTATTTTCAAATACCCCACCTTGAGAGACTTGTCTAGCTCTCCTGCAAGAGCTAATAAGAAGGTGGTTTTGCCACAGCCTGGTGGACCAAGAAGTAAGGTAAGCCTGCATCAAAAAATAAAATTAAAAAAAAAAAAAAATCTAATAAGGATTGTAACTTCATATTTTGTACCATACTTGATGATGCCAACAAAGACATTCCCGGCGGGTTACCTCGACGGCTTGATGATGCCACTAACATCTTTCAGAATGCATATCTGGGCTTCTTGTGAGTTGCACAGTAATGCTTTGTAAAAACCTGTTCAAGGTGTTTTCATTAGCAAAAAGTATACAGATATAAATATAATATATATATATATATATATACAGATATAAATATATATATATATATACCGTATATATAAATTAAAAAAAAACTGTAAAAAACCATGTGAAACTGTACTTAACTGATAAGATGCCCACAAAAGAGTTCCATAGTGTTGGCAGGGGCTTTCCTGAAACTACTTCACACTCTGCCTCCACAGACAGATTCTTATACCTCACTTCCACTGTTGGTAGTTTCACATTCACTCTGACCAAATATATACATATATATATATATATATATATTTTAATATGAAAATCCATTAAACTCAAGATAAAGAAAACTACTTTATCACCATAAAACAAATAAATAATCCGGACGAACGCAGCGAAAAATGTAGAGACAGGGAGAGGAAAAGAGAGGTAAAGAGAAAGAGGAAGAGAGGTCAAAGACAGAGATGAACAATAATCCAATTTACAGGCTTATTTTGCAGAAAAGCAAAAGATCAACAATAAAGAAAGATATTCTGAATATTCTGATATGGTAAACTGCGTTTCTTGACATAACAATCACTAGGCCTATTTACAGAAAAAGGAAAAAAAAATGAAATTGTTTTTTTTTTTTTTTTCCTGGAAACTTGGCCAAACTCTAAATAAATTATAGAAATAAATAGGAAATTAAACAGATCACTACTTGGTATATTTAACCAAAAAAAAAATATTGATCTTCCAAAAAAGCAGTTAAGGTTAGTACCTGTCAATCCTCTCTCGGAGCTTTTGTAGCAACCTAAGATTGTCATGCCCAATGTGTTTTATGAGCTTCTCAATAAAAAGATGTCTCTCAACTGCTTCCAGCTTTGTGACATCCACCATCTTCTTCTTTTCTCTCCCGCCGCTCCCCTCGTCGTCACCGTCATGATCGAGGTCAAGCAGCGAGGTTCGGAGCCTTTTGAAAGTCGGTAGTTTTTCGATAGCGGCCCACTGCAACTGAGCAAACTCCACATCTTCCTCCACAATTGAATCCGTTGCATCACTGAGACTTGAAGAAGCATGGAATCGAAATGGTGACTTTTTGTGTGTCTCAGCTACTGAAGTCAGCTCCATAGAACTTGTGGAGTTTAATTCTATTGTTACATTTATTTTACCTCCAATTCTCAAGTTTTTTTAACGGATTAAATAGATCGGATGACAGAGAGAAAAAAAAAAAAAAAAAACTGAATGTGAATTTGGTACATTTGTTGGTGGACATCCTGTGCTGTGTAGACAGTGTACTGCGAGACCAACAAGATTTTTGTTTTTGTTTTCGTTTTTTTTTTTAAAGGAGTAACTTTAAGAAAGATAAGTGATATAATTGAGCCCTTTTTCGATCTCGTTTTGCCTCTCCATTGTGCCTGGACTAGTTACTGCATGTGAGAGTTTTTTCCCCCCTGCTATACACCTATTTCTCTCTTCTTATTTAAATAAATAAATAAATAAATAATAATAATAATAAGAGAGAGAGAGAGAGAGAGACAGAAAAGAAGGATACGATTGACGATCTAACTTTTCTTCTTTTTTTTTCTTTTTTTTGACCTTTTTTGCTAATAAGAAAGGAACATTGTTGTCACCGTGTCTCCTATTCTTTTTATTATTTCAGAAATCCCGAGATTCATCAATTAAAACATATTTAATCAATTTTATTCAAATAATGAGCTCAGTTTTCACTTATATCCCCACACATCCAAAAATGCATGGTATTTTAACTAGACAGAGGTCTTAAAATGAGATTACGAAATATAATGCATCTTGACAGAAGAAAAAATCAAAAGCATATTTATCACCATACCAACTCATTCATGGTTGGTCTAGCTTTACTTTTAATTTAAAGCAGCATCCCATTTTAAAGGAAAGATAATAAAAGAGAAAGTTTCAAGATAAAGCATCATTGACTTGAGCCCAATCAACCTAAAAAAAGAGGGGAATATTCCTTGCCAAAAAAATATATATATATATATATATGGGTTTATTAACACCCCAATTTTATTTTCTTTCAACTATTTTTTAAAATCACCTACCAAATTAATTTTAAAATTAAATAACTACTTATTATATGCCTTAATTTTTCTCCAAAAACCCTTATAAATAAATTATTTACTTTTTTTCTTTTTCCTCCCATTATAGTCTAAATCCCTATATTTTTTTTTTCTTACTTTTTCTTTAAGTTCTATTTTGTAGTTATCTTTTAAATCATTTTCACAAGATTTTTTAAAGAGAATATTCTTTTATTTTGTTTGTTATTATTCCCGTATTCAACAGTTTTTCTATTTCCATGTTATAACTAGGTTTTTTTTTTTTTTTTTTTTTAAGGAAATAACAAGCAAATGAAAAATACATATGCATAATGTTGATATATAATCAAACATATTAATTTGATTGGTTATTAATTTTATAAATAATTGAGAAAAATTATTAGGAGTTCATGTAAACTCTAAATTGTAAGTTTTTTCTAATTATCTAATAAAAGTATTAACCTAAAATCATAACATTTTCAACCATGCTTGTGATATACTCAGTTTCATCAGTATATTATCCTTAAGTTTTTATCGCATCAAGAATAAGTATACTAAAGAATAAGTTCATAGATTTTTATTACAATATATAAATTGATGAAGAATTTTCTTGGATATCTAAAAAGAAAAAAGAATCTCACGAGAAAAATTAAAAAACAAAAAAAAATACATGCTTAAAAAAAAAGTGCGGAGGTTTAGATTTAGTATGTGGAGAAAAAAGAACAAATGAAGAAAAACAAAAAGTTTAGTTATAAGGGTTTTTCAGAAAATTAAGAGGTGCAATAAGTAGTTATTTAATTCAAAAATTAATATGGTAAATGGTCTTAAAAAGTGGGTAAAAAAAGTAAAATGGGGGAGTGTGAATAGACCCACCCAAAAAAAAATGTTTTTATCCAAGCTTTTCTTTTCTTTTTTCTTCTTTTATTTACATTTGGTTATTTATTTTGCATTGATACCCCTAAATTTGTTATTCTTTGGCAACTTACCCCCCAAACTTTTAATTTTGAAATTGACTCCCTAAACTTGTTAAATTAGTGCAATGTACCCCTTTTAGTTAATTTTACACTAATTAAAAGATTTGAAATTGGAAATTTTACATTAGGGTTTGTATTAGATTTGTAAATTTTTTATTGGAAATGAGTTTTTCCGTCTTTACATGAGGTGCACGTAGAATTTTCATAACTAATTTAACAGAGATTTAATTCATAGGGGATATATTGTAATAATTTAATAAGTTCAGGAGGTAAATTTTTAAAATTAGAAGTTTGGATTACAAGTTTGGGAGATATTAGTTCTTAGTTGAATGTAAATCCATATTATAAGTTTTCTTTTTAAGGGTGTTGACCTGAGAAAAGTTTTAAATTTGTATATTAAATGTAATCTTATAGTATATAAATGTAAAAGTTTAAAACACATGATATACTTTCAAATAAAAATAATACATGATGTAAAAAAATGTAATTTGCCCATGTTAGCCTTCTCCCGAGAATACTCTTTCATCGAACCTTTTAAATATTAATTAAATGGTCACTTCTCAAAAAACAAAAAAATAGCTTTCACAATTAGATTCCATTGACTCATTGATTAATTTGAACCAATAAATAATTTCCAGGTCAATGACAGATGATAATTAGTTATTCAATTATGAACTATTGAAGCAATCAATGATAGATTATTGATTCCAAATTGTACACTTAAATTATTTGTTAAAATAAACTTTGAAAAAAAAAAAACATAAAAATCAGTTCCTTCCACCTCAATAACTATGGCCACCACTTTCTCTAATGTTGTGTTTGGTACAAGTGATGGAAAATAGAAAGAAAATAAGATTAAATATTTAGGTGAGGAAAATTAAAAAAAAAAAAAAAAGTTTTTGAGTGTCGTTGTATTTCATATTGTTTGATAGAAGAGGAAAAAAAAAATGTCATGTTTAATGCATTTTACATTTATAAGCCCATATAAATTAGAAGATAACTAGGGATTAAGGTCAAAGTAATCATCTTATATACTTTTTTTTTTTTGGTCAAAATTTTCCTCTCACATTTTCTTTCCAAATTTAGACGGATTAAATTATGGTGGGTTTCATATATTTTCAAATTTTCTTCCTTTCCATTTTTCACTTTACTAAACGAACTAAGATTTCATTTTCCTCTTTAAAATCTATCTCCAACTTCCTTTCTTTTCATTTTCCACTCTACCAAACAGAGGCTAACCCTGAACTGTTCATTTTCAACAAAGTCTAACCCTGAACTGTTCATTTTCAACAAAGTCTGCTCATGATAGAGCTCGCTTGGGCTCATCGCAATTGTTCCGTCATCAGCGACTAAGTCCATGTTCATCTTCTTCAGCAACTGATGAGTGAAGAATGAGAGTTGCCATTAATTTAAGTAACGTATAGAAACATTTGTTAATATTTTATTATGGGTTGTTTAAATGGGCTACCTGCCCTAATTTTTATTTTATTTTATTTCTTTTGAAAAGTAAAAAGATTTCTAAATTTGATCAAATCTTATCAACAACCAAAAAAAAAAAAAAGAACAGAAAGCTAATCGTATTTTAATCAATAAAACAATCAGTCAAACTAAAAGTGTTGATTATAAAGTTCAAAAAAAAAAAAAAAAAAGTGTGGATTATATTTTATGGGATTTAGTTTTTTTTTTTTTTTTTTAAAAAAAAACTAAATCAAATCATATCAAATCAAATTTAGTTGGTTTGGTTCAGTCGGTTTGAGTTTATAAGCCAAACAAGTTTGTTGATTTTTCTTTTTCGTTTTTAGTTTGTGACTGACAGAAGAGTTTATCTTTATATGTGTTGGGTCGGAACTTTAAATGGATACCGGTTCAATGATCAGGTCGGAAGCCTCACAATACTCCGGGATGCTCACATGAATGGTGGGTGTTACTAGATCACTCACAATAACTCCCAACTCAATAACCAATGGAACTCTAGAAAGAGAGGGAGAGGGAGATAAAAGATATCAAAGAGTCTACTTAATTAACAAATAATGAGATTATTGTTATTTTGACTAATCATTTTCAGTCGAATGGTATCAAAATTTGATTTTGGACAGCATAGTAGAAGTCGTAAATTTTACAAAAGAACAAAATAAGTTATAGGTCGATTATGTTTTATATGATCATCTTGTATGATGAATTGTGTAATTTTTGGACTTAGACTGGTATTATTTTATATTCTTTTTGAAGTAGCTTTTTAATAATTCTTTGTTCATATTGTTTATTATATTATACATTATAAAGACTTCCACTACAACTAAATATGAGCATTACTCGTACTTTAATTATTATTATACTATTTTAATAATATATTACCTTATGTAATTATTATTAAGTTTGTAAAAGTAAAGTTTTAATATACAAATAATTTAAAAAGATAAACTATAATATTATAAGAAAATATTGAGATACCAATCAATAACAATTATATGTTAAAATTTATTATTTACATATCAATTTAAAATTTCATTGAAGATCCTGTACTTAGGTCTAGGGGAAACTTCCCCCGACTCAAGGAGCTCTTTTGTAATTCTATCCTCCAAAAAAAAAAAAAATAATAATAACAATAATAATTCTTATAACTTTTCTTTTAATATATATATATATTTTTTACATAGAATTTTTAAATTTTAGTATTTCCTAAATTTTAACTTTTTATATACATGCATATTCCATATCATACACTAAATTTTTACTTCTAATTATACTTAAAATTCTAAACGAAGAAAAAAATAACAATATTATTATACGAAATTTATATTTTTGTGAACTTTTATCTTTTGAAAGTTAATTAAATTCGTTTACAGACTTGATTTAAAAGAAAAAAAATGAAAAGATAGAAATTAATTGAAAAAAGATAAAAGAAAAAGAAATAGTTTTTTTTTTAAAAATGTTAAGTTTAATTTAAAACTTTAGTTTAATTCACATCAACTAAAAAAAAGGGAGAGAGAAGAAGAGTTAGGCTTGGCCACTAGTGCTTATGTTTCTATGCTAGAATATAAAGTGGGATTTGATAATATCCAAAGTTTGTCTAAATGTTGGAAACTTGTCTTTGTGTCTTGAATCTTCACTGTGGCGTCCGTATTCTCTCTCCCCCTTTCATTAATTAAATTATCATATTCTCATTTAATTAATCAACATTCGTCTTCTCCAATTAACTCCTTTGCTAACATTATTTATTTACTTGTGAAAGAATATTCAAGTACAAACAATTTGAGATGCAATATTATTATTTAAAAAAAAAAAAAGGGGGATGTAAGAAGTTGGACTACTATCCAAAAAGACAAAAGAAAGGAAATAGTAAAAATTACATTCAACAAAAAGGCAACACCATGACCCATGACCCATGACTCATGAATCACGATAATGGTATTCTCTTTGTGGTTGAAATGACACCTTAAACATTAGCAAAAAGGAATGTGCAATCAACTTCTCCACTAACCTTTTTGTTGTTCACACTATAACCCTTTGGGGCTTAGGAGGGAGCATTAAAACATTAGTGATACAAATTGCAAAGCAAAATCTATCGTCATTCGTGAATCTTGGACACACAAATGGATTATTCATATCTACTCTTATGGCCTATGGGATCTATATAATAGAAATTAACTATAAAAAAAATAAAGAAAAGAAGAGAAAACAAAAATATTCATCATAGATGTGTTTATTTTCACAGTCTAGGAACAAAGAGAAAAATTTAATAATAAGAATCACTATAAATGGACTCATATATATATATATATATATATATACAATTACAAGTATAAATTCACTAGTAATTATAATGATCACTTTGGTCTCCTTAAGGTAAGAGGATGGTTTTCTTAGTTATTGCTCCATCACTCATTTATCTTTGGGAAGCCATTTCCCTCAGTGAGATCAAAAACTTACTTTTGGCCAATGATAAATGAGTCCATTTAATTACTCACATCATACTTGAATTCCCCGAATATAGCTTGGGTTCACAAAATGAGTTCATTTGCATAACAAAATATGAGTATTGGACTTTGGCATTAAGAAAAGGCCATGTATAAAAATTTAAATATCAACTCCTTGCAACACGAGTCAGTATATTGTGGTTATTAACATTTTAAAAACTCCTCTATGACACCGAACCGATTATGTTTTCCAACACCTTTGACTAGTTTTCTTGTGTGGCATAACGGTTAAATTTCAAAATCCATTAAAGATGGAGTGTATAGTGACTTTAATTCATGTAAATTGCTCAAGTAAATATGCCTCATTAAATTTCTTCTTTAGTTTTACGCCTCTCTTATATAATTGTCCTTTTAATTTATTCTTTAAGAAAAAAAAAAAAGGGGACATGAATCTTAGAAATGTTTACAAAGGGACGTAAATCTTTATGACATTTCATTGAAATAGTTCTCCCCATTGCAATTATTTAAGTTGTCAAAAGCTTTAATAATATGGATTATTCTTAAACGGCCCGAATTATATATCATGTTTCGTGTTAGTTTTTGATTTCTTATTTTATAGATCATATTTCTCTAAACGTTTCTACTATTACGCCAATAATTCCTCTATCAATTTCTTGTGTTAAAAAAAGCAAAAAGAAAAAGAAGATAAAAATGGTACATATTCTAATAACATGAGCCTATTTTATAAAGTTAAAGTTGTAGTCATACATTTTTTGAAGTGGAATTGTACCTCCATTAGCTACATTTTGAAGATAAACTATACTTTCAACAAAGACATATAGTGTCATCATATATATTTTACATGTACAATTTCCCTTGCAAAAATGTTTAATTGCGATTTTAACCTTAATCAAAGCTTACATAATATGAACATGTTCATTTTCCATTCAGCTTTTTTATAGAATATCGACATAAGTGTTGTTTGCATACCAGTAAAAAATCTTTACATAATACGAAAGTCAACAATCAATGTGAGACTGGGTGTATAATTCAGGGGTCATTTATGAAAATAACCAAACTTAATGTAATATCTTCCCTATTGTAGTTACAAATTTACCTAGCGATAATTCCACACAAAGTTGAGATTTTGAGTTCAAATCTTTCATCCCAAATTCAAAAATTAAATTAATAAAAAAAATCCCACTAGTTATCCAACAGAATGTGAAAAACATGTGCTAGATATTATATCAAAACTAAATAGTATAGACTAGCACTGCCCATTTTTTACATTAAATTAAATCAAAATCATAATTAAAGAGAATACAAATATATCTAAAACGACAGGCATTCTAATCTAAACTTTTGAGTATTACCATGTGTAGATGCTGGGAATCTACTGTCAAATTTTAACCTGGGTTTAGTTGAAATCGTTCATTGGGCTAAGCCCAATTGGTCGAGAATGTTGAATCCATCGGGATCCGACTCTCATTGTTCGTTTATAAGCGATCGCAAAGACTCATTGGCAATGTTACGGGCAGACGAAGTCTGACCCCAACAGATAGCCCCCCATTCTATCGAGTGATGATTCCTCGATAGAGTGTTTTGATAACCATCCGAAAGATGACGCGTGTTGATATTTGGTAGGGTCAAATTACGGAAATTTGGAAGAGATTGACACGAATTAATTGAAACTATCGAGCCCCAGAAAAAAATATATCTTTTATGCGTAGCAGATGATGATTAGATAATCTGAAACGACGGTTGCTCGCTTTTTGAAATTTGAACAGTTGTGAAATAACATATTTAAGAGGGAATCTGAAAGATCTCGTGATTCATGCCATTTGATAAGGTGTGATTAAAATATCAGGGCTGTTCGATCCCTTCACAGGGGGTTATAACCTTTCGCCTCCTTCCTTTCCTCCTCTTATTTCACTGATTGGAGCTTTCCGAAAAACCAGAGAGTTCGAGAGTTTCCAAAGACATTCGAATCTCAGGCAAGATTTCTTCTTCTCCTCTTTGTTTTATGTACTTTTGATTCGAATGGTTTGTTTTTCGGCCAGTTTTTCGCTTTTTCTCCAGGTGAGTGATCTTGCTTGGAGACTTTATTGTATTTTTTTGGGTTTTTCTTTGAATTTTTGTGTTGGTGTTCTTCATGTTCATCCCATAACTTAATAGGATTCCAAATAATTGGTGTTTAAATCAGAAATTCTTCCATCCTTCATCTAAACATTTGTTAGTGAACCATCATGGACAAAGCGAGAGGCAACCGACCACTTGAGGAAGACGTTGAAGTCCCAACGAACATTGAATTTGATGAGAGTAATGTCGAGGATGATGAATTGACGTCCGTCATTCATCGTTTGAAAGAGGAATATGATTCTCTTAAAAAGAAAAAAGGCGCCGAGTCTAGCAATGAAGCATCAGAGAGGAGTCGACCAGCAACTGTGTCCGGGGCTAAAATTATGTCTATTCCTCCCATAGCTCGATTAAGTAGGCCTCCACGATGAATTAGCATAGAATCATTTCTTCGAACGGTGAACCCTCCTTCCATTCTGACCGAAGACGACTTGGCCTCTATTAAGGGTAGATATGGATTCCCAAACGAAGTCCAATTTCGCCTTCCTTTCACGAACGAACGAGCAGACATCGTGTCGGAGGGTTGGATCTGCATGTATACGATATATTTTGAGTGTGGACTTCGACTTCCGATCCATCCCCTCATTATTCAAAGCATGCATCATTATCAACTTGTGATTCCCCAACTGATGCCAAATGGGATAAGAGTTTTTCTGGGTCTAATAGTGAATGCAGATGAGGCGGGCGTTGACTTATCAGTAGATGATTTCCTAGCCCTTTACGACCCACAAGAGAACTCAAAGGACCACGGCCGCTACTCGATGTACCCGAGGTGGAAACGGTAGGTTGTCGGGGAAATGAAAAATTCCAATAGATATTGGCAAGATCGATACTTTTTAATGCTAGTGAATGAAAAATCATTGGGCACATTAGCGAACACTTTTACCCTGGGGTCCTCTTCGTAAGTTTCAATTTAAGAGCATTGAGAGAAAGATCCTTCGTATGTTAATGGAATGTTGACGGTAAACAATATCATTGTGTTACAGCTAAGGAGCTAAGGAAACCCCCACCGAAGAAGTTTTTGTTTGAAACGAAGCTCGAACGACTGCTTGCCCAGCCAAATTGAGAGTGGAACGAAATCAACGTTCCAACAAATTAAGATTGTCAAGCCTTTGGAAGGACTTTGTCGTAATCGAAATCAGGTATAATTAAACAAATTGCTTCCTGGGTTGATTGACCGTTCGTGATCAGAGGAGCATTGAGGAGACTCTTTGGCACTCCGCTGTTGATCGAGCCACTATCTGATGAAGAGGCTTTGATCACAGAGTTAGCTTTAGACACAATGAAGATCAATTTTCCCTCCCCGAAGGAATTACTCGCAAGGAAAGGGGCAGAGAAAGAGGCTGCAAAGGTGGCAACGGCAGTGAAGGCAGCCTATGTAACACCCGAATTTCTTCGGTTCATATTTTATAAAAATTTCGTGTAAATATTTACCGTAATCGGTATTTCATGAGGAAGTTCGTTTTAGAACTTAATTTTGTAAAACGAGTTCTTAAGATTTATTAAGACTCAAAAAAACAAATTGCATGAACTCGCAAAAGACCTTTATGAGTGAAAGGAGGTCGTATTTGCACATTTCAAGACAAGTTGACGTTGACCAATAAGTCAGTTAGACCAAACGGTCGAAAATGTCAAACAAGAATTTTAAGATCGCAGTACAAGTGAAATTACTGCTAAAAACTCATTTCTTGATTAAGATGAGTTTGAATAGAATTAAAATCACCTTAGAAAAATCAAGCATACTAAGTTAGAGTTCAGGGCGAAAGGATTCGGAAAAATAAGAGAAAAATTTTTCCGATCGAGTTTTTCACAGATCGAAATTTTAAATGCAATGTAATTTTCGATACTGGGTATTTAAGCAACTCAGTATTAAATTTATTGCAATGTGTTGAAATTACACAATTTTTCAAAAAGATTGAACCAAACAGGCCTTTAAGCTTAATTACATTACAATTAAGCTAAGTTAGGACATAACCTTCCACACACATGGACCAATGAACATGTGACACCTCATCTATGAGTTGTCAACCACTCCCCCACTCCTCTCCCCTAACAGCCGGCCACTCAAGCCCCATTGGGCAATGGCTTGCAAAAATTTGAGGACCAAATAGCAAGATTTGAACCAAATTTACCTTCGAAAAGAAAGCCTAGGATTTCCCCTAGCTAGAGACACTATTTCTAGGGATTTCAAACCCCAAAAGTCAGCAGCCCTTAACCCCATTCTCAGCCATACCATTCGGCATTTCCCCCTCCAAAAATCCGAAGAAGAGAGAGAGAGAGAGAGAGAGCTAGGGAGATCAAGAGAGTTCAAGCCAAAATTTTGTGAGTTGGTGCTTAAGGAGATCCACGGAATTTTAAGGTAAGATTTTTGGGCATTTTCTTCTCTTTTGTCAAGGTTGGTTGGGGGAGGAAGTTAACAAATTTTGTGACCATTTTTGAAGTCCAAACCGTGCACTTTGGAGGCTAAATCTCGACTAGGAACAAGCTAGTGACACCCCCGGATTTTTGAGGTAAAAATCCGAACTTTACCCTAGTTTTTGGTTCAAATTTTTGGTTCATTTTCTCAAGGGTTTTACCGTGTATTCCAAGCACAAAAATTTTTAAGAGCTTAAGCTCATAATTTTCGGTTTTAGCCCTAAATAGCTTAGGTTATATTTTTATGCTTGATTTAGGTTTTTGAGGTGATTATTTTGCATGTTTGGTTGGAGATATGCTCTATGATTTTTGTGTGCTAGAGATGCATGCTAGGGTTTCTATTTAAAGGTTTTATGTCCCTAATATGTTTATCAAATTTCTAGATGCATGTTCTAGGGTTTGTATGATGATATGGTTGAGCTTTGTTGTATGTATGTTTCTCTCTCAAAACCGTGGACCAAGGGGTCTCGGCCTTGAGTCGAATCCAAAAACACGGGATTTAAAATTTTATGTATGAGGGACGTTAGAGGACGTGCATGTGTTAGTAGGTCCCGCATTGGGCGGTCGAGCTAGAGCGACGCATAGGGACGTAAAATTTGGACTAACACCAAAACTGCTCTCAGGTCCAACACCCGGCAGCTCGGAAAAGTGGGATTTACAGGTCCTTAGAGGCCGAATGGGTAAAAACTTAAAACACGAAAGTTGTTCGTTAGGGTGTTTCCTAGGGGAAAGAGTGGACAGATTTCAAAAAATAAGGCTCCAATGGCCTTTGGCCTTTGTTTTTAAGAAAAACCGAGAACTAGTCAGGGTGACCAAGTTCCAACGATTCACATGTGTTCAAACAAAAACTGGTATCAATTGAGCCAGAATCAGAAAATTTTTAAAACATGAAAGTTTTAGATCTTTTTATTAGCTACAATTTTCGTGAAGAAAGCGTTTCCAAATTCATTTTAGATTTTAAGTTATGAATTTTCAAACAAAAGCCGTGCAGTGAGCAAAATCTCATGCACGGGATTTTCTAGACCAATGACTAGGAAAAACGTTTTTCTAACTTTCAAACATCATTTTCAAACCCGAAAACCATTCCAAAGGCGGTTTTCGATCCCCAAATGTTTTATAGAAATATTTTCAAGTGTTTTGTAATTTTCAAGACAAGTTTGGGTGCTATTCACCAAACTTACTTAAATAAACAAGAAAATGATATTTTTAAGCAAGTTCAAGGTTTTCAAGATTAAAATGAATAAGATACTGCGTTAGTAGCCGGAAAATTATTCCGAGTTACTAGGGCCTTGCCCAAGCCCAGAGTTAACCTTGCGGATTGAGGTTTAAGTTAAGATTATGATTCTCTACATGAACCCTTAATTAATAATTCCGTTGTGGGTTACACCGTGTGACCCCTTCACATGTGTTAGTAGAGGGACATATAACCGAAAAATATATATGTTGGTTTAATCCGACATTAAACGATCCTAAAATAGAGACCTCACGTGTAAACGTCCATGGGCAGGAGGTGACCTGCGAGCGTGCTCGGGAAAGGAAATTCGATCACGCGAACAACGAAGTCAAGGTAAGTACAACGCCGCCTACAGCATAGGCTAGAGTTGTATGTTTACCTAACATGTTTGCTTTACACTGTTTAAGTGTTATTTGATGATTTGCTCGATGGTTGTAATATGATTACTGTATGATGAATGTTTCAAATGCTAATGCCATGCTTTAAAAGTATATTTCAAGTATTGTTATTATGCTTACATGAAAAAGTACGCCTGTCCATGCATTGATAGAACATGAGATTAGGAGACATCATATAAGTATGCTCACTAATCTATCAAGTGGAAAGATGTCAAGAAAGACATACAAACAGAACGTTCGAGAAAAGGCCACAAGAGCCAGTGTCGTGCCCCCTGATGACGATCGGGTCGAAAGCTTGGGTAATCTCCTCAAGCTGCGCGCCGGGTACGTGCACATCAAGTTAACGGGCCCACAAGTAAAAATCAACAAGATAAAGTGTGATACAAGAAAGCAAGCATAACTTGACATAAACGGTTCATGCATTTCACGATAGAATGTCATGTTTAAGATGAAGAAATAGATGATATGATGCCATGTTTATGCTTTCATGTTTAAGATGTTATGTAAAAGGTTATGTATGTTTCATGTAATCGGTTCGCGGTATAGGAGTTGTACTTGCTGAGCTTTCGCTCATTGTTTGAAGTTTATGCCGTAGGTAAACAGCCTGTTTTGAATTAACTGCATGGTGGAGGGTGAAGCCGGTGGCTGTGAAATGATGAACGGGTTGGGGTTCGCAACTCAGAAGGATTTTATTAATATATCTATTTTGAGAAAACAGACAGTTATTTTATTTGCGTATGAGTGTATGTAAATATTTTCTAAGTATAATGCTTCCGCTATTAAAAAAAAAAAAAAATCCCCACTATCTTCATGATTAAAAATGGGATAAAACAAGTTTAAGTTTAAGTAAGTTAAGTCAAGTGACGGCCTGTGCAAGGCGGGTCGTCACAGCCTAAGCCACTCAAGCACTCAAATCTACACCATTTCCTTATATTGAATCATCCCCTAAGCTTGCGAATGTGCCGGAGCATCCCCCTACCAAAAAATAGAGGGTGGACAAAAAGCCCTAGAGGAAGGCACGGACAAAGAGGAAGGAGCCAGCCAAAGCAATCGTTCCCGAATCGAACGTCGAGCCTGAATTGACTAAGGAGGAGGAGGTAAATATGGAGGTGATTTTGCCCCCAGGGACGAGCCTCATTCAAAATAAGAAACTTAGCGTTCAGATTATGCGTTATTACTCACCGACGTTGATACTAACATGGTGAAGGAAGGTAGAATACAAAGCCACCTCGACGATTTCTCATGGGATAGTTTGAAAGTATGTTGGCTTTACCTGTAGATCCATTTTTCGTGGTCGATTATAACGCATAACCTCGTTGTTTTGTAGTGCATTCTAAGGGGAATGGGACTAATATACCATTCCACCGATAAGGCAGTCAAACGGAGAGAATGAATTAAAGAACTCGAGGAAATTGATAAAGAACGTGGGGAGAAACTACTAGATATTGAGCGAAAGTTCAACGACGTTAAGGCGAGAGCCGAAGGTTTGATTGTGGAGCTTTATACTCTCAATCAAACAGTGAAGGACAGGGCTGAAATGATGAAGGCAATGGTTGACAAGTTTGACAAGACGAATGTCAAGAACGAAGCCCTAAAAGAGGCGGTGAAGTAGAAAAACATTGATATCACAGGGCTAGTCCCTCGCGTCGTTGGTGAATATGAGAGGACCACTTTCAAGGCTCGTTACGAGCTCTTAAAGGAGTACAAGCAAGGCCTTCTTGTTGACACTGATGTCAAAGAGGAGATCGAGCTGTTTGAGGAATCCATCACTGAAGCCGGTGTCCAGACATCCGCCCCCATTACAAGCTTTGAGCTGGTTGCTACAGCTGCCTCCACAATCGTTAACGGGACCAAACTTATTGGGATTGAGCCTTCTACTGTCGACGGACCCAGGAGCGATCCTCCGGAATAAGATAAAGTAGCAAAGCAGTATGTCTTCAAATTTATTATTATTATTATTATTATTTGTAGCGAGCGTTGTTTGCCCTTATTATTCGAACATTGGATTATGAACCATGATTTTGTAATTTTAATACATTGAGGTTTGCTTTGGTTTATTTCCTTGCCTTGCTGTTGCTTAAGCATGTTATTATGGTGCAAGGGTCGTTAGGATATGATATGTCGAATGTCGTACGACATGAAAATTGTCGTTTGACAAGACAATCCAACGATGCAAAAATTAAACATCGAATGTGCGAGCTATCGACAGAAACGATACATCATCCAAACTTTTGGAAGCTGATCAAGTGTAAAAGATAATCATGAATGACTATTTAATCACACCATTTTGGTAAACAAACGAACATTGGATTTCAAATGTCAGCCATGCTAAGACAATGGCCGTCCTGATTGCATGTCCCTTGAACTAGCACGAAAAGTTTAATTTATAGTGCCCAGGACAAGAATTAGACAACAAATTAGGAAATAGGTTAGTGACCATCACACTTATGCGATGTGTGGAAACACAAGCTTTTGTTTCGATAGAGTAGCAGCACTCATTTATAGCGCACGAGCTGTCTACGTAACTATGTGTAGGGATCAAGTCAATCGTAGTTCTATTGTACAATGTAATTGTTCAAATGTTGTGACTGAACTCGTACAAACGTATATGAGCTGCCAACGTACCCTTGTGCAGGGATCAAGTCGAACGTAGTTCAGTTGTACAATGTCATTTAGGCGTCGACCTACAGGGTTCAAAGATGCATCGAACGATTAAAGTAATGGATCGAGTCTTTACAAAATGTAAACACTGTAAAATTGGAAATTATAAGTAATATTTGCGAAGGTGATGAGCGTTCCAACTGTGAAGTACTTCGACACCGTCAATCATTTCAAGGCGGTAAACACCTAAATGAACGACCTTCAAGCATCTGTAAGGGCCTTCCCAGTTGGCTCCCAATTTTTTAGCATTTGGCTTAGCAGTACTTTGGAAGACTTTACGAAGCACCAAGTCTCCTTCATTGAACATTCAGGGATGAACTTTTGAGCTGTAGTATTGTGCGATCGATTGTTGATAGCTTGCCATTCGAATGAAGGCTCGATCTAGTTGTTCGTCCAGTGTATCGAGGCTGTCATTAAGCATCTCCAGATTCTATTCTTCGTTTTCAAAGGACAGCGGTCGCCGAAGTGCGGGAATACCAATTTCTGCTGGGACGAGTGGCTCTGCTCCTAAGGTTAATGAGAACGGAGATTCGCCAATTGCTCGTTTTGGGTTGTGTGGTAAGCCCATAGAACGGTGTGAAGCTCATCTGCCCATCGCCCTTTGCGAGCTTTGAGTTTCTTTTTCAAGTTCTGGACTATCGTTTAATTTGTTGCCTCGGCCTGTCCATTGCCTTGTGGATACCTCGAAGTCGAGTAATTGAGCTCGATCTTCCACCCCTTGTAGAACTTACTAAAATTACCCGAGATGAATTGGGACCCATTGTCAGTCACGATTTCTTGGGGCACACCGAACTTGCAGATTATGTTTCTCCAGATGAAACTTCGAAGTCTGAGTCCTTTACCTCTGTATATGCTTCTGATTCAACCAACTTTGTGAAATAACTAGTTAGGATAAGAAGGTACTTTCATTGGTTGCTCGCCCTTGGTAGGGGACTAACGATGTCCATTGAGTACTTCATGAACGGGTAAGGGGATCCAATGCTTGACAATTGCTCTGCCAGTTTATGGATGACCGGAGCGTGCCGTTGGCATTTGTCACATCGTTTGACGATAGCATCACTGTCATTAAGCATAGTAGGCCAGTAGTAACCCTGATGTTTGATCTTATTGCACAAAGACCTTTCGTCGGAATGATTCCCACATTCGCCTTTGTGGATCTCCTTTAGGACATAAGCCACTTCTCGCTAGTCAAGACAACGAGCGTAGGGACCGTTGAACGATTGTCGAAATAATACATCGTTAATGAGCGAAAATTGTAGAGCTTTGGTTCTGATCTTGCGAGCCTTTTGCTTGTCATTTGGCAATGATCCCTCCTGCAAATATGTAATGATAGCTGTTCTCCAATTGTCAATATCTATATCTGTAATGACTGCAATATCCAACTTGATGCTTGACTTCTCAATGAACTTGACCGGGACTGTTCGCCGTAAGCTCTGATCAGACGTCAAACCAAATGTCGCCAGGGCACCTACTTGGGCGTTCAAATCCCTCGGGATTTACTGGATGGCATATTCGTCGAAATGGGCTGTAAGTGATCGTACGACATCCAAATAGGATTCCATCCTAGGATCTTTCGCCGTATATTCCCCAAGTACCTGGTTCACGATGAGCTGTGAATCGCAGTGAATTTTGAGTCTGCGAACCCCTAGTGTTTTCGCTAATCATAGCCCAGCTATCAATGCTTCGTATTCGGCTTCATTATTGGAAGCCTTGAATCCCAGTCGGAACGATTGTTCGACAACCTCTTCATGGGGTGATTTGAGGTACACTCCTATGCCAGAGCCGTTTATGTTTGATGCTCTATCGACCATAAGAGTCCATGATTTTTCGGGTTCATCCTTTGTCCTTTGAGCGTTAGGCGATAATTGGGCAACAAAATCGGCTAAAACCTGAGACTTCAAGCTAGTTCGCACTTAATACTCAATATCAAATTCACTCAATTCAACGGCCTATTTGGTTAAACATCCTGACATATTTGGACTGTGGAGAGTAGCTCGCAATGGATAGGTTGTCATCACGATGATCGAATGTGATTGAAAATATGGTCTTTACTTCCGCGCTACAGTGACTAGGGCAAGAGCCAACTTTTCGGCAACTGGGTACCTCGTCTCGGCCTCAAGCAGTGATCTGCTTATGCAGTAGATTGGTTGTTGTTCACTATTCGAATCTTTCATGAGGATCGCGCTCACGGCGTACTCCGTCACTGCCAAATACAGGGACAATATTTCGCTAGTTAGTGGTTTAGCCAGAATGAGGGGAGTGGATAGATACCAATTGAGCTCGTCAAAGGCTAGCTAACAATTGTCATTCCATTCGGAAGTTCTTATTGCTATTCAGCAACTTGAAAAACGGCAGGCACTTCTCGGTTGACCGAGATATGAATCTGTTGAGCGTAGCGATTCAGCCCGTCAGCTTCTGAATCTCCTTCTTGCTCCTCTGTGATTACACAGTTATTATCGCCCTTATCTGGTCAAGATTGGCTTCGATTCCTCTCTGGGTGACGATATAGCCCAAAAATTTCCTGAATGAAACTCCAAAGGAGCATTTGCAAGAATTAAGACGCATATTGTGCTCTTTAAGTACTGCAAAACAATTAGCTAGGTGACTTATGTGGTCCTCGACTCGTAATGATTCAACCAACATGTCGTCGATGTATACTTCCATTGTTTTGCCGAGTTGATTGGCGAACATTGCATTGACGAGCCTCTGATAAGTTGCACCGGCGTTCTTCAAACCAAATGGCATCACTTTGTAGCAGTATATTCCTCTTTCCGTGATGAAAGCATTTTTTTCCTAGTTATCTGGGTGCATTAGGATTTGGTTATATCCCGAGAATGCATCCATGAATGATAAAAGCTCGTGCCCGGTGTTGGTGTCCACCAGATGGTCGATGTAAGTCAATGGAAAACTGTCTTTGGGGCAGGCCTTGTTTAGGTCAGTAAAGTCGATGCAAAACCTCCACTTCTCGTTCTTCTTTTTTACCACAACGACGTTCGCTAGCCATTCTGGGTAGCGAACTTCTCTTATGAATCCTGCCTCGATTAGTTTACGTACTTCATTGTTTATGATTCGATTTCGCTTTATACCGAGCTTCCATCTCTTTTGCTTGACAGGTTTATGGCTAGGATCGACGTTGAGTCGATGTGTTGTCACGGCGGGGCCTGGCATGTCGCTATGTGACCATGCAAAACAATCTTGATGGTCTTGGAGAAACTTTATCAACATTGTTCGAACTGTTTCGTCAAGCAACGAGCCAACGTTGACTCTTCGATCAGGCCTATCGGAGTTAATCTGAATCTCATCCAACTGTTCGACATCTGGCTATGAACTATTGGTCGTTCCCTCTTTCACTTTTAATTGCTATAAATGATTGTCCATTTTCATCTTCATCGAATGGAGGTAACACGTTCGTGCAACTTCCTGGCTTCCTCTTATCTCACGTATTCCCCTCCTTGTGGGAAATCGGATCCTCTGGTGATAGGTGGGTGGTAC
Source organism: Ficus carica (assembly GCA_009761775.1). Lineage (NCBI taxonomy): Eukaryota > Viridiplantae > Streptophyta > Magnoliopsida > Rosales > Moraceae > Ficus > Ficus carica. Next base: position 152,119 of record VYVB01000445.1, read on the forward strand.
TGCTTTCATTGTATGGATCCATGGTCTGCCGAGGATGATGTTGTAGGCCAATGGGCAATCCAAGATCAAACACGTGGTCATCTTGTTCTCCCCTACTGCAAAAACGGGAAGCTAGATCTTACCAACGGCCGTTGTCGATTCTCCATTGAATCCGATAAGAACCGAGGTTGACTTTTTGATATCGGATTCTGCCAACTTCATCTCTAGCAATGTCGAGAGGAAGAGTACATCGGCCGAACTCCCATTGTCAATAAAAATCCTACTCACTTCACAGTTCGATACGTTCAGCGTAAGGACCAACGCATCATCGTGCGGATGGCTTAGGTTGGTAGCCTCACTGCTGTGAAACGTAATCGAATGCTCACCGAGGTCGTCAAGAAGGATCACCGCTATAGGTTGTAAGGCTTTCCTTCGGTGAGCTTTAATTGCAATCATTGTATCCCCACTGTACGTTTAACCTCCGCAGATGACGCCAATCGTCTTTCGAACTGGCGGCAGTGAAGGTGTGTCCTCGATCTATTAAACAACCTTTCATTTTTTGGGCTCGCTACCAAGTCCATACGTTTCTCTTCCCTTATCAGTAAGGAACTCTCTGAGATGTCCCTTCTTCAGCAGCTCGGCAACTTCGGCTCGCAATGCCCTGCAATCAATAGTGTGGTGGCTGTGATCCTTATGGAATTCGTAATATTTTGTCGTGTCTCTAGCGGAATTATCTAGAAATTTCTTTGGCCAGGTAACATAGTCACGACCCTTCAAATGAGCTATCACACTAGTAAAAATTATGGATTACACGACGGTTTTTTACCGTCGTGTAAAGTTTACACGACGGTTACCCAACCGTCGTGTAATCCAGTGTCGTGGAAGATAACACGACGGTTATTGAACTGTCGTGGTATCTCAATGTTACACGACGGTTAAAAACCGTCGTCGAAATAAGGTACACCGTAGTAGATACAAGTAATATAGAGACATTACACGACGGTTCTTGGCCGAACCGTCGTGTAATGCGGACATTACATGACGGTACTTGGCCGAACCGTCGTGTAATGCGGACATTACACGACGGTACTTGGCCGAACCGTCGTGTAATGTCTCTTTTATTTAAAAAAAAAAAATTATGGTTTTTTGGTGATTTCTCACGGCTAGCCTAACATGTATGTTATCCAATACACGATCCAAGATGGTAACTTCAATGATCAAAGTAAAATTACATATCAATTTTTACATTACAAGTTCACATATCATAATTAATGAATTGCATTACATGGCTAGCCCATTCTCCCCTAATCAAATTCAAATCCTCAGAAGCAAAAAATTCTTTACTTTCAAGTACATCAATTCCATTCAATACTATGTCCCTCGTAAAACCTAAAATAAAATAACCACATTCAACACTTCCCTCTTGGAGAGGACAAGGACGGTTCGAGATTTTTGTTTTACAGTCTCGTCTCCTTCTTCTAATCCCTTCTCCGGTCATAATCTTCCAATCCGTTAGGGCCCTAGCAAATTGATAAAGTTCAAACTAATTAAGATGTATATAATTAAGATTAAATAAAAGAAAAACTCATTCAGGCATTTCATCGAGTATGTTGTGGGCACAAAAAATTTATGTTGAAAAATGTGTGTAAAGTGCCAAAACCAATCACAAACCATTCATCTACAAAGAGCAACATTAAAAACAAAAACATTCATGTTCAAAAATGGATATTTAATGGAAAACACCAATACAAGAGAGCAAATGTGTTTTAGTTTATATACGAAGTCACCTTGCTTTTCTTTTAAAAAGAATATGCACGGCCACACGAAGAGAGAGGCAACTTCGGCAACGGCGGCTTGACCGGATTCTAAAAGAGTGGTGGCAACGGGTTGGTGAAGGATGTGGGTACTTGAGAAATGTAGAGAGTGTGAAGAGAGAACTTAAGAAATTCGTGCGGAGATGAAGAGAAACGAGGAGGAAATTGTATTTAAGTTATGGGTTTTGGCGCGCGGATTTCGAAAAATTAAATTTGAAAATTTTTAAATTTTTTAGAAGATTACACGACGGTCTATTTAGAACCGTCGTGTAATACCGGAGATTACACGACGGTCCCGGGGGACCGTCGTGTAATGTCCCCCGAGGGAGGGATTACACGAGGGTCCCGGGGGACCGTCGTGTAATGTCCCCCCGAGGGGCGGATTACACGACGGTCCTTCCGGGATCGTCGTGTAATGTCCTCTCGAGGGGCGGATTACATGACGGTCCCCCGGGACCGTCGTGTAATGTCCCTCCCGAGGGGCGGATTACAAGACGGTCCAAGGAACCGTCGTGTAAAGTGCGCCTTTACACGACGGTTCCTTGGGACCGTCGTGTAAAGTGGATTTTACACGACGGTTCCAAGGAACCGTCGTGTAATCTCCGTCGTGTAATCTATCTTTTGTAGTAGTGTCAGCTCCGAAGGGCTGATACTTGGCGCGTACTTAGGTGGTGAAAAAGGGCGCATATGTTCGCGTCTCCACGTCCGTTCTTCGCAAGGGTCATTACATCGCGTTATTCGTGCACGTTTGTGCCTGAATGTTTTCTTGCGCTCCTCACGAGCTTGTCTACTCCCTCCCATGTTTGTGTAATTCGTGTTCGACACATTCATTCTCTTTTTCCAACTCAATGAATCATTTTGCCTAGTGTAAAGCGTATTGGATTGTTGGCGGATACTGGCCCAAATTTCGTTCTTAAAAAGGCCTTGCTTAAGCGCTTCCCTCGTTGTTCTATCGTCTAGCCCAGAAATCTCAGATATTGCTTTGCTGAAGTGCTTTATATAGGCGCATAGCGTTTCATTTTGTACCTAGACCACTCCCCATAGGTTCATCGTAGTTTTCCTAGATTGAATGTGGACAGAATAACTTCTCATAAATTCCAACGAGAGTTCATCAAACGATTCAATTGATTCAGAAGAGAGGTTTCAAAACCATCGTAGGGTGGGTCCCTTCAAACTTTGTGCAAAGAGTTTGCACATCATATCATCGAGCATATAGTATGAATGTTCGTCGATTGTACGACATGTTTGTATTGCAACAAATGATCATGTGCGTCCGACATTCCATCGAACCTTGGGAAGGAGACGCTGCAGAATGTAGGAGTAGGCATGTTCATTATTCTCTTTGTAAGGGGAGTCTCACGGACCCCGCGAGCGAAGTCGTTGAACCCCGGAGTTAATGTTGTGGCTTTTTGCAGCTGTGAGGTGAAATGCTGCTCCATCTGTGCTTCTAATGTCCTCATTTCCTTGGACATTATATTGCGAATCATGACTTCGACGTTCATCATCCCTAGTAGAACAGGACCTTCTGGCGATGGTGGCAATTCTGCCGTTGAAAGTCAAGTTGTGGTTGTGTTTCTCCTGGAACTAGATCTGGGAGTTGTTTGCATCTGTGTTCATTGTTCGGTTGACATTGGGATGTTCTCTAGCGTGGAAAGAGGCTGCATCGGAGCCACGAGGCTGTGAGTTATGGCCCGCATCCCTTGAGGATAGTAGGGTATGGCTTGCTGCTAGCCCCCGGTGCTTGCTCCTACCGAATACCCTGCATATGAGTTGTAGTAGTACGAGTATGCAGCATGCGTCGTAATTACTGCCAATTGGCTTTTCAGCACCTGATTTTCAACATTGATGCTTTCCATCTAGGTTTGTTGTGTGTTGTGCTTTTGAGTGAGTTCCTCGAGCATGCGCATTAAGTTAGCGATCTGGGTGTTCCCTACGGATGTTGAAGCTTCAGGCTGAGCACCTGGATTGCTCTACAATGGTTCCACCTGCTGTTCACGGTCGTTCAACATGACTATTCTGTGAGTTTCCGGTGTATGACGGCCAAGGGCCCCACGGTTGGCGCCAAACTGTAGATGCTGGGAATCTATTGTCAAATTTTAATCGAGGTTAGTAGATAAAGAAATAGCATACATTTGGGTCCTTAGACATCGCATATGAAAGTCATAAAACGGTCACAATCATACAATAATATAAATAAGTTGGAGAAAATGAAAAGAAAATGAAGAATGACAACACCGATATTTAGAGAGGTTCGCTGAAAGCGTGCTACGTCCTCTGTATGTGCGAGTTTCACTGTATATAAAAGTTTTTATATAATGAAATTACAATTTTTGAGTTTTTGGCATAAAGACTATAGATGATGGCTTCCAGAAAAAAATCCAAGAGGTTCCCCCCCTTTAAAGGGGGTCTTAATATATTTATAAAAAGAAAGTAGTGGGCCTGAATTCGTAGGTAGTAGTGAGCGGTTCCCCACTACTCTGAAGGATTCGAACCACATGTAAGAACGTGGGTCACGATTCCATGATTGATCGTGGACTTGGCAATTATAGGGATTGATCCTTAACGATGCCACGATTGATCGTGGGCTTGAAAGTTATGCGAATTGATCTTTATGTGATGTTCGTCAAATATGAACGCCGAACAATGAACCAATCATCTACGAAGACTAAGGATTAGTCATTGTTCGTCGTTCATTTTGTTGGGCCAAATACTCATCCAAGCTATACTTGGTAAATTGACGGGCCTCAAAGAAAACAATACCAACTGATCGAGTGTGGATATTCATTGTTCGCCTACTGCCAAGTTGAAATCGTTCATTGGGCTGAGCCCAATTATTTGAGAATGTTTATTTCTTTGGGATCTGACTCTCATCGTTTGTTTATTAAGCAATCGCAAAGACTCATTGGTAATGTTATGGGGAGACGAAATCTGACCCCAACACCATTTATGATATATGAGTTGTCATTTTGTTATTGATAAGTTTTAATTTTTTATTCTTTTTTTTTTCTAAATTTTAATATATTAGGTTGTTTTTTTAAAAAAAATAATAATATAGTGGGTCTGTGTATAAATTAGTCTTGGCACTCCCATAAATATTTTAGGGAGATTTTATTTGCACCCACACTATTAATAAATATCCCCACAAAGTCAATAAAGATTTTTAATGTATTTTTACGCTACAAGAAAATTTCCTTAAAACCATTAAGAATGCTCATTCCCCCACATACTTATAAATAAAAATAATTTTCTTATAAAATAATTACAAAACAAACACCACATTAACCATAAATGGAAAAGATATTCAAAAAAATCCTAAGAAATTGTTTTAAATTATACTAAACTCTAAATTCCTTTTCATCAATTTCTTTTCTTAAGAAATTTTTATAACTACACAAAAGATTTTAATGGAGGATTCAAGTGAAATAAAAAAATAAAATTAAAGATATCTCTCGAAGAGCTAACAACTATTGAAATATGTATTTTTATTTTTATTTTTTTATTCATTAGTATTATGAGTTTTTCTTTTCTTTTCTTTTAGTATTTAAAAAATGATTCTCTATGGTTTTTTATATGATTATTCTTTTTATTTATTTATTCTTGCTAGTTTCGCTTACATAATTCTTTATTTATGTATTTTTTTTAAATGCAATACGACATTAATTCGTTTTTGATTTAGACGTTACTTGAGTTTTTCTTCTTTACTATTTCCTATCCTTTTTTTTTTTTCCCTAGTGATACTTTATGTTTTCTTTTTTAGAATGAAAATGTATCTTTTTTTTTTCCTTTCTTATTTAGATTTGTTAATTTATTATTAACCAAATAAATTGAATATGAGAGGATAATGTGGTATTATATAAAAAGTATCTATAAAATGATAAATTTATTATATTAGAAAACATTTATTAGATGGGAGATATCTGAAAACATTTTTCTTCTTTACTATATTTATATCAAGAAACATTTATTAGATATAAATATTTATTAATATTATGAGTGTAAATATAATCACTCATATTTTATTAGATAAATAATTTAAATTTTAAGAAATAAAATAATTTATGAAAAATATAAAAATTAGTGGATATAATAACTTGATCGAAAAAGTTTTTTTTGATCCCCTGCGAACAATTCTGACTCGGTAAACTGTATATATACATTTATATGCGAGGTCTTACATGCAGCACCAGATGCAACGCAGCCGACGTGGACCAAAAAAGGCACCAGTAAATGCACACGTGTTGGGTAGTGGGTGAACATGACTGAAGATGGCAGCATTCAAGTCAGAAAAAGCAGGCAGCCAGAGAGGAATGGAAGTTATATTATAATGGAAAGAAGGGTGTATTAGTAATTTTACCTATGGGGGAAAAAAAGAAGAAATAATGGTTGAATGTGTATTTATGAAGCGAACAATGAATATTGGAGTGTTATCTATCTAAAGATATTCTAGATACAAAGTGAAATCAGGCATAGATGTCGTTGCAGAGGTGGCCTACGGAAAAATGTTTAGGGGTGAATGTGAAATGAACAAGAAAAACCACTACTAGAAAAGAGGGATTATATGACGGGTTTTAACCGTCGTGTAAAGTTTTCACGACGGTTCCTTAACCGTCGTGTAATCCAGCGTCGTGGAAGATAACACGACGGTTTTAATAACCGTCGTCGTATCTAAGTTTTACACGACGGTTTTGCAACAGTCGTGTAATCCCGGTAAAAAGATATGTGGTGAAGCAAAAAAAACGAACATTACACGACGGTTCCGGAAGGAACCGTCGTGTAATCTCCAAACACATAGGAGATTACACGTCGGTTCCGGGAGGAACCGTCGTGTAATCTAGCTATTACACGACGGTTCCATGAGGAACCGTCGTGTAATCTTTAGGCGCCTGGGCCACCCACACGGGCGCCTGGCGCCCCACACGAATTAGGACAAAAAAAAAAACACTCGAAATAAAAGCATAAGTGCAAAACGCTGTCATAGGACAAAAATAACACTCGAAAAATTCATGTTTATGCTTTTATACATATATATATGTGATTGCTTCTATATTATTCCTCCAAAAACTCAAGTTGACATTTCATTGAGCATATTGTGGGCGGAAAAAATTCATGTGTATGTAAAGTGTAAAAACCATTCACAAACCATTAATCTACAAAGAGCATCATTATGAACTTAAACACCCATGCTAAAAAATGGATCTTTAGTGACAAACAACAAGACAAAATCCCAAATTTATTTTAAGTTGTATATGAAGTTACCTTAATTTTCTTTGAAGATGAATAGACACTCCAACACCAATAGATTGGTAACGGCGGCGGCAACGACGGCGACGGCGGCGGCAACGACGGAGTTGGCCGCGGCTTGGAGGAGGAAGTGGGTACTTGAGAAATTTAGAGAGTGTGAAGAGAAATGAGAAGATATGTGGAGAGAAAAGGTAAGGAAGTTGTATTTAAGTAATGGGTTTGTGCGCGGATTTAAAAAATCGAAAGTTAAAAATTTTCAAAATTTTTTCAAGATTACACGACGGTGTATTTTAAAACCGTCGGACTTTACACGACGGTTCTTTGGAACCGTAGTATAAAGTGGCTACGCGAGGCACTTTACACGAGCACTTTACACGACGGTTCCAAAGAACCGTCGTGTAAAGTCCGACTTTACACGACGGTTTCAAGGAACCGTCGTGTAATCTCCGTCGTGTAATGTACTTTTTGTAGTAGTGAACATGGATAATATAGTGAATAAGATTAGAAAAACAATGTAAATAGCATGGATAAATAATGCATGGGGGTCCTTGCCATGGTGGGACATTCTTAGACGTTGAAGAACATATTTGGGAGGGAAACTAATAACCAGATTAAAACGAGGGTACATACATCAGATGCAAATAATCATAACGAGGTTTGGTATAACTAGAGTATAGGGAACGAGGGTACATAGATCATACGAAAATAATTGTAACGAGATTTGGTATAACCAGAGTATAAGGACATTGTTATAATTAAAATGAGTGTAATTAAATAAGAATTTAAATGGAAGAAGAGAATTTTTGACAACTATAAAATGAGTGGACATAGATCATATAAATGGAAGAAGGAATGTTGTTTCGGACAGTGAAATTGCAAGCACAAGTAGAAGATTTCTAATGAAATTTTTAATTTGGGGATATGAAATTGTAGTTAAGGGAAGAAACATTAAAAAAATTGAAGTGCTTAAATGGACACGACACAGTAAAGAGTCTAAGTGAAAAACAATAAATGAAGCAGATAGTCGATTTCACCATGAAATTTAAGTTGGAAATTACGAAGATATTATAGATGCGGGCAAATTATAAGGAGCTCCTAGTTTTGGAGCATTTTTCAAAAGAAACCCTTGGTTAAACGTGTAGGGTTGGGTTGAATAACAAAAAGTTACATGTAATCGAATGACCCATTAAAATAGGAAGAAAAACAAAATAATATAGGAAGAGATAAGATGAAAAAGCAACATGCACATGGTTGGGATGGGAAAATTACAAGTATTGGAATAAGTGTTGGACGAGAATGTGAAATTAGGGAGGTGTATAAAAGTGTAGTTAAGCAAAAATTGAAAAAATAAAATAAAAACGCGGTGGGAGAATGGCCATAGCAGTTAAGAGACAATTTTTGTATGAGTTTGGTGTACAAGTTAGGATTGTAAAGTTTGGGTTTAAATTGAGTTGTGCATTTGTTAAGGCGTTTGAATTGTTAAAGTTAAAAAGTGTAAAAATTTAAAATATATTTGGAAAAAAAATATCAATATAGAACTTCTTTCGTTAGTCTTTACATATTTTTATCAGGTCTCTCTACTAGCTCATATAGTTCCACGAAGCGTATCGGGATTTGTTCCTAATGAGATCGGTAAATAAAATGGAAACTTAAAATTGTCTATTGAGACATAGTACTCTCTTACATGCAGTCCTTGAAAAGGATTGGACATGTGAAATTAATGTAGACAAATAATGTGATTTGTCAACATATGATTGGTTGCAAAGAAAATAATTATTTGTTAATTATTTTGGTTAATTGAATTTCGAAAATAAGATTGTGTTTGAATTATTTAGTTTTTTTGGAAACAAAATTTTTCTCTCCTAATTTATGGTGCACGAATTTTTAGTGGATGGAGGGAAGAAAATTTTGTTTCAAAATTGTTTAAATATATTACAAACATTAAATTATTAATTGGTTTAAATAATGGAGCTTATTTGATAGATTTTCTTTTCTTAAAAAATGGTAAATTTTTTCTTGGTGGAAAGGAAATCTAAAATATTCCATTTATTTAAATTAATTAAATATGGATAATGTTTGTGGAAAATATTTATTTAAATTTAAATAAGAAAATCTTATTTAAATTCAAAGGTTTAAAAGGAGTTTTAATCTAGATATGATTAGAACTTTTTGACTAGTCTGATTCTTGATTTAAATTTGAACCACCAATCAATCTACACATAAGGTGGAGCACGAATTTTTTGGCATTCTCCAAGCAAAAAACCGTCTATAAGGTTTAAAGAATTTAGCCTGAAATTCGAATGATCCTTTGGTTCAAAAATATTTTCTAAAAAAATGATTATTAATTATTTTTCAAGTAGGAGATATTTTTGAAAAATGATTGGAGTATTATGTAAAGGCTATGGGTTTTTGAAAACAGCCAACTATCATCATACACATTAGGTGGATGGTTTTTTGGAAGAGAGAAAAACAAAAACTAGGCTTTTCGGGCTTGAGAAAATTCGTCCTTCTTGGGTGTGAGAAAAAGAGAGAAGTTTTCATTAAATCAAAACTGTGAGGAAGGTTAAGCCGAGTGATATTTTTCATAGAAGGTAAACCGGTTCATGTTTTGTAGTTTTGAAGAACGAACCCGGATCGAATTCTCAACGAAGTACATTGGGATTGAGAAAGTAAGATCTAGACTTCGGAAGAATTACTAGTCGCTTGGATTCATAGCACGTGTGCCCACACACATTCTGAGACGTGAGGACTCGAGAATAGTTATGAAAACACGTTGGTCGACGCTCTAGCAATTCCAGAATCTGAGCAACAAGATACGTTTGATCATGTATTTAATTTATTGTTATATACATCATGAGCTTCTTTTCTGAATCGACATAAAAAAAATTTTAAAACTTCCGCTGTGCTGTAACTCTAATATCAGAACCGCTTTTCCAACAATTGGTATCGAGGCCAACTCATGATCATGTATATAACATAAATTATTTGATCAAATAAATTTCTCTCTATGCATTAATGAAATATTTTAGAGAGTTGGCACTCTATGTTTTATTTTGTGTATGTTAAATATATTGTGAATGGATGTATGGATGAATAAATGCTTTATATTTTTTTTATAATATATGATGCTTGTTCAATTTTACCGGTTATGATTCCATAGAGGTTAGAATTTGTGTCTAGGTTTTTCAAGTGTAATAGATGCAGTCTATTATCATCGCTAGGTTGTTTTTTCAATACCTAGAATTTATGTAAGCCGGAAACGGCGTAGGAATTTTTTTTGTAAATTCGGACTACGATGGATTCAAGGAGATTGAAGATGGACGAAGGTATGGAAATTTTCAAAGGATGTGATTTTTTTTTTAATTTAGAAATTTTAATTAATTCAAATTTCATAATAAGCGTTTTTTTGTGGAAGAAAAATCACATTAAATCTTTTTGAAAATTTTAATTTTCCAATGATATGTGATCTTGATAATTTAGAAAATCAAAAATCAAAATTTAAATTTAAATTTAATGGATGTTTTTTATTTAATGAGAATTTTAAAACTTTGTGATTTTAATTAAAATTGGAAAATCACATTTTTTCGAAAATTTAAAATTTAAAATTTAAATTAAAAACATGTTTTATTTAAATTTTTGATATTTTGTAATTTTGATTAATATTAAAAATCACATATAATCTTTTTAGAAATTTAAATTTAAAAGGATGTGACATTGGAGAAGGACGACACATCGAAGAAGGATACAAAGCATGGATCTACAAAAGAAGGCCGATATATGTTTCGGTTAATTTTTGTAAATTTTGTAATTTTCTTTTCTCTAGGATGGAATCATGATCCACAGCTATTTACATATTTTGCAAACCATTAATGATGCGATGCTAGATATATATGTTATACTATTTCGTGATGTATTGATAACATGCCATATAGACTAGGGAGTGCCACTCAATAAATATTGTTTATGCATGAAAAACAAAAACCATAATTCAAAAGATTGAGTGGGAGAAGGTTTTACACACTAAGACCTATGGTCTCCATCGTTGGTCCAATAGTTACGCATGGTTGTGCCTACTACTCGGGTTCGACCTGGGAATTCCCTTCAGATAGGTATCTTACCTAGAGTGCACACTAATTTGGATTTCCGAAAGGATAACAATTTTGGGCATATTTAATATTTAGATCACCCGTCGATGGCGGATGTAAAATATGGATTCAAAATTGAAAACTATGGTTACACATTCATGCTACTTTATTTATTAACCCTCCCTCGAGGCTCTGATATTTAAAGTAGTGGTCAAATAAGTGATAGTTAATATATGTTTTATGAGTTTATGCTCCATGGACGAATATGTATTAATCGGAGGGGATCCGTGTTCTTGGCTAGTTCTTTCATGACTACCCATCGGTAGCTTGGAAAGCAGAAGCTATAAATTATCATTGTAAGATATGTGTTTTATAAGGGCTTTACACATAAACATTTAGATTGCATATAGATCTTTTTGTTTTATTACAAAGCCAAATTTTTAAAAAAATAAAAGGATGTTTGCTCATACTTATTGTTGGGGTTAGACTTCGTCTTCCCAATAATGACGTTAGCTTTAACAGTTTATCTAACGAACGATGAACTCCTTATTCTCATATCTGGGCCGGACCCAACTCACTGTGAAGTCAATAACGAACGACCATCGCTCGTACAATTGGGCCGGACCCAATGACGTGATTCGTTCAAAATTAAGCATCGAACATCGAACTAATGGATCAAAACTGATCTTTCATTTATTGACTTTATTGACCGCGAACGATAGATCATAAAGACAAAGCCTTAGTTTCTATTCGTCGTTCGTCGTTCATATTCAACAAGGCTTATATGGTTATACTCTCTATAACAGTCGAACCCAATGTCGACGATGATGTGTCATACCATTATGATAACTGATCAGTTCATAACTGGCAAAATGAAGCACATTAATAACCGCTAAACCATAATCTGCGGAACACTACAATAACTGCTGAGTTCATATCATGACAGGTGTCCCCAGTGGATAACGAGGGAAAACCGCTCAACATCAGTTATTGGTCCTTCCTCTATAAAAAGAGGAGGACCCCCCTTCAGAAAGGGATCCAACTCTTTCTGAATTCATACTGTTATTCTGCCAAAAACATTCACAGAAAATCATTTTTGTACTTCAGAATATCCATACAGTGAATACAGAATACTGACAGAGGACGTAGCCCGGTTGGCGAACCTCTTTACATCTTGGTGTTGATGATTCTCTCTCTCTTTCTTTTACTTTTATTTCCGGTTATTTTCATACTAATTTGCTTTATGAGTTTCAATAACGATTGTCAAGGGCCCATTCAACTGTTTGTTATCTCATTATTATTAACTTTCTGTTAAATTTTGACTGTAGAAAAACTAGCATCTACAGTTTGGCGCCCACCGTGGGGCCCTTGGCCATCTTACATCGGAAACTCGTGCAGCAACCATGGCAGCGGAACATGAACACCAGGATGAACTTCCCCAGGAAGCCCAATCGATCACCAAGAAGCTTCAACCTCTGAAGCGATCTCCCAAATCACCAATCTGACACGATTGGTCGAGGAATTAACCAAGAAACATAATGACCAGCAGAGTCATATGGAGAACATCACTGCGGATAACCAGATTCTCAAAAACCAGTTGATGGCACTCAACTCACAAGCCGCTTACTCGTACTACTACAACCCGTATGTTGGGTATTCCTCAGGTGCGAGCGCTGGGGGCTGGCGACCAGCCACCTCAAACGAACAGCGAGCCACGAACGATGGGACATGGCGACCAGCCACGTCTTACAATCCTCAAGGTGCGAGCGCCGGGGCTGGCAGCACGCTACGCCCTATCACCAGCAACGTTCAAGGGCTACTTACAGCCCTATTACTCCGATGCAACCACTGTTCGCATCTGAGGATACCCCAGTAGTAACCGAGAGACAAGCGCAGCCGAGACAGACGGCACCAGGAACCAGTTCGAGAAGACAGTCAACACCAAACCGGCGTTCGACTCCAGACTTGCCACAAGCATCAGAAGATCTTCTTCATCCAGGAACGAACGTTGAAGAGATGATGCGAAGTATAATGTCCGAGGAGATGAGGACATTGGAAGCCCAGATGCAACAACGCTTCACTTCGCAGATTCACAAGGCAACATCCTCCACCCCGGGATTTGATGATCTAGCACGTGGTGTTCGAGAGACTGTTGGAAAAATCGGATCGATAATCAGAGTTACGGCGCAGCGGAAGTTTTAAAAATTTTATGCCGTTTCCGAAAAGAATCTCATGATGCATATAACAATAAATTAAATTTATGATCAAGCGTACCTTTATTCTTGGATTCCGAAATTACTAGAGCGTTTGACCAACGTGTCTTCTCTATTATTCTCGAGTTCCACGTCTCAGAGTGTGTGTGGGCACACGTTCTATGAATCCAAGCGACCGGTAATGCTTTTCGAAGTCTAGATCCCTCCTTCTCAATTCCGATGTACCTCGTTGAGAATATGATCAACCTTCTTCCTTCAAAACTGCAAAACAGGAACCGGTTAACCTTCTTATGAAAATAATCACTCGGTTTAACCTTCCTCTCAGTTTTGGTTCAATAGAATTTTCTCTCTTTTTCTTTCTCACAAGATAGCCGAATTTTTATGTTCTGGAAAAACAAAATTTTTTCCTTTTCTCCAAAAACGTTTTTTGCTCTTGAAAAATTACCAAATTTTTTTTTTTTTCATGAATCCCTAGCCTTTATATAGAAGTCCAATCCTTTTTCAAAATTCATCTCAAAAAAAAAATAATTATTATTATTTTTCTGGATAAATTTTGAATCAAAAGATCATACAACTTTAGGGCTAGATTCATTGAACCTAAAAACGTTTTTCAAAGAGGAAATCTTCCTCAAAAAATTCGGCCACATTGAGTTTGTTAAGCTAGATTGGTGATTCAAATTTTAAATCAAGAATCTAGACTAGTCAAAAGATCCTAATCCTATCTAGATTCAAATTCCTTTTAAACCTTTTTGAATTTAAATAAGATTCACTTATTTGAATTAATATTTTCCATAAACATTAACCATATTAATTAATTTAAATTAATGAAATATTTCAAATTTCCTTTCCTCAAAAAAACGTGAACCACTTTTAATTAGGAAAGAAAAATACATGAAATAATCTCCATTATTTAAATCAATTAATAATTTAATGTTAGGAATTTATTTGAATAATTTTGAAACAAAATTTTTCTTCCCTCCACCTATCTAAAAACCGTGCACCTTATTGAGATTAGGAGAGTAAAATTTGTTTTTTCCAAATTAAATAATCCAAACACAATCTTATTTCCAAAATTCAAATTAACCAATCATATGTTGACAAATCATTTGTCTACAAATTTTACATGTCCAATCCTTTCTGGATTGCATGTTAGAGAGTAACATGTCTTAATAGACATTACTAAATTCTATGTAAATTTACCGATCTCATAAGGAACAAATCCCGAGACGCTTTATAGAACTATGCGAGCTAATAGAGGGACCCGATGAAAATATGTAAAGAGGCTCCTATAATTGTGAAAAATTAATCCCAGATTAATTATTCATCAATTATCAACTTCAAAACTATTCCACTAAAAGTTTGAAGCTGAACTCCTGTTTACATACCGTATTACGAAAGCTCTCTCACGTAGTGCTTCTTCCATGATTTATTCATCGCTTGCTTAATCCCCATATGTCATCCATGATTGAATTAAGGATTTTTTCCGTTTTACCTTTTCAATCATTTTAACTTAAAGTTCCATTATTCTCTATTGAAAGAATCACCAATTATAAAACCATACAATTGATAAACCACCAGAGAACACAAAGTAAACCGATGGCCAAGATCTTGTTATACTATCTTTCAATCCCCGAATAATGCCTTTAAGTAGATAACATTTACTATCGTTAAGATAGCTATGGATTCCGTATCTATGAATCTTGATTTCTCCATCCATAAGTCATGCACCCAAAACACAAGTATATTGACCATGAATTAACAGTGTCTCACATGTAGTGCATTAAAGTACAAAAGTCATGGATGTGAATTCAAGTAATCATTTCAAGATTAAGATTAATACAGGATGATAATCAAAGTGTCATTGATTCTTATAAACGGAATTATTAAACCGAATCAATTAATACTTTAGGTCCAGTCCAATGTCATACCTCAATACTGGTATACATTAAAGTTTCTACTCGGAACCTATCCGATGGTCAAGACAAACCATCCCTCCAAGGAAGTAGACAACTTGTACAATCTTATCATGAATAAGATCCCCATATCTTATTCCATCGATTGCGGACTATTTATTTAGACTGTTATCAAATTACCACGTCTTCTATGTATACCCCGTATACATATGGTAATCTGATATATTACCAACAGTCAATGAGTATTTTATGTTTGCTCAAAATAACCATACAATCAACAAATGAAAGTAAATAGGACACATCTTATTAAACATGAATAATCTCCTCTTATTAATATCAAAATGTCATATTTACAGAAAATCCATAATATTGATTTTCTATCCTTAGGGCACATTTAGATCCCAACAATCTCCCACTTGCCCTAAGCGAGTAAATGTGACATATTACGCATCCCTATGCCTTCAACGTGTTCTTCGAATCTTCTGGCCACCAAAGTCTTCGTGAACGGGTCAGCAAGGTTGTCCTCTGATGCGATTTTGCAAACCGTCACATTTCCACTCTCAACAAAGCCTCTGATGATGTGATATTTTCTGTCAATGTGTTTACTCCTCTTATGATGCCTAGGATCCTTGGTATTAGCTACTGCTGCACTGTTGTCACAGTAGAGCACTATAGCTTTATCCATACCAGGAACGACCTCAAGATCATCATGGAACCAACGGAGCCATACCGCTTCCTTTGATGCCTCACTGGCTGCCACATACTCGGCTTCCATGGTCGAGTCAGCAATGCAAGATTGCTTAATACTCCTCCACACAACGGCACCACCTCCAAGGGTAAAAAGAGATCCTGAAGTCGATTTCCTTGAATCCTGATCTGATTGAAAATCAGAATCAGTGTATCCTCTAGGAACAAGGTCCTGACCGGAATACACAAGCATATAGTCCCTCGTTCTCCGTAGATACTTGAGTATATGCTTGACTGCACCCCAATGGTTCGGTCCCGGATTCGACTGATATCGACTTACCATACCAACCGCAAAACAAATGTCAGGCCTAGTGCATAACATAGCGTACATAAGAATACCTATTGCTGATGCATAAGGTACGTTTTTCATACGCTCCCTTTCTTCCGATGTCTTGGGACAGTCATCTCTAGAAAGTTTGATTCCAATCCTGAAAGGTTGGGCACCTTTCTTGGAATCTTTCATAGAAAACCTCTCAAGTACTTTGTCAATGTATGAAGCTTGAGAGAGTGCTATCATTTTGTTCTTTCTATCTCTAAAGAGTTGAATACCAAGAACATAACTAGCCTCTCCTAAGTCCTTCATGTCAAACTGTTTGGCTAACCAAACTTTGACAGATGATAATGTTGCCACATCGTTTCCAATAAGTAATATATCATCCACATAAAGTATAAGGAAAATCACTTTCTCATTCTTGATACATTTATAAACACATGGTTCATCAATGTTTTGTTCGAATCCATAGGTTTTGATTGCTTGATCAAACCTAATATTACAAGAACGAGATGCTTGCTTTAATCCATAAATGGATTTAAGCAACTTGCATACTTTATCTTCTTGGCCTTTTGCCTTGAACCCGTCTGGTTGTATCATATAGATATCTTCTTCAAGAGAGCCATTCAAGAAAGCTGTCTTGACATCCATTTGCCAGATCTCATAATCGAGAGCAGCCGCAATGGATAAAAGAATGCGGATTGACTTGAGCATTGCTACAGGCGAGAAGGTTTCTTCATAGTCGATTCCTTCTTTTTGCGTATAGCCCTTCGCTACAAGTCTTGCCTTGAAAGTTTCCACTTTCCCATCCACACCTCTCTTCCTCTTGTATACCCACTTACACCCAATCGGTTTTATGCCTTGGGGTAAGTCTACAAGTATCCAAACCCCGTTGGAATCCATAGATTCCATCTCGGTGTTCATAGCTATTTGCCAAAGACTAGAATCAACATCCTCCATAGCTTCTTTGTACGTAGCCGGATCATCATGTTCTATGGATTCTGCTTCAAAAACTTTACCATTGAACATGTACCTATCAGGTTCCCTGATAATCCTCCCACTACGACGAAGCTCCCCTGGATGTTGATTCTTTAGCGGTTTTTTCACGGGTTTTCTGTGACTTTAGGAACATCCAAACCCGAAGTCATCTCCTCAAGCACTACTTTGCTACGAGGTTTAAAGTCTTCTATGTAACTTTCCTCCAGGAATGTTGCATGTGTAGAAACGAAAACTTTATTTTGCTTCGGTTTATAGAACAGACCACCTTTTGTCCCTTTTGGATAGCCAACAAACAAGCACACTTCTGATCGCGACTCCAACTTCTTCGCTTCCTTATCCAGGTTGTGTGCTGGACAACCCCAAATTCGAATATGATTCAAATTAGGTTTCCTACTCGTCCATAACTCGTAAGGAGTTTTAAGAAACCGATTTGGAGGGAACGTTATTCAAAAGATAGCATGCAGTTTGTATGGCGTGCCCCCAAAATGACAAAGGTAATGTGGAGTAACTCATCATAGACCGGACCATATCCAATAGGGTCCTATTCCTTCTCTCAGCTACACCTTCTGTTGAGGAGTACCAGGTGCAGTTAATTGGGATTGTATCCCATTCTCTATCAAATATCCTAAGAACTCATCCGATAGGTATTTCCCACCTCGATCCGATCGAAGTGTCTTAATGGACTTGCCTAATTGTTTCTCCGCTTCAGCCCGAAATTCTTTGAACTTGTCAAAGGCTTCGCTTTTGCGGATCATCAAATAAACATATTCATACCTCGAGTAATCATCAATAAAAGTGATATAATACTCATACCCACCACGTGCTTCTATGTTCATGGGACCACAAACATCCGTATGCACTAGTTCTAAAAGTTCCTCAACACGACTGTCCTTGGCAGCAAAATGTCGTTTAGTCATCTTGCCCTCCAAACAGGATTCACATTGTGGTCAAGGTTCAACCTCATACAAGTCAAGGCATTCCTCCTTTACCATCCTTTGAATTCTGTTAAGGCTTATGTGACCAAGTCGTAAATGCCAAAGATATGATTTGTTAGAGTGAGAAGACTTATGTCTTTTAGAGTTCTTTTCCAATTCTGTATCAAGCAGTGAGTGCATCTTAGGTTTGATAAAATAAAGATTTCCATGCATCCATCCATTATAGATAAGATAATTGTTTTTCCTAATAACAACTTTATTATTAAAAGAAACTGAATAAGAATCTTTAATCAAACAAGGTACTGAAATTAGGTTCCTCTTGAAACTAGGAACATAAAAACAATGTCTCAAAACAATAAACGTAAATTCATCAAAATAAAGATGTACTTCTCCCACTGCTTCAGCTCGCACCAACGTCCCATCACCGGTTCTTAACGTGAAGTTCTCCTCATGCAGACTTCTCGTTACCTTGAACCCCTGTAGAGAAATACAAACATGGTTAGTAGCTCCAGAATGTATAACCCAATTGTCCTTAGATTCTTCTACTAAACAACCCTCAAGATACAGAACATCGAAATTACCTTTTTGCTTTAGCATGGACAGGTTTTCTCGACAATCTTTCTTGAAATGTCCTTTCTTCCCACAGTGAAAACAATTAACCTTTTTGGGATCCACTTTCCGCTTCTTAGTCTTAGTAGACTTCTTAGTAGCAGGTGCATCCACAGCAGGTTTCTTCCCCTTGTTCTTCCCCTTTTCCTTCTTCCTTTTGGGATTAGGAGCAGGCGAACTAGGTTCAGCCACATTCGCCTCAGCCTTAGATCCAGAACCCTTAAAAATGTTCTCAAAGGCTTGCAACTCTTTCATTAATTCCGTTAAAGACATCTCCTTCCTGTTAAGGTTGTAAGATGCCTGAAACAAATCGAAATCCTTGGACAAGGTTTGGAAAACCATGACCAATTGAGTTGTAGAATCGATCTCAGCCCCATTTGTCTGAGATTCAGACAAATAAGCCATGACTTTCATCATGTGCTCCTTGATGGGAGTTCCAACCTTCTGCCTGCAGTTCATGAGACCTTTGATAGCATCGGTCTTAGCCTGGATAGTTTGTTCACCAAACATTTCCTCCAGGTTATCCATGATCTGCCTAGCAGTTTGATGCTCTTCATGCTGTTTCTGGAGCACGTTAGACATGCTCGCCCGAATATAGCACATAGCACTTAGGTTGGAATTGTCCCAGCGCTCAAGCGCTACAAAATCCCTATCAGGAGCATCGATCGCAGGCGTGGGTGGTCTAGGTTGGGTTAGGACGAAACTGTGTTTCTCAAAGTTTAAGACGATAAGCAAGTTCCTTTTCCAGTCATTAAAATTTTCGTCGGTTAATTTGTTTTGCGTAAGTATCACAGATAAAGGGCTCGACATTTTGATCTATAATAAGAAAACATGTAATAAATACGATCAAACATCCTATTAGTTTATAAAATATGGTTTTGTAATTAAACAAAAAGATCTATATGCAATCTAAATGTTTATGTGTAAAACCCTTAAATCACATACCTTAAAACGATAATTCCTAGCTTCCGCTTTCTAAGCTACCGAGGGGTAGTCATAGAATAACTGGCCAAGAACACGGATCCCTTCCGATTAATACATATTTGTCCATGAAACAAATTCCATTGAATATATATTAACTATCGTTTATTTGGCCACTACTTTATATAACAGAGCCTCGAGGGAGGGTTAATAAATAAAGTAGCATGAGTGTGTAACCATCGTTTCCAATTTTGAATCCATATTTTACATCCGCCACCGATGGGTGATCTAAACATAAAATATGCCCAAAACCGTTATCCTTTCGGAAATCCAAATCAGTGTGCGCTCTAGATAAGATACCTATACGAAGGGAATTCCCGGGTCAAAACCGAGTAGTAGGCACTACCATGCGTAACTTTGGACCAACGATGGAGGCCTTAGGTCTTAGTGTGTAAAACCTTCTCCCACTCAATCTTTTAAATTAGGGTTTTTGTTTTTCATGCATAAACAATATTTATTGAGTGGCACTCCCTAGTCTATATGGCATGTTATCAATACATCATGAAATAGTATAACATATTCATCTAGCAATTCATCATCTATGGTTTGCAAAATATGTAAACAGCCGTGGATCATGATTCCATCCTAGAGAAAAGAAAATTACAAAATTTACAAAAATAAACCGAAACATATATCTGCCTTCATTTGTAGATCCATGCCTTGTATCCTTCTTCAATGTGTCTTCCTTCTCCAATGTCACATCTTCTTAAAATTTAAATTTAAAATTTAAATTTCAAAAAAAAAAGATTATATGTGATTTTTAATTTTAATCAAAATTATAAAAATCTCAAAATTTAAATAAAAAATCCGGTTATTTAAATTTTAAAATTCAAAAATTTGAAATTTCAAAATTTCAAATTTAAATTTCAAAATTTTAAAATTCATAATAATATCCATTAAATTTAAATTTAAATTTTTAATTTTGATTTCCAAATTATCAAGATCACGTATCATTAGAAAATTAAATTTTCAAAAGATTTTGTGATTTTTTTTATTTTTATTAAAAAAAATGTTTTTTAATTAAAAAATTCCAAAAAATAAAAATCGCATCCTTTGAAAATTTCCATACCTTCGTTCATCTTCAATCTCCTCGAATCCATTGTAACCCGAATTTTACAAAAAAATTCCTACGCTCGTACAATTGGGCCGGACCCAATGATGTGATTCGTTCAAAATTAAGCATCGAACACCGAACTAATGGATCAAAACTGATCTTTCATTTATTGACTTTATTGACCGCGAACGATAGATCATAAGGACAAAGCCTTATTTTCTATTCGTCGTTCGTCGTTCATATTCAACAAGGCTTATATGGTTATACTCTCTATAACAGTCGAACCCAATGTCGACGATGATGTGTCATACCATTATAATAACTGATCAGTTCATAACTGGCAAAAGGAAGCACATTAATAACCGCTAAGCCATAATCTGCGGAATACTACAATAACTGCTGAGTTCATATCATGACAGGTGTCCCCAGTGGACAACGAGGGAAAACCGCTCAACATCAGTTATTGGTCCTTCCTCTATAAAAAGAGGAGGACCCCCCTTCAGAAAGGGATCCGACTCTCTCTGAATTCATACTGTTATTCTGCCAAAAACATTCCCAGAAATCATTTTTGTACTTCAGAATATCCATACAGTGAATACAGAATACTGACAGAGAACGTAGCCCGGTTGGCGAACCTCTCTACATCTTGGTGTTGATGATTCTCTCTCTCTTTCTTTTACTTTTATTTCCAGTTATTTTCATACTAATTTGCTTTATGAGTTTCAATAACGATTGTCAAGGGCCCATTCAACTGTTTGTTATCTCATTATCATTAACTTTCTGTTAAATTTTAACTGTAGAAAAACTAGCATCTACACTTATTACATAATTTTTTATTATAAATTAAGATGTCGAGCCAATTATCTGTAATACTTATGCAAAACGAATTAACCTGCAAGAATTTTAATGACTGGAAAAGGAACTTGCTTATCGTCTTAAACTTTGAGAAACATAGTTTCATCCTTACCCAACCTCGACCGCCCACGCCTGCGATCGATGCTCCTAATAGGGAATTTGTAGCGCTTAAGCGCTGGGACAATTCTAACCTAAGTGCTATGTGCTATATTCGGGTGAGCATGTCTAACGTGTTCCAGATCAGCATGAAACTGCTAGGCAGATCATGGACAACCTGGAGGAGATGTTTGGTGAATAAACTATCCAGGCTAAGACCGATGCTATCAAAGGTCTCATGAACTGCAAGAAAAAGGTTGGAACTCCCATCAAGGAGCACATGATGAAAATCATGGCTTATTTGTCTGAGGCTCAGGTAAATGGGGCTGGGATCGATGCTGCAACTCTATTGGTCATGGTTTTCCAAACTTTGTCCAAGGATTTCGATTTGTTTCAGGCATCCTACAACCTTAACTGGAAGGAGATGTCTCTAACGGAATTGATGAAAGAGTTGGAAGCCTTTGAAAACATTTTCAAGGGTTCTGGATTTAAGGCTGAGGCAAATGTGGCTGAACCTGGTTCACCTGCGCCTAATCCTAAAAGGAAGAAGGAAAAGGGGAAGAACAAGGGGAACAAGCTTGCAGCGAAGGCACCTGCTCCTAAGAAGTCTATCAAGACTAAGAAGCAGAAGGTGGATCCTAAGAAGGCTAAGTGCTTTTTCTGTAGGAAGAAGGGACATTTCAAGAAGGATTGCAGAAACTACCTGACTATGCAGAAGCAAAAAGGTAATTTCGATATCCTGTATCTTGAGGCTTGTTTAGTGGAAGAATCTAAGGATACTTGGGTTATAGATTCTGGAGCTACTAACCATGTTTGTATTTCTCTACAGGGGTTCAAGGTAACGAGAAGTCTGCATGAGGAGAACTTCACGTTAAGAACCGGTGATGGGACGTTGGTGCGAGCTGAAGCAGTGGGAGAAGTACATCTTTATTTTGATGAATTTAGATTTATTATTTTGAGACATTGTTTTTTATGTTCCTAGTTTTAAGAGGAACATAATTTTGATAGCTTGTTTGATTAAAGACTCCTATTCGGTTTATTTTAATAATAAAGTTGTTATTAGAAAAAACAATTCTCTTATCTGTAATGGATGGATGCATGAAAATCATTATTTTATCAAACCTAAGATACACTCATTGCTTAATATAGAATTGGAAAGGAACTCTAAAATACATAAGTCTTCTCACTCTAACAAATCATATCTTTGACATTTACAACTAGGTCACATAGGCCTTAACAGAATTCAAATGATGATAAAGGAGGAATGCCTTGACTTGTACGAGGTTGAACCTTGGCCACAATGTGAATCCTGTTTGGAGGGCAAGATGACCAAACGGCAGTTTGCTGCCAAGAATAGTTGTGTCGAGGAACTTTTAGAACTTGTGCATACAGATATTTGTGGTCCCATGAACATAGAAGCACGTGGTGGGTATGAGTGTTATGTCACCTTTATTGATGACTACTCGAGGTATGGATATGTCTATTTGATGACTCACAAAAGTGAAACCTTTGACAAGTTCAAAGAATTTCGGGCTAAAGTGGAGAAATAATTAGGCAGGTCCATTAAGTCACTTCGATCGGATCGAGGTGGATGAGTTCTTAGGACATTTGATAGAGAATGGGATACAATCCCAGTTGACTGCACCTGATACTCCTCAACAGAATGGTGTAGTTGAGAGAAGAAATAGGACCTTATTGGATATGGTTTGATCTATGTTGAGTTACTCCACATTACCTTTGTCGTTTTGGGGGCACACCATACAAACTGCATGTTATCTTCTGAATAACGTTCCTTCTAAGTCGGTTCCTAAAACTCCTTTTTGAGTTATGGATGAGTAGGAAACCTAATTTGAATCATATTCGAATTTGGGGTTGTCCAGCATACGTCCTGGATAAGGAAGCGAAGAAGTTGGAGTCACGATCAGAAGTGTGCTTGTTTGTTGGTTATTCAAAAGGGACAAAAGGTTGCTTGTTTTATAATCCAAAGCAAAATAAAGTCTTCATCTCCACACATGCAGCATTCCTCGAGGAAAGTTACATGGAAGACTTTAAATGTCGTAGCAAAGTGGTGCTTGAGGAGATGACTTCGGGTTTGGATGTTCCTAAAGTCACTGAAAACCCTGTGAAAAAACCGCTAAAGAATCAACAACCATGGGAGCTTCGTCGTAGTGGGAGGATTGTCAGGGAATCTGAAAGGTATATGTTCAATAGTGAAGTCTTTGAGGCAGAATCCATAGAACATGTTGACGATCCGACTACGTATAAGGAAGCTATGGAGGATATTGATTCTAGTCTTTTGCAAAAGGCTATGAACATCGAGATGGAATCTATGGATTCCAATGGGGTCGGGAAACTTGTAGACCTACCCCAAGGCATAAAACCGATTGGGTGTAAGTGGGTATATAAGAGGAAGAGAGGTGTGAATGGGAAAGTGGAAACTTTTAAGGCAAGACTTGTAGCAAAAGGATATACGCATAAAGAAGGAATCGACTATGATGAAACCTTCTCGCATGTAGCAATGCTTAAGTCAATCCGTATTCTTTTATCCATTGCGGCTGCTCTCGATTATGAGATATGGCAAATGGATGTCAAAAGAGCTTTCTTGAATGGCTCTCTTGAGAAAGATATCTATATGATACAACCAGACGGGTTCAACGCAAAGGGCCAAGAAGACAAGGTATGCAAGTTGCTCAAATCCATCTATGGATTAAAGCAAGCATCTCGTTCTTGGAATATTAGGTTTGATCAAGCGATCAAAACCTATGGATTCGAACAAAACATTGATGAACCATGTGTTTATAAATGTATCAAGAATGAGAATGTGGTTTTTCTTGTACTTTATGTGGATGATATATTGCTTATTGAAAATGATGTGGCAACACTATCATCAATCAAAGTTTGGTTAGCCAAACAGTTTGACATGAAAGACCTAGGAGAAGCTAGTTATGTTCTTAGAATTCAACTCTTTAGAGATAGAAAGAACAAAACGATAGCAATCTCCCAAACTTTATACATTGATAAAGTACTTGAGAGATTTTCTATGAAAGATTCCAAGAAAGGTGCCCAACCTTTCAGAATGGGAATCAAGCTTTCTAGAGATGACTGTCCCAAGACATAAGACTTAGGAGAAGCTAGTTATGTTCTTAGAATTCAACTATTTAGAGATAGAAAGAACAAAACGATAGCACTCTCCCAAACTTTATACATTGATAAAGTACTTGAGAGATTTTCTATGAAAGATTCCAAGAAAGGTGCCCAACCTTTCAGAATGGGAATCAAGCTTTCTAGAGATGACTGTCCCAAGACATCGGAGGAAAGGGAGCGTATGAAAGATGTACCTTATGCATCTGCGGTAGGTAGTCTTATGTATGTATGCACTAGGCCTGATATTTGTTTTGTGGTTGGGATAGTAAGTTGATATCAATCGAATCTGGGACCGAACTATTGGGCTGCAGTCAAGCATATACTCAAGTATCTACGGAGAACGAGGGATTATATGCTAGTGTATTCCAGTCAGGACCTTGTTCCTATAGGTTACACATATTCTGATTTTTAATCAGATCAGGAGTCGAGGAAATCGACTTCAGGATCTGTCTTTACTCTTAGAGGTGGTGCCGTTGTATGGAGGAGTGTTAAGAAGAAGCACGACTATCATTATACACATTAGGTGGATGGTTTTTTGGGAGAAATAAAAACTAAAACTAGGTTTTTCAGGCTTGAGAAAATTCATCCTTCTTGGGTGTGAGAAAAAGAGAGAAATTTTCATTGAATCAAAACTGTGAGGAAGGTTAAGCCGAGTGATATTTTTCATAGAAGGTTAATCGATTCCTATTTTGTAGTTTTGAAGAACGACCCGAATCGAATTCTCAACGAGGTACATCAGGGTTGAGAAAATGGGATCTAGACTTCGGAAGAATTACCGGTCGCTTGGATTCATAGCACATGTGCCCACACACACTCTGAGACGTGGGGACTCGAGAATAGTAGTGAAGACACGTTAGTCGACGCTCTAGCAATTCCGGAATCCGAAAAACAAGGTACGTTTGATCATGTATTTAATTTATTGTTATATACATCATGAGCTTCTTTTTGAATCGGCATAAAAAATTTTAAAACTTCCGCTGCACCGTAACTTTGATATCGGAACCGTTTTTCCAACACAAGAAAGTGTGAAAATACTTGTGAGATGCAATGAGGCCATTACAAACAAAGATAATGGAAAGAAAGGAAAGGTGATCATAATCGACATTGTGATCAGGAAGAATGGATTCGGTGATGATGATGATAATACATCGCTTCAGACAAAACTCTTCTATGATATGCAAATGATTGTGTTTCTTGCTGGCAAACAGAGGAATGAAAAAATGTAAGTTGGAAATTACGAAGATATTATAGATGCGGGAAAATTATAAGGAGCTCCTAGTTTTGGAGCATTTTTCAAAAGAAACCCTTGGTTAAACGTGTAGGGTTGGGTCGAATAACAGAAGGTTAAATGTAATCGAACGGCCCATTAAAATAGGAAGAAAAATAAATTAATATAGGAAGAGATAAGATGAAAAAGGCAACATGCATGTGGTCGGGATGGGAAAATTACAAGTATTGGAATAAGTGTTGGAAGGGAATGCGAAATTAGAGAGGTGTATAAAAGTGTAGTTAAGCAAAAATTGAAAAAATAAAATAAAAATGTGGTGGGAGAATGGCCATAGCAGTTAAGTGACAATTTTTGTATGCGTTTGGTGTACAAGTTAGGATTGTAGAGTTTGGGTTTGAATTGAGTTGTGCAATTATTGAGGCGTTTAAATTGTTTAAGTTAAAAAGTGTAAAAATTTAAAATATGGTTGAAAAAAATATATCAATATAGAACTTATTTCATTAGTTTTTGGCACCGCATGTGTGAAACCGGAAGGTTGTTCTCCTAACTCATTTCTTTTCTAAGGTTTGGATTGTAGAATTTTGGTTTGAATTGATTGTGCGTTTGAAATGCTGGAGTTAAAAAATGTAAAAACTTGAAATGTGTTTGGAAAAAAATAATAATAACATGGAGCTTATTTCGTTCGTCTCGAAATTCTATGCAATTAAAAAAAATCTCATTTGGACTTATCTATGCAAAGTTATAGACTTTTAAAATTTGAGTTATAAAACTGTGTAAATAGTGAATCTGAGAGAGAGAGAAAAAAAATTGGATTGTGATTTTAAGATTTGGATTGTGCGTCCAAACACATGCTAATATATATATATATATATGTATGTATTGGTTTAAAATAGAAAGAAAACCTGCATGAACAAATCAACATTATTAAAACATAATAATAATATTATTATTATTATTATTATTGTTATTGAAAAGAAAGAAACAACAAAAATTGGAAGCTTCGCAATTAAACGGACTATTCAACAACCTAACCCCTCCAACTCCTCTGATAATAATAAAATTAAAAAAATTAAAAACTCCTCTGATAACAGAAAGCTTTTCCTTCTCATCCCAACCCAACCCTATCATCATCATAATAATTTTTCTTCATTTCCCAATTGGGTTCCCGAAATCCTCGCCGGACCTCAGAGTTCTCTCCGATACAAGGACTACTACTCTCCACACCATCCACACATGACACAACCAAAAAAAGAACCAAAACAAAAAAAAAACAAAAAAACATGGACAGAATTCCGAAGCTTCTCCTGCTATTGTGTGTGTTTACCACTCTATTTTTCCCATATTCGTCGGCTCAGACGATGCACTGACGCACAACGGCAGTTCGCAAGCTGGAGCAACCTGCCGGTGCTGAATTCGTTCCTCCACAGGACATACGACTCATCGACCGGGAAGCTGGAGATGGCGAACCAGCACACGGGGGTGTCGGCGTCGACGTGGGTGGCATGGGCCATCAATCCCAACCTCCTTTCCGTCGCCGATGCCTCGCCGGCCTCTTTTCACCCTTCGCTCAACGCCGACTCGAGCTGATTAGTTATTTCCCTTTCGACAAAACCACAATGACAAAACCCAAGTTCACTACCCAGTAAACATGGTTCGGTGATTTACCCTCTCCTTTCAACTTCCCTTGTTTTTATTTTCAGTTTCTTTAATATCAAAATTTGTGGTCTCGAAAACCACATTTTTATTTATTTCTTCCCCTGAGACAGCACTGCAGAAGCTATCAGTTATGTTTTTAGCTTACCCTTACATGACAAGTAATAACCCAGCCGTCTACTTTTTATCAAACGGATCTCGATCACGTGCCACACACACAACTATAACTTGAGGATGCCGCACACAAGACCATCCCTACATATATATATATATATATATATAAAAATATAACTTGATAAAAATTGACCGATCAAAACTAATATGGATGAATTGTTCTTTTATAAGTACGTATAAAAAATCATAACAATTACTTTTTTACGTGGGTCAATGTTGTTTGGGATAAATAGAGTGGATGCTTAAGAAACAGAATGTGCAATTAAAATTGCCATAACCACAAGTACTATATTAAAATATGTCCTAATGATGTAATTGATGATGTCATGATTTAATTTAAAAATACCAAAATATCTCTATTGGAACCCTTTTCCCCTTTCTTTTCCCAGCAGCCTATCTCTGTCTCTCTTTGCGTGTTTGTTAACGTGTAATCCAATTTTAGAAAAAGAAATTAAATTACTGATTTGGAATTTCAGTATTTACTTTTTTATTTGAGTCTTAAAAATAGGGAATTAATTTTCTTGATAAGGAAAAATTTATCTTTCACCTATTACTTATCGAAATAAATTCATTTATCCAAAAAATAAGAAATAACCAACTCTATACCACATATATTTTGATTCTTATTTAATTTTTTTTTCATTTAAGGATAATTTCGTAACTATCAGTAATTATATTTTCAATCCTTCTAATTTTTTAGAAAGTAAACAGCATAATAGAAATTTAATTCCTCAAACAAATAGATTTCTTGATAGATTAATAAACACTTTGATCTAATTCTTAAATTTTATTCACTGTAATTTAATTCTTTTTTTCATGGAATTAGGCCCCTTTTGAGGTACCATTAGGGAACGGAGGTTTACCATCTGAAATCCAGATAACTGTTTGGCTGGGTTTGAAATGCCAACTGATAGCTTCAACAGTGAGTCCACATGACACCACTGTTTATTATTCTCCTCCCTACTCAACGCGGTAAAGAAAACAAAAACGGGGAAAATATATAATTAATTAATTAATTAATAATAATAATAATAATAAAAAGGACCTTAAAACGTGGGATATGGACATGTTTATCAAATAATTTTTTCAAAAAAAAAATTTATAATTTTCATAACTTAAAAAAAAAAACACGAATCACAAAAAATTCCTAACTCTGACAACACAAACTCCAAAACTATTTTCTTCTACACTTTTCACCCCAACACATATTTTAAGAGCATCTCAATTCCAATTATCTCAATCTTTAAGACTCCGTCTCTCCAGATGTTGTAACAAACGGGTCTTTAATTTCATCTTTTTAGAATTCATGACAAGTAAATGTAAGCTTGATCTTATGCAACTCCACTAACCATGTGCCAAATATGCCATCTTCCCACTCTGACACCGGTCAACATACAGACCTCTGATATCCATCAGTGGTAGTCACCAGTTATTGTCTGGACTTCGCATGTGACTATGACCATCCCATGCAGACCTCTGATTTTCCATCAGTGGTAGTCACCAGTTGTTGTCTGGACTTCGCGCGTGACTATGACCATCCCCCCCCCCCCCCCACACGCGAAAAATTCTTAACTCCGATAACATATAACTCCGAAACTACTTTTTTCTATCACTTTTCACTCCAAACACATATTTTGAGAACATCTCAACTTCAACTATCTCAATCTTTAAGACTCTGTCTCCAGATATTGTCCCAAACAAGCCCTTAATTTCCTATTTTTAGAATTCATGATAAGTAAACGTGAGCTTGATCCTACCCAACCCCACCAACCACGTGCCAAACATGCCCTCTCCCCACTCTGACACCGGCCAACAAGCAGATCTCTGATTTCCATAAGTGGTAGTCGCCAGTTGTTGTCTAGATCTTCGTGAGTGACTATGGCCATCCCACCCACCCAATCCCTCAACCTTGATGTGGCAATATCTGCCTCAACCTCGCAATCTCTCTGCACTCCAGCACCGCTAACATCGCGATCTTTGGTAGATCGAGGAACCAATTGCTGAAGAAACGATTGACGTCGAATCCATCATAGTTTCCTAAGCATACGGCTCGAGCTAAAGGAGAAACTTGGGGGTGGCAAGCATCTATGCGAGGGAAGCGTTGAACGATGATGAGATCTGATTCACGCATGGTGAGATTTGTAGATCTCCCATCGTGCTGCCATAGTGACTGCAAGGAGGAGATCTCACACATGGGAGATCTAGTCAATGGTGGTTGTCATTTTTTTTCATGATTTTCAACTTTAAAAACAAAATGTTCTGATTTTTTATGGTTTTTATAATTTGTCAATAATTGTAGTTTTTGTTTAGTTTTCCAATGATAAAGTCCGGAAAATTTCAACCAAAAAATAAAAAGTCCGGAAAATTCCATATATATGACGGTTACCGGTTTGTAACAAGTCGGTATCCTACCAACAGAAATGATTACAAACTGATAACTAACTAGTATCCTGCTAACAGAGATAGTTATCATTCACGGTTTGTAACTGGCTAGTATCCTGCTGATAGAAGTGATTATCAACTGGTAACCAACTATTATCTTGCTGACGGAGGTGGTTATTATTCCATAATCATCCAGTACCCTATCGGGTGAGTATTATCACCGTGGATACTGGATGGCCACCGAAATGTCACCACTGGTCAATTGGTTTCATCGTGGATACTGACCAATATCATCATAGATACCAAGGAGAGCAAAAACAGAAACAGAAACAAACAGGAGAAGTATTAAAACATTGTTGGGGCAGTGCTTGTTTTCAGGTACTATTGTTTTCTCTTGGCAACAATAAGAGCATACTGCATACAACATATATGATATCAAGAGTACATCAGTTCTTATATTTTTCACCTCCGCTTTGACTCGTCATAACAAGTAATAACTCGTTCTCAAAGAACACATGAATGAGTAATACCAAAAAAGAATACAAAAAAAAAATTCCAAATAAAAAAAAAACCAAAAAAAAGGGCAAATGGTAAGAGCCAAAGGGGAAAAAATTGTGGATGTAGTAGAGTGCAACGACAGCAGAGCAAATATCAGATAAAATTGCCAAGTTTTAAGCTTGGGGCTTTTCCCACTTGAGTGGCTTGACAACCTCCCATGTGAAATCAGAGTCATCTCTTCCGAAATGTCCATATGCAGCAGTCTTCAAGAACCTCCCATTACCACCCCTCTTGAGGTCCAGGTTAATGGCGATCATCCCGGGCCTGAAATCAAAATTCTCCTTCACAATCTCCAGTATCTCCTTGTCCGGGATCTTCCCCGTCTTGTAGGTGTCGACAAACACCGACAATGGCTCGGGGACACCGATGGCATAGGAGACCTGGACGATGCACCTCCTGGCAAGCCCACTTGCCACAATGCTCTTGGCAGCCTGCCTCACAATGTAAGCTCCACTCCTGTCCACCTTCGTTGGGTCCTTCCCTGAGAAGGCACCACCTCCGTGAGCGCCCCATCCACCGTAGGTGTCGATGATGATCTTCCTCCCCGTTAATCCGGCATCCCCATGTGGACCTCCAATGACGAAACGACCAGACGGGTTGAGATGGAAGATGGTCTTCTCATCCAGGTACTTCTCGGGGATCACCGGCTTGATCACATGCTCTTTGAGGTCAGCGGCAATCTCGTCATTGGTCACAGTCTCGTCATGCTGAGTAGAAATGAGGACGGTGTGGACGCGAATCGGGACCATGGCACCGTTGTCATTGTGGTACTCGACGGTAACTTGTGTCTTCCCATCGGGCCTGAGCCAGGGGCAAGTGCCATTCTTGCGGACCTCAGTGAGGCGGGCACCAAGCTTGGTGGCAAGGACATGGCTGAGGGGCATGAGCTCAGGGGTCTCATCGGTGGCGTAGCCAAACATGTGGCCCTGGTCACCGGCACCAATCTCCTCGGGGCGCTTGGTGAGATGGCCGTGGACGCCCTGCGCAATGTCGGGGCTCTGCTGCTCAATGTTGACGAGGACCTTGCAGTTATCGGCATCGAGGCCAACGTCATCGGAGACGAAGCCAATGGTGCGGCAGGTGTCGCGGACGATCTTCTCGTAGTCGACATTGGCCTTGGTGGTGATCTCGCCGAAGACCATGACCATGTTGGTCTTGGTGCAGGTCTCGCAGGCCACCTTGCTGTCGGGGTCCTGAGCGAGGCAGGCGTCGAGGACGGCGTCGGAGATCTGGTCGCAGAGCTTGTCGGGGTGACCCTCGTTCACGGATTCGGAGGTAAACAAGAAGGTTTCCATTTTCTCTTTTCTTACAGTCACAAGCTCTGCACACCAAGTTACCGACAAAATGTTAAAGAGATCTGATTGCAAAATTGAAACTAAAATTTATTGCAAAATTTAAGTCTCCATTACTATTAAACTACGAAATGCATTTGAGATCTGATCTTTATATCAAATATATATACCAAGCAAAACCTAACTTAGAACACAAAAACACTAAATACTAAAGAATTTCAACCAAATTTTCAATAAAACAAGAAGCAAACGATCTGATTTTCAAGAGAAAGTAATTAAAACATAATGAAAATGCAAGATCTACGACACTAGAAGAGTGAAATACCATCAGATCTAGCAATGTGAGTAAATGTTAGACGGAAATCAACAAGGAAAAACGCAATTTACAATCTAATTCGACAAGAATTTCACGCAAACTCAAGATAGATCTGATTCCGAGATCCAAAAAAACTATAGAGAGAGAGAAAGATCTGAGAGAGATTACCTCAGACGGTGGACAAAGGAAGATAAGAAGAAGAACGGTGTTTGGTGAAGACAAAGGGAAACGAGAAATGTGGAATATATATAGAGAGAGGAGTCCCCAAGCACGGGAAAATGGGCCAGATTCAAAACGGCTCTTTACGTGGGATCCAGATCGGTTCTCGATGGCATTGGCTTCATCTCAGCCGTCCACTATGTCGGTGGATCGGACCTATTAAATGTGAATCTCAATTTTGGTTTTTTCCCATAAAAAGACAATATATATAAATATATATTTTTTTTTTTTATTTTTTTTTTTTAAGATTTCACGCGTTTGGTGAAATTTGGTGAGTGTCTTTGTCGGCTGACTTAACATTCTCAAAGAGTTTGAAGTTGAACCGTAAAAATCTCATAATCATTCAAAGCCGTACCAATACCATCTTTTATTATTATTATTATTATTTTTTTTTTCAAGGAAGGTTGATACACATTTTTGTGGATAAATAAATGGTTTCCCCTCTAATCTTTTTACGGGGAACGGATTTGGTTTTCAATCTTCTTTTTTCTTTTTCTTTTCTTTTTTTTTTTTTTTTTTGACTAAAAATCTTATAAACTCTTTTAAAAATGTGTAAAATTATCTTTTTATTTTTATTGAATTTTCAACATTTTTTAGTAGAAAAGACCATTTTGTATGTTTTTGAAGAGTTTAGTGATTTAATCAATAAAAAAAAAAGTTGGAATTAAATCGTAACCTCATATAAAAGTTAGGGACCAAATAAATAATTTACCTTATTTTTAAAAGATAGATATATCAAAATTACATGAAAAATTAAAAAAATTTATATAAAATTAACAAAAAAAAAAAAAAACCCTATTAAGACAATATTTTTTTCCTATCCTACGATAGGAATTTTGTATATTATAATTAAAGAATTTTTGGAATAAAAATTTCATGGGTTTTTCATTATTTTAGACTGTTGGCTTTTTATTAAGTTCCATCAATTTTGCATAGTAGTTTTGTTTGTCAATTACTCTATCAGTGACATTATCATATAATTCTCATTCTTTTCTATTTTTTTTTTTTTTTTAGGATTTCAATAGTATATGACGTTTCAAAACAGGCTACCTAGTGTTCTTTTGATATGCTAGATGTTTATTAAATCTTTTACAAACATACTAGTTGAAATGCACGCGCTTTGTGAGTACAAAATAGGCAAACAAAGTAAAACAAAAGATTAAAAAATTTTTTTTTTTTTTTGAAATTGTCACGTGACAAATTTAGAATCCGCACAAAATAGATAAATAGAATAAAGTAAAGCAAAACAAAAAATTAAAAAAATGATTTTTTTTAATTTTTAAAAAGGGGGAGGCTGTGGTAGAACCTCTCCCAGAGTAACTACCGGTAGAGGATTTTTTGAACCGTTAAGATTTAATCGAACGGTTGAAATGTTGTTAGTGTACCATACTTATAATACACATTACCTCATATTACCCTTCTCACCCTCAAGTCTTCTCCATCGCCGGTGACCTTCCCGCCACCGGCGACCGACCCCGGTGACCGTCCCGACACTGGTGACCCACCCCCGGCCCCCCCACAATCGGCCCCAGCCCAGGCCGCCCACCACCCAACCCTGGCCCCCCACTCCCCGGCCCCCGGCAACCCCCCCC
This sequence comes from Ficus carica, assembly GCA_009761775.1. Taxonomy (NCBI): domain Eukaryota; kingdom Viridiplantae; phylum Streptophyta; class Magnoliopsida; order Rosales; family Moraceae; genus Ficus; species Ficus carica. Next base: position 186,469 of record VYVB01000445.1, read on the forward strand.
CCCCCCCCAAGCACTCCCCCACCGGCCCCGGCCCCCCCGGCGTCCCCCCCACCCCAGGTCCCCCTCCCCCGGCCTCCCCCAAACCACCCCCCGGGACCCCTACCCCCCCCCCCCCCCCGACGGGACCCCCCCACCCCCTCTCTCTCTCTTCCCCTCTCTCCCAGCCCCCGGCGCCCCCTACCACCACCCCTGACGGGGATCCCCATCCCCCTCTCTCTCTCTCTTCTCGCGTCGGGGTGTAAGGGAAGGGGGGGCGCGAGCCGGGAAGAGAGAGAGAGGAGAAGAAAGAAAGAGGAAGAGAGAGAGAAGGGTTGAAGGGCGTCGGGGGGGGGGGGGGGGGTGTGGTTGGGGGAGGGGGGCCTGGGTTGGGGGTGCCGGGGGTGAAGGGACCTAGGGTGGGGGAGGCGCCGGGGGGGCTGGGGCAGGGGGGCGGCGGGGGAAGGTTGGGGGGGGGGGGGGGTGCCGGGGGCCGGGAAGTGGGGTGTCAGGGCTGGGTGGGGGGCGGCGTGGGGGCTGGGGTCGGTGGTGAGGGGGCCGGGGATGCGTCACCGGCGTCGGGGCGGTTGCCGGCGGCGGAAAGTCACCGGCGATGGAGAAGACTTGGGTGAGAAAGGTAATATGAGATAAGGTGTATGATAAATATGGTACACTAACAACATTTCAACCGTTTTATTAAATCTTAACGGTTTAAAAAAAGACTCTACCAGTAGTTACTCTGGGAGAGGCTCTACCACAGTCTCTCCCTTTTAAAAATTATTTTTATTTAAAAATGCCACGTGATAGCATAAGAGGCAAAGACGAAAGACACCTTTTAAATAAGGGTAATAGATATCTCTTTTCATTTTGATATTATATGATAGTTAAAACCATGAATTATAGAGTAATAATCTACAATAAAATCAATTTGTCAATATTCTTGTAAATAATTGGCTATTTGAGGATGGTGTTGTTTGATTTTAGCAAGTGACACGTTTTCACAATGTGCTTACAACACTATGATATACAAGACATGGATAGCTTTGAATCTTCTTGTTCTATATGTTATATGGCCTTCAATATTTCTTAGGGTCTGTATTTGGATATGGTATTTTGGAAGTTGAATTAAAAATATGTGTTTGGAAGGAAAAATTTTGAAAATATTCTGTGATATAGAAAATAATACAAAAAATTTAAGATGTTTTCAGAAAAAAAATATATATATGTAAAATGGATTTTATATTGTTCGTCTAGTCGTTACAAGCATTTTGACATAAAAATCATTTTATTTTGATTTAAAATGAGAAAGTTATGGATTTTTAAAATTTGAGTTTTTTAAAATAAAAAAATTGAGAAAGTTTAATGCAAAATTAGAATTTTAAAAATCTAGATGGTGTTTTGTCATCTGGAGTTAGTGTCCCAAACGAACCCTCTATTAGTTTTAATCTTTTTGTGATGGAAAAGGTCATAGGTGATTCCACGGGTGGGTTGGTGGGTTTAATCCTAATGTGACATTGCATCCTTTTCTCTTTTGATTGATAAGAGGTTAACCTAACGTTTTATACCACAAGTCAACAGGAAAAAAAAAAAAAAAAAAAAAGGGTTAAGAATTATGTAGCAACGTATCAAAAATTACTTGACAAGTATTACGTAGTTTTAAAACCATTAGCTTACATCATAATATCAATATGCCTATAAATTTAATAAGATTCTATGTGTGTCCATAAATTTAAAATTGGGCATTACTAAAAAGTTTTTTTTTTTTTTTTTTTTTTTTCTGTCTGTCAAAAAAATCTCTAAGCAAATACTATTTGTTTTTAACACTTAAAAAGATACACTAACTTTAATCCAAACTTTTTAAATATTAATTCACTTGTCATATTTTTAATGATAGTTGCAATCAGTTTATGTAATAATACTTTAAATATTTACCAATAAAAAAACAACAATTCAATGTAACATTGGAATTATAATCGGTGGTCTTAACATTTTTCTTTAAAAAAAAATATCAAGGAACTTTTTTTTTTTTTTTTTTGGCTTGTAAAAATGTCAGGTAACTTAAACTCAATAAAGGCCTTCTTAATTTGCTGGTCCTAGTCCACGATGGAGGCTTTAAGGCGAAAGTGACTTCAAGGGTAGCTGTGTGAGAGTTGTGTGTGCATTTTCATTGATGGCTTTGGGTTGGATCTTATGATTTGATTTCACTAATTAATTAAATGCCATATGATCTGATAGATCCATTGGCACTGAGGGAGAGCACAAATGAAAAAGATTTTTTTCTCTCTGATATTTTACTGATTTATGAGTTGGTAGGTGAGAGTTGGGAATTAGGATAGCTATCAGATACCTAATTAATGAACAAACTATATTTCAAACTGTGAAAGAAGAATATAATTTGAGTTCTACATTTTCATCATTAAGCATAGATGAATATATATAACGGGATCTATGTATAGTTAGTGATGACATTAGTGTTACAAGTTACTCTCTCAATTGATTGGAGTATACAGTCGATTGTAAAAGTATTGTCAAAATAAACATTGTGAGAGCTCAATAATCAGTGATCTAAGGAACTTTTCTCTTATCGCATGTTGGTATACATCTTCTTCCTAAATTTTATCAAATTTTACTAATTGATCCGATTTCAATTGAGAATTTTCATGTATACCACATGGTCATTACATTGGTATTTGTATGTTTCATTAAGGGCATGTTGGGGGGGGGGGGGGGGGGGGGGGGGGGGAAGGGGGGGTTCTCTTTTGGAGATTGTGTTTTGCAGATTGGAGATGACTTAAGTTTTGGAAATCTGGGTTTGATGAAAATAAACCTGTTTGAAGTAAAAAAAATGTAAAAACTTAAAATGTGTTAAAAAAATAATAATAAATAAACTGGATCTTATTTCGCTCCTCCCGAAATTCTTTGACAATTTTTTTAAAAAAATCATCTCATTTTGTCTTAAAATGATGAAGATATGCACTTTTAAAATTTGAAGTTTTTTGAAAATGTATGAAAAAGTAAATAGTAAAATTAGAGGAAAATAACAAAGAAAAAAAAACTATTGGAAACAAACGAGCCCATAGTTGAATATAGTTTTCCTCTTTCAAAAAAATAAAATAATAATAATAATAACAAATAGATAGAATAAAATTTATAGTTGTTTTTCATATTAGAACATATGATCATATTAATATGTTGGACAGTTCTATGGTCCCGTAAAATGCTTTTACGGAACCCATCCCGTAAGAGAGATCGTGTCATGTGGTACGACAGTCAACTACACTTCATTGCTTTTAACTAGTTATAATGGGTAGTGTTTACCAATTGTTGAATTTCACACAATTCTAAATGTAATTTAAAATAATGAGGAGGATAGCTTCGTCTTTTGACAATAAAAAGCTAACATGCAGGGGTATAATTGTAAAATAATTAGTACAAATTTGTAAATTTAGATCAAATTTAGATCAATCAAAAGAAAATATAAAAGACTATTTTACCCTTTAAAAATAATTTTTACAAAGTAGATAAGATGGACAATAAAGTAATAAATCAAATATCTATCATCTATCCTTTTAATTATCTCGTCCCCCTTACCAAACAATATAAATGATTCATACAATCTTCTCCATCATTTCAACTCTCCATAATTCCTACCAAACATAGCCTTAGAGATAATCTCATTACCAGAACAAAGCTTTTGAGATAAAGGAAATACTGTACAATTACAAGCGGATTGAATATAAGGCCTAGATTGAATACAAGCACAAGAAGAATTTTAGGCAATGGAACTTGAGAAAAAGAAAATCAATACTAATGATATTAGACTAGTCCTATAAATTTGGCGGGCCTGACCAAGCTCTTATGGGTTGAAAGGAAAAATCAGGCCCGGCCCGGTCTGATTATCTGACAGGCTGGGTTGGACCAGTCTAAAATTTGAAATTGTAATCCCGTCGATCTTAAAATCGGGCCGGATTAAACGGTCTTAAATTCGGGTCGGATAAATGGGTAAACGGGCTTTAAAGTTAAAAAAATAAAATAAAATAAAAAAATAAAAAAAAGTTTTGTAAAAGATAAAAGAACTAAATAAGACAAGATAAGTAATTGTAAAATCATCAATCTTATAAATGAAAAAGAGTGCAACATTATTATAATTAGACTTTAAGTACTTAATAATAATAATAATAAAAAAGGCCTAGTTGCCTACACTACTGGCCTCAGGAACATCATCGTTGAGATATAAGTTCTCAAATTCTTGTATCAATTTTTGATTATATGCTGTGTGTTGCATTCGTTGAGCAGCATGTTCCCAATTTTTTTTTTCCCCTCTCTTTGTTACACACTTACAGTTACACCTACCGTTGCATTGCAATTGCAAAAAAAATTTCCCTTTTTTTTTTTAAAAGCAGATTACTATATTTTTTAAGAAAAAATATACATTACAAGTTCAAAAAAAATTACTATATATGTTTGAAATGATTTAAAGTAAATATTTTATAAACACATCATTATAAGTTTATAATATGGTGTTTTAAAAAAAAATTTCTCAAAATCGGGCGGGTTGGAGGGCTAAACGGGTTAGTCGGGCCGGGCCGGCCAGTTGGGCTCAATGCTTAGGCCCAGCCGACCCTAGTGATTACATCGGGCTAGGGCAGGGCCTGACATTTGACAGGACGGGCCGAGCCGGGCCCGTCCTTGGGCCAAAAATGCAGGTAATAGGCTAGCCCGCTTAACCCAACTCATATTTAAAACTTTATATTAGATCGGATCTGGTTCCCAACAAACGACAGAGAAACTACCTTCTTTTTTTTTTTATATATAATTTTTGCTGGAACAAAAATACCCAATTGTTAATCCACACGCAAAATCTAGACTCGAAACAATTAATTGAAACGACAATATGATTGTTTCATGGGTTAATTTCAATAATAGCATCTCTGAAAATTTAATTTTAAATTTAACACCACTTTTCATTCCTTTCACTTGTAGCATTTCCACATCAACTTTTATGGGTCCCACATAATTAGATTATCAAAAATGTCCTTGGCAGAAACCTAAACCAATTTTCTTCCATCACTTCCCCTTTTTTCTCTATTACATTACGCCTCTTCTCCTCTCCATTTTCCCAAAATCCATTTCAAAATTTTAAACAAGAAAGAGAGAACAATAGAGTTTTGTGTTGGAAAAACGAATCCGATATCAGAGTTACGGCGCAGTGATAGTTTTAAAAATTTTATGTTGATTTAGAAAAGAAGCTCATGATGTATATAATAATAAATTAAATACATGATCAAACTTACCTTGTTTCTCGGATTCTGGAATTGCTAGAGCGTCGACCAACGTGTTTTCTCTATTATTCTCGAGTCCCCACGTCTCATATTGTGTGTGGATACACGTACTACGAATCCAAGCTACCGGTAATTCTTCCAAAGTCTAGATCCCACCTTCTCAATCCCGATGTACCCGTTGAGAATTCGATCCAGGTTCGTTTTTCAAAACTACAAAACAGGAACCGGTTAACCTTTTATGAAAAATATCACTTGGCTTAACCTTTCTCACAGTCTTGATTCAATGAAAATTTCTCTCTTTTTCTCACACCTAAGAAGAACGGATTTTCTCAAGCCCATAAACCCTAGTTTTGGCGTTTTCTCTCTCTCCCAAAAATGTCCCCTTTTGAGTGTATGATAAAAATGGTTAGTGTCGATGCTAAGAATCTACCGTCAAATTTTTAACAAAAGTTAGTAAAAGGACTGAAACAAACATTCGATTAGGCCCTTGGAAATCGTTAATGAAATTCATAAAGCATTATGATATCGAAATAATTAAGGAAAATGAAAAGAGAATCAACAACAACGAAATTTAGAGAGGTTCGTCAAATGTGTGCTACGTCTTTTTCACTATATGTGATTGTTTCCAAATACAGTAGGTTATAGTTTCTGAGTAAATTTTGGCAGCGTAATTGTATGTAAGAATCAGACAAAAGTCCTCCTCCTCTGAAGGGGGTTTTCCTCTATTTATAGAGGAAGAATAGTGGGTCTGAACCCGTAATTATAGGTGAGCGGTTCTCGCTCAATGTTTTTGGGACACATGTCACGATGTGAACTTAGCAGTTATTGGGATGAATCACAGATAGTGGGCTTAGCAGTTATTGGGGATGTGACGTCATTTTCAGTCATGGGCTTGTCAGTTATCATAAACGATCTGACATGTCATTGTCAAATGTGGGCTTGACGGTTATGGGGAGTATCCCTTGTAAATTTCGTCAAGCACGAGCGACGAACGATGATTAGAAAACAAGACTTAGTTCTTGCGATCGCACTGTTCATGGCTTATATTAGATTTGATGTATGTCCGATAATTCATGATGGAATGAATTAAGATCGTAAATTGGGTCTGGCCCAATTATACAAATGATCATTGTTCACGATTGAACGAGGTAATATCATAAGTTGGGTCCGGCCCAAATATATGAAAATATTATAGATTGACTCAGGAGTCCGTTGTTCGTTTGATAAACAGTGGAAGGCTAGCGATTTAATGGGAAGAAGAAGTATAACCCCAACAGTTAGCTTTTTCAAGAAGCCCTAGCCTTTATATAATATTCCAATCATTTTTCAAAATATCTCTTACTTGAAAAATAATTAATAATTATTTTTCTGGATAATTTTTTGAACCAAAGGATCATACAAATTTCGGGCTAAGTTCTTTGAAACTAATAGACATTTTTTTTTTTTTTTGCTAGGGGAGGGACTCCAAAAAATGCGTCTCCTCTTTTTCTAGGAGAGTCAAATTCGTCATCGACATAATGTGGAGGTTGATCGGTGGTTCAAATTTAAATCAAGAATCTAAACTAATCAAAAAATCCTAATCCTATAGATTCAAACTCTTTTTAAATCTTTGAATTTAAATAAGATTCTCTTATTTGAATTTAAATAAATATTTTCAACATACATTATCCATATTTAATTAATTTAAATAAATAAAATATTTTAGATTTCCATTTCCACCAAAAAACCATGCACCAATTTTTAAGAAAAGAAAATCTAACAAATAAACTCCCGTTTGAAACTAGGAACATAAATCCCGGATTAATTATTCATCAATTATCAACTTCAGGACTATTCCACTAAAAGTCTGAAGCTGAACTCCCGTTTACATACCGTATTACGAAAGCTCTCTATAGGAGTGCTTCTTTCATGATTTATTCATCGCTTGCTTAATCCCCATATATTATCCATAATTGAATTAAGGACTTTTTCCGTTTTACCTTTTCAATTATTTTAACTTAAAGTTTCATTATTCTCCATTGAAATAATCACCAATTGTAGAGCCATATAACCGGTAAACCATCAGAGAACATAAAGTAAACCGATGGCCAAGATCTTGTTATATTATCTTTCAATTCCTGAATAATGCCTTTAAGTAGATAACATGTACTATCGTTAAGATAGCTATGGATTCCGCAACTATGAATCTTGATTTCTCCATCCATAAGTCATACACCAAAAACACAAGTATATTGACCATCAGTTATCAGTGTCTCACCTATAGTGGATCAAAGTGCATAAGTTATGGATGTGAACTCAAGTATTCATTTCAGGATTAAGATTAATATAGGATGATAATCAAAGCGTCATTGATTCTTATAAATAGAATTATTAAACCGAATCAATTAATACCTTATGTCCAGTCCAATATCATACATCAATACTGGTATACATTAAAGTTTCTACTCGGAACCTATCCGATGGTCAAGACAAACCATCCCTCCAAGGAAGTAGACAACCTTTACAATCTTATTATGAATAAGATCCCCAAATCTTATTCCATCGATTGCGGACCGTTTATTTAGACTGTTATCAAATTATCACGTCTTCTATGTATACACCGTACACATATGGTAATCTGATATATTACCAACAGCCTATGAGTATTTTATGTTTGCTCAATAATCATACAATCAATAAATGAAAGTAAATAGAACACAACTTATTAAACATGAATAACCTCTTTTTATTAATATCAAAATGTCATATTTACAGAAAATTCCTAGAAATGATTTTCTATCCTTAGGGTACATATAGATCCCAACAATCTCTCACTTGCCCTAAGCGAGTAAATGTGACATATTGCGCATCCACATGCCTTCGACGTGTTCCTCGAATCTTCTGGCCGCCAAAGTCTTTGTAACGGGTCGGCAAGATTGTCCTCTGATGTAATTTTACAAACCGTCACATTTTCACTTTCAACAAAGCCTCTGATAATGTTATATTTTCTTTCAATGTGCTTACTCCTCTTATGATGCCTAGGATCCTTGGTATTAGCTACTGCTGCACTGTTGTTATAGTAGAGCACCATAGCTTTATCCACACCAAGAACGACCACAAGTTCACCAAGGAACCTGCGGAGCCATACCGCTTCCTTAGATGCCTCATTGGTAGCCATATACTCGACTTCCATTTTCTAGTCAGCAATACAAGATTGCTTAACACTCCTCTACACAAAGGCACGACCTCCAAGGGTAAAGATAGATCCTGAAGTCGATTTCCTCAAATCCTGATCTGATTGGAAATCATAATCTGTGTACCCTATAGGAACAACGTCCAGACCGGAATACACTAGCACATAATACCTCGTTCTCTGTAGATACTTGAGTATATGCTTGACCGTAGCCCAATGGTTCAGTCCTGGATTCAACTGATATCGACTTACCATACCAACCGCAAAACAAATGTCAGGCCTAGTGCATAACATAGCGTACATAAGACTACCTACCGCAGATACATAAGGTACATCTTTCATACGCTTCCTTTCCTCCGATGTCTTGGGACAATCATCTCTAGAAAGCTTGATTCCCATTCTGAAAGGTTGGGCACCTTTTTTGGAATCTTTCATAGAAAACCTCTCAAGTACTTTATCAATGTATGAAGCTTGGGAGAGTGCTATCGTTTTGTTCTTTTTATCTCTAAAGAGTTGAATTCCAAGAATATAACTAGCTTCTCCTAAGTCCTTCATGTCAAACTGTTTGGCCAACCAAACTTTGACAGATGATAGTGCTGCCACATCGTTTCCAACAAGCAATTTATCATCCACATAAAGTACAAGGAAAATCACCTTCTCGTTCTTGATACGTTTATAAACACATGGTTCATCAACGTTTTGTTCAAATCCATAGGTTTTGATCGCTTGATCAAACATAATATTCCAAGAACGAGATGTTTGCTTTAATCCATAGATGAATTTGAGCAACTTGCATATCTTGTCTTTTTAGCCCTTTGCCTTGAACCCGTCTGGTTGTATCATATGAATATCTTCCTCAAGAGTGCCATTCAAGAAAGCCGTCTTGACATCCATTTTCCATATCTCATAATCGAGAGCAGCCGCAATGGATAAAAGAATGCGGATTGACTTAAGCATTACTATAGGCGAAAAGGTTTCTTCATAGTCAATTCCTTCTTTCTGCGTATAACCCTTTGCTACAAGTCTTGCCTTGAAAGTTTCCACTTTCCCATCCACACCTCTCTTTCTCTTGTATACCCACTTACACCCAATCGGTTTTATGCCTTGAGGTAAGTCTACAAGTTTCCAGACCTCGTTGGAATCCATATATTCCATCTTGTTATTCATAGCCTTTTGCCAAAGACTAGAATCAACATTCTCCATAGCTTTCTTGTACGTAGCCGAATCGTCAACATGTTCTATAGATTCTGCCTCAAAGACTTCACCATTGAACATATATCTTTCAGGTTCCCTGACAATCCTCCCACTACGACGAGGCTCCTGTGGTTGTTGATTCTTTAGTGATTTTTCCACAGGGATTTCAATGACTTTAGGAACATCCCAACCCGAAGTCATCTCCTCAAGCACCACTTTGCTACGAGGTTTAAAGTCTTACATGTAACTTTCCTCGAGGAATGTTGCATGTGTGGAGACGAAGACTTTATTTTGCTTCGGATTATAAAACAGGTCACCTTTTGTCCCTTTTGGATAGCCAACAAAGAAGCGCACTTAAGATCGTGACTCTAACTTCTTCGCTTCCTTATCCAGGATGTGTGCCGGACAACCCCAAATTTGAATATGATTCAAATTAGGTTTCCTACTCGTCCATAACTCAAAAGGAGTTTTAGGAACCGATTTGGAGGGAACGTTATTCAGAAGATAGCATGCAATTTATATGGCGTGCCCCCAAAACGACAAAGGTAATGTGGAGTAACTCAACATAGACTGAACCATATCCAATAAGGTCCTATTTCTTCTCTCAGCTACACCATTTTGTTGAGGAGTACCAGGTGCAGTCAACTGAGATTGTATCCCGTTCTCTATCAAATTTCCTAAAAACTCATCCGAAAGGTATTCCCCACCTCGATCCGATCGAAGTGACTTAATGGACTTGCTTAATTGTCTCTCTGTTTCGGCCCGAAATTCTTTAAACTTGTCAAAGGTTTCACTTTTGTGGGTCATCAAATAGACATATTCATACCTCGAGTAGTTGTTAATAAATGTGACATAATACTCATACCCGCCACGTACTTCTTTGTTCATGGGACCACAAACATCCGTATGCACAAGTTCTAAAAGTTCCTCGACACAACTATCATTGGCAGCAAAGTGCCGTTTGGTCATCTTGCCTTCCAAACAGGATTCGAATTGTGGCCAAGGTTCAACCTCGTACAAGTCAAGGCATTTCTCTTTTATCATCTTTTGAATTCTGTTAAGGCCTATGTGACCTAGTCGTAAATGCCAAAGATATGATTTGTTAGAGTGAGAAGACTTATGTCTTTTAGAGTTCCTTTCCAATTCTGTATCAAGCAGTGAGTGCATCTTAGGTTTGATAAAATAAAGATTTTCATGCATCCATTCATTAATAATAAGATAATTATTTTTCCTAATAACAACTTTATTATTTAAATAAACCGAATAGGAGTTTTTAATTAAACAAGCTGCCGAAATTAGGTTCCTCTTGAAACTAGGAACATAAAAACAATGTCTCAAAATAATAAATCTAAATTCATCAAAATAAAGATGCACATCTCCCACTGCTTTAGCTCGCACCAACGTCCCATCACCGGTTCTTAACATGAAGTTATCCTCACGCTAATTTCTCGTTACCTTGAAACCCTGTAGAGAAATACAAACATGGTTAGTGGCTCTAGAATATATAACCCAAGTATCATTAGATTCTTCCACTAAACAAGCCTCAAGATACAGGATATCGAAATTACCTCTTTTCTTCTGCATAGTCAGGTAGTCTCTGTAATCCTTCTTGAAGTGTTCCTTCTTCTCACAGAAAAAACACTTAACATTTTTAGGATCCACCTTTCACTTCTTAGTCTTGGTAGACTTCTTAGGAGCAGGTGCCTTCGCCACAGGCTTGTTCCACTTGTTATTCCCCTTTTCCTTCTTCCTTTTGGGATTAGGCGCAGGTGAACCAGGTTCAGCCACATTTGCCTCAGCCTTAAATCCAGAACCCTTGAAAATATTCTCAAAGGCTTGCGACTCTTTCATCAATTCCATTAGAGACATCTCCTTCCGGTTAAGGTTGTAGGATGCCTAAAACAAATCGAAATCCTTGGACAAGGTTTGAAAAACCATGACCAATTGAGTTGCAGCATCGATCTCAGCCCCATTTGCCTGAGCCTCAGACAAATAAGCCATGACTTTCATCATGTGCTCATTGTTGGGAGTTCCAATCTTTTCCTTGCAGTTCATGAGACCTTTGAAAGTATCGGTCTTAGGCTGGATAGTTTGTTCACCAAACATCTCTTCCAGGTTGTCCATGATCTGCCTAGCAGTTTCATGCTCTTCATGCTGTTTCTGGAGCACGTTAGACATACTGACCTGAATATAGCACATAGCACTAAGGTTGGAATTTTCCCAGCGCTCAAGCGCTAGAAATTCCCTATCAAGAGCATCGATCACAGGCGTGGGCGGTCGAGGTTGGGTTAGGACGAAACTATGTTTCTCAAAGTTTAGGACGATAAGCAAGTTTATTTTCCAGTCATTAAAATTCTCGTCGGTTAAATTGTTTTGCGTAAGTATCAAGATAATGGGCTCGACATTTTGATCTATAATAAGAAAACATGTAATAAGTACGAGTAAACATCCTTTTATTTTTAAAATATTTGGTTTTGTAATGAAACAAAAGATCTATATGCAATCTAAATGTTTATGTATATAGCCCTTAAAAACACATATCTTACAACGATAATTCCTAACTTCTGCTTTCCAAGCTACCGAGGGGTAGTCATGGAAGAACTAGCCAAGAACACGGATCCCCTCCGATTAATACATATTCGTCCATGGAGGATAGTCCTATTAAATATATATTAACTATCGCTTATTTTGGCCATTACTTTAAATATCAGAGCCTCGAGGGAGGGTTAATAAATAAAGTAGCATGAGTGTGTAATCATTGTTTTCAATTTTGAATCCATATTTAACATCCGTCACCGAGGGGTAATCTAAACATAAAATATGTCCAAAATTATTATCCTTTCGGAAATCCAAATCAGTGTACGCTCTAGGTAAGATACCTATCCGAATGGAATTCCCGGGTCGAAACCGAGTAGTAGGGACTACCATGCAGAACTATTGGACCAACGATGGAGGCCGTAGGTCTTAGTGTATAAAACCTTATCCCACTCAATCTTTTGAATTAGGATTTTTGTTTTTCATGCATAAACAATATTTATTGAGTGGCACTCCCTAGTCTATATGGCATGTTATCAATACATCGTGAAATAGTATAACATATTTATCTAGCATCGTATCATCAATGGTTTGCAAAATATGTAAATAGCCGTGGATCATGATTCCAACCTAGAGAAAAGAAAATTACAAAATTTACAAATTATTAACCAAAACATATATCGGCCTTCTTTTGTAGATCCATACCTTGTATCATTCTTCAATGTGTCGTCCTTCTCCAATGTCAAGTATTTTTAAATTTAAATTAAATTTAAATTTTAAAAAAATTATATGTTTAAGGCCCAACTTATTTTTTTGAATGAAATTCTTTTGGGTTACTAAGGCCTAACTTTTAAAAGTTATGTCTTATTAGGTTACTATTAGTAACCTTGGGCTATAGGCCCAACCCAATAACTTGGTAACCTATCAGGTTACTAATGGTTATCGTTTTGTTACTATGTCTTAATATTATTTTGGTCCAAATAAAATTAGTAACCAATCCAATGACCATATATCTTACTTGTGGTTACCCTATTACTTGTCTCAATTCATTTATTTCTTTTTCCTTACTAGACTTGGTTTAATTAACCATTTTATAAACTGTTTTTATAAAACTGTCTAAGTCTGGAGGAATTTTCTGAAAACAGTCCCATTAATCCAACTATCAGTGTATGTACTAGAATTGTCTGTTCCTGTACTTTTTTACAAATCTTGTGCAAGAATTTCCTGTTTTCTACACAGTTTTCAGAATCTAGTTATAGCTTAGAATCCATTTTGAATTTGAAAAACTTTTCTCCATAAAAGTTTTAGATCTTGAAAAATCCTACAACTTTTATTCTTTACTCAAAACTCAGTTCTATCTCTAACCTTCTCTTTTTCCTTGTTAAACCTGCCTGGCCGTGCACAGGGTCTGGGCATGACCAGGTTCGGATTTTAGTGAAAACAGAGGCCATTGAAGCCTTATTTTTAAAAACCGTCCATGGTGTCCCTTAGAATTTTCCATTTCCTACAACTTTATAGTTTTACCTTTCCTCAAATTCGGCCTCTAAAGGCCTCAAAATTCTGTTCCAGATTGCTGCTCAGTCTTAATCCGAGACTAGCAGTTTCTATTTTAATGGTTTCTTACGTAAAATTATGCACACACTACCTCGAACAATTAAAACAGTGAGCCTACATCAAGCATGCAGCGCGTTACCTAACGTTTTCATTGTCATGTATTCATTTTCATTTATAAAATCATTCATACAAACCCATATGGTAAATCTTTACCAACTAGGATTTTTAGGGTTTTCTCTAACCCTATTATACATCAACATAAACATAATCAATCACACCATACATCTTCTTGAGTGTTTGGGGACATACTACCAACATCTACTAGGTATTCAAACATACCACACATACTCTAACAAATAAAATCATACCATATATCAAACCATAAATCAAAACCACTAACCCTAATCAAGCACAAATCTAAACTACTCTAAGCTATTACATGAAAAATAGGATGAGCTTATGCTCCTACATACCCACATGAAATACACATAAATCTTGAATCAAAACTTAATTGGATAGCTTAAAGGTTTTAGAAGATACCTTTAAGCTTGGAGATTGGTTCTAAGCTTTGAATCAAACCTTCCTTCCTACTTTGGTTCCACCACAAATCCAACCACTCTTCCTCTCTTTCTTTCTCTCTTTTTTTTTTTTTTTTTTTTTTCCTCTTTGGGGTTCGGCTTTTATGAGGGAAAGAGGGTGAGATGAAATTTTGCCATAGTTTTGGTAGAATCACATAAAAATGAACCAAAACCACCCCCCCATCACCTATTTATAAGTGAAAAATAATTTCTTTTTGGATTTATTTTTATTTTCAAAATTGCACATTAGTCCTTATGAGTAAAATATTTGCCCAAAAGACCATGAGGTGGCCGGCCATTCGGGAGCCTTGGGGCCAAGTTACCTAATTCTTCCTAACTTTCTAAAAATCCATAAATCATGTATTTATCCAAAGATGAAGTGTCCCCCCTTTTTGGGTCTTGTTTGGCTTTCCTCCTTGAATGCAGTCCATTTTCATACTAATACAGATATTACAAATATTGTTTTACTAATAACAGTACTGTCATGTTGGACTGCAGTCCAGAATTCATCTGCGTATTAATGGACTGCGTAAAAAAATTTCTTATGACTTAAAGCTACTTAGCCCTTATTATTCTAAATAATGTGCTTGATTTTTCTATAGTGGTATTGAACCTTATTTTTACTATTTTATCTATGATAACGTTTTTTCACAGTATAATTCCTACACTGCTTGCTATACTATAGTACCGTCATATTCATACCTTTGACTTTTCTGGTCAAACTTTGACCGAAATAAAATCATAAATTTTTATTTTACCTTGTTGCTCAAAATGTCTTATGCTTGACTAAGCAATCTATTATTGAGTCTTATAAAGCTATAAGGACTCACACAAAATCTGATAAAAATCAGATCAGGCATTTTGTAAATACTTACATAGTACATCTTAAATTCCTTAGAAAGGAAATCATAATTTTATAAAACGTTGGTTATTACAGAATATTGGCATCGGCTTCCATACCAACTACTCCATCATGTCGATATTCAACACCATCTCTTATTCATTCGTCTTGTGAGGAATGTTTTTGGCATTTGAAATTATCACCCCCACTATATCTGGTTTCTACACCTCGTGATAATTGCTACTCAAACTTAACATCCACCCCGCCATTACATGCCTCCTTATTAATGGCCATAACTGACTCTATTTTCTACATAATTGTCTTATTATTTACCTTCATCTTCTGCACAATCACCGCCTCGTGATTGGCCCACATTGATTTCATATAGGCTTGGTGCTCGCCTATATGACGGTCAATATAATGCATCAATGACTCTAAAATGGGAGTTGAGACTGTGGGCATCGTGCCATGCGTTTATGGGCCAATGGGGGTCGAGAATGTAGGCGTCGGGCCATGCATTTGCCAGTCCCTAGGGGTAGAGGCTCCAATCTACTCATGGGTCGAACTGATTGGGAAAGACCTCGAGGCTGTAGTAGGATCAAGAGAGGTGGGACCTGTAGGCATCGGGTGTTATCTTTGCCAGACCACAAGATTAGAGGCTCTAAGCATCTGCTCATGGGTCAAACTACCAGGGAAAGGCCTCAAGATTGTAGCAGGATCAAGAGGGATGTGACTTGATCTAAGTTCATAATTTCTCTCATCGGAATCAGCAGCACTATACAGGATGACATCTCCCTCCAATAACTTCGTCAGGCCATCAATGACATCATCACTGTAGTCTTCATGCCTTTCCATTCGCAAATAATATTCTCGTTGCCTCTCCTTAGATGAAGGATCCAAAGTAGGACGGAATGTAAATTGAATAAACACAATGGAAAAATAATGATTAACTTGACTAATAAATCTAAACAAAAACCATAAAATTTAACTTGTAACGAGTTGGTTAATACATCAACAGATCTCATGGCCTCCAAGCAAGGATCAAATGAGGTGCCAATAGAATTCGGAACATTTTTCCAACGAAGTCACCGTGGCCCATTTTTGTTCTTCTTATTCAAAGTTAATTTCTTAGCTATCTCACATTCGGCATAGCCTCAAAAGCCCATATATGTATGACAAATTAAATGATGGTTATAATACAAACCAATTTATAAAATATATTTAACTGAGAAAAATATTAATGAAAAGCTTACTTGAAATATCTATAGGCAACCATAGAAGTTGTTCGATGATGATGTTTTGTTAAACTTTGGCACCAAGTCAGTTTTTATGTACTTCAATGTCTGATTATAACAAACATTCCCCCAAGGATATTGAGTGAAGAATTTTAGATTGTTAGCATATTGGAGCCTAGAAGGATTAACCGCCTTTTTGGTGTCAGAAGACATCAAGAACCCAGCTAGCATGTACAAAATTGCTAACTTTACCCTATCTTTGGTCCTAGCATTTTTAACGCTAAACTCTTTTAATTTTTTCACAACATCTTCTAATAAAACACTTTTCTCTCTTGGCCAATATTTATTTTTCACTCGTTCTTTTCTTCTTGAGCTTTGATTTCATTCTTAGAAGGTCCACCACCCGTGTATAAACCCGAAATTAAGACGAACTCATTGAGAGAGAACCTCAATGGTTTTCCCTCAATTAAGAACCACACTTCATGGTCCTTCTGACATACTGTCTTTCTCAAAAGCAAATTATGAGCCAACGCATCGGAAAATTCCCCTCCTATGGGCAAGTCTATTAAAGGAACTAGTTGAGGGTACCTTCAAAAGACGGTCTTATCTTCCTCACTTAGCCATTTTGAACATCTTCGAGGATTGTCATTTTCGATCGGACTGTAACTTTGGCACTAAAGTATTATGAGAGGATGAGTGGAGGCAATTCTTGGAGCGGTGATGTGAGGACCGTCCTAGATACGTCGCGGTCTTCGTTATCAACCTCCTCATCACTCGAATTTTCTATACTCCGATTTGTTTCCTAAAACATACAAATATATGTTGTTTAGAAATAATAATAATAATAATAAAAAGGGAACCATTGCATAATACTTGTAAATAAAACAAGTAGCTTATTATTTCATCACCTCGGCATCTACCTCATCACCTTCATCCTCTCTTGAATATTCTATATTCTCAATGCTTTCTTAAAACATATAGTAATTGGTGTAATGAATAATATTATAATATCATGATCATAATCTTGATATTTTTTTTTATTTTACAATAATTAGTGTGTTTGAATGTAAAATAATAATAATAATAATAAACTAAAAAATAAAACAAAAAGAAAAAGAAAACAAAAAAGAAAAAAAAAAAAAAAAAAAACCAAATCAAAATCACTGTATATCGGAACAACCAACCGGTCGTTCATAAACTAATCACGATCGTTCTTATTTTCTTTGGTTGTTCCAAGTATGTACATGTTATTTTCCAACAAACAACTACACTTCATACGTGACATCATACAAACACGTTTGGAAATTTTTCACCTAATGTTTCCAGTTATTTTGAGTATACCTATATCATTTCCCAAACTCCTAAACTATCACAATCCCATCAAATTAAAAAGCAAAAAACAAATAAACAAATAAACAAAAACAAACTAACAAACAAATTCATTATTTCAATGGAACGACCATCGGAACTTTTTTATGGTTGTTCTTTTTTCAGTGGTTGTTCTGAATATCAAAAGATAATTAAATCAATGTTACACAATCAAATTCTCTACAATAAAAAATTCCTAACAATAAATCACAATCTTTTATCTAAATATTGAATTAATTTTACTAATCAGACAAATTTTAAAGGAAATCAACGACTGAAAATTTGAAAAATATATCACTTGTCTAACATTGTCACTGAACCTCGGAGGTGGGGACGGCGGCGACGACGTGACCGGCTGTGACGATGAAGACAGCGATGGCATCGAAGGAGGCGACGGCGGAAGGTACGACTCCGACATCCCGAGCTCCTACGTGTTGTTTTAACAAGCTCTTTTGAACATTGGTGGATGGAGAATATGGAGACTGACCGGCCGTTGGTGTCGGAGTGCTTGACGGATTTGGGGGTGGGTGGGGAACTTGGGAGGAAGAAACGAAGATGGCTGACTTCTTCTCTTCCAAGAAGTATTCGGCTGGAACTCAACGGGAAATAGGGGAGTGAGGCTCTCAAACCCATTGAGCATACATCTTTTTTTTTTTTTTTTAAGCTTTTAATTAAATTTTAAATGATTTTATCAATTAAAAAACTCATTAATTATACCGTCAGTGTATTTTTGAATAAAAAAAAAAATATATATATATATATATATAAAAAAAAAAAAAGGAAAGTCATGATGGGTTTCGTAGAACATCAAAACTCAAAAAGCGAACGAAACTGAAAACGACTACGAACTTTTTTGTTTGTGTGTTTGTGAGACGGACCTTTGCGACTTCCGTTGAGTTGTCTATTTTAACATCTTCCACGTTACTTCTTTCTTACCTGTCCTCTCCTCGTGACCTCCTTCCTTTTTCTCTCCCAACAAAAACTGAACCAAAACATTCTTCTTCCTCACACCAACACAATATTTCAACACTTTTCTTTCCAATTTCTCTTTTCTGTTCAACAATTCATCCAAATGGGCAAGATCACATCCTTCAAACAAGACTACTCCTTCGGTAATTTGTTTGTTTTATGTCTTTTTTTTTTTCTTTCATTTCTTCATTTTTTTTTCTTTTTCGTTTCCTTTTTGTTGGTCAAATTGATTTGAAATGTTTCGTTGGATTACGAGTGCAGAAGATCGACTTGCGGAATCAAGGAACATCATTGCCAAATACCCAGATAGAATTCCTGTACGCTTTCCCTTTTTTCATACTTGTTCTTTGTTTTTTTTTTTTTTTTTTTTGTCTAGAATGTCGGATCAAGAAAGTGTCTAAAATTAAATCTTTAATCATTTTCTCTATTATTGCTATTATAAATGGCCTTGTGATTCAACTTATATATATATATATATAATCTAAATATGGAAAAGGAATTTCTTTTTTTTCCCTTGGTATTTGGTATTTTGGTTTTTAGTCGCGGGGAGATTGGAGAAGAAAGAACGTTTACATTTAGAAAATCTAGGCTTAATAGACAAAAAGAGTCCAAGAAGGAAGGGTGTCTTTTTTTTTTTTTTTTTTTTTTTTGAGGATAAGAAGAGAGAAACTCGTGGTATGGTGAGATTGAAAAGAAAAGAGCCCAGAAACAATTCAAAAAAGAAGGGGGAAAAAAAAAAAACTGTTCTGTTTCCCATAACTTAACAATCTAATTGTACAGGAGACATTTACATTCATAGAAGTTTATTTGTATTTTTCTATTCATTTTAATTATTATTATTATTATTATTATTATCATCATCGTCGTCGTTTTATTTTACTAATCTAATTATTGTTGTTGTTGTTATTGTTGTTATTATTATTATTTTTGTTTGAAGAGTATTATTGGAATTTACATTGCATTTATGTATACGTCTTTTTGCAGGTGATCATTGAAAGATACACAAGGACAGACCTTCCTGAAATGGACAAAAAGAAGTATGGTCTTTGTTTTCATTTTTTTCAACTTCCCTTGGTTCTTTCTTACACTACATTTGGTTGAAGTGAAAAGTGCAAGGAAAGAAAACGGTGAAGAAATTTTTTAACAGAAATTAGTAGGCTGTTCGGTAGGAGAGGATAAAAAAATAATAATAATAAGAGAAATGTGAGAGGGTAAAGGGACCCACCCTTGGATCCCACCCCTTTTTATCCATTTGAAAGTGGAGATATTTTTAATGTGAAACCTGTTACCACTTGGGCTATTTCTTCTTTGTTTTGAAAGAAAAGAAAAGAAAATATATATATATATATATAATTAATTGGTGAAATTGTCTTTAATGTAGATAGTTGTACCGGCCTCTCATTGCCCTCTCAGAACTGGCATTGTACTATTTCTTGCTATTATTTGCAATAATAAGCTTTTACAACCAAAAAAAAAAAGCAAGAAAAAATGCCATTTTATTTTCTTCCCATCACTAATAGTAATCTCAATTTAACGTTTTTCCTTTCCTTTTGGTTTTCCTTTTCTTCCCTAAGATACCTTGTTCCTAGAGACATGTCTGTCGGACAATTCATCCATATGCTAAGCAGCAGGTTGCATTTGAGTCCCGGAAAGGCTCTCTTCGTGTTCGTGAAGAACACGTTACCCCAAACAGGTGAAGTCCAAAGCCCTGATTCACTACTACGTCAAGAATATTAGAGATTTCACTTTGGTACACCATTTTAGGAACATGCTAAAGTATTTCACTTTATATGACCTTCGTCTACAGCCAGCTGTATGGATTACGTCTACGAAACTTACAAGGATGACGACGGATTTCTTTACATGTGTTACAGCAGTGAGAAGACCTTTGGATAGCCCATGGTTTCTTCTTCTTTGTCCGTCTTTGTAAGTAGTTGTACATTGTAATTTTTAACTTTTCAACTGCTCTCCTCATAAACGTGCCTTCGTCTGCAAATCTTGGCACTCTCTCATGTTCAAAGGATATTAGTTTCATTTGCTTTCTCTAAAGTTCACATTCCCTTAACGGGCGTTCTATGTTTCCTGTCTCTTTAAGTATTAAAGATTGGAACATACGAGCATTGTTGTTGACGGTTCAATAAATGACCTCACAAAAATGAATAAAATTTCTTTGTGCAGTTCCATTCCTCTGTTTGGTAAAGTTGCTTGTTTTTCTTCTTTTGTTTGATCGAAACCAGTTGAAAGTGTACAACTAGAGGATAGGAAGTACATTCAATAGTGAGAAATGGTTGTTTCTGCGGTTTTATTTATGTTCTGTTTTTTAAGACATTAGAGTTACGAACTTGAAAACATTACAGCACATCGACAATTCCATGGATGGTAACCTCTGCTTCTATAGTGGAAGCGTCCTGGAACAAGTAACCCGAGTTCGAGTTCCTGAAGAAGGCTAGCGTCATAAATCTCGACCAACCATGTTCGTCACTCGAGGCACTGAACCATTCACTAGCTGCAAGACAAACAGTGAAGCCATGACTAACCAGCTCATTTGGAAACTAAGCTTAGACTTGAACCAAAGATTTTGCTGCTCGCAACTCTTTTTTTACCTTTACCAAAATAATGGTTGGAACTAAACTGATTAAGGACGCGCAACGTGTACTCGGCGTATATTTTGCAGTTTGAAGGACGGGTTTTCGGATCAACCAAAGCCAAACAAAGAGAGAGATGAGTGCCCGAACCAGCTCCTTTTCCTTTAGGATACAGTTTTATCTTCCTGCAGGCATGACACAAACAAGACCATGAAAAGATCAAGAAAGTCAACTATATCATGATGACATTTGATTGAAAACAAATTTAAAACCATGGGAATACCATTTCTGATCTGCTGCATTGAATTCTTCCGATTCACTGCATTCTACGGCTAACTTGGAATAGTTTTCAACCTTGAAAGTGTGCTTGTACATGATAGGATCCTTTATCATCTGAAGACACTCTCCTTTATCTGTGGTTCTTTCTTTGCAAACAAACACCTCTGCTCCGAAAACGCAAGTGTCATCCACTAGAAGCCCGTTAGCCGCATCTCTCAAAGCTTCAAGAGAAATAAATTGATCAAAGCCCCGTTCAAGCTTCATTTTATGAAAGCGCCTTTCCTTTCCCACGGCATCTAAGGCAACGCGGAGTCGCAAAATAAGTGTGTTAGAAGCTATTTGACCACAAAAAGGGAAAACTAATATGATAATAGTATTGGCATTTTACTAATACTAGTTGTTAGTCACGTGTGTTATGTACGTGGGAAGAATTTTGTATACTCAATTCATATGTTAAAATTTTGATATTCGTGCTATTATTTTTTCCAGTTTATTCACTAATATAATTTTTCTACTTTGTTTTTATTTTTTCAGTTAAAAAACTATTAGGATATTGTTAACGCTCTCATAGTTTAAAAATACGAATTGTAATATTCAAACATTACACAAACATGTTCACTCATATCCAATCTTATTAGTTAAACATTAGCCTCCCACAATAATAGTCCAAAAGACTCCAAATGAATAAGCTCATTAAAAATGAAAAATAAATATATAAAATTTAAATTTGAACGTGCACATAACAATACAATACAATACAATTGATAAAACATTTATTTAAAAAAAAAAAAAAAAAAAAAAAAGGAGGAACTTTATATTAGAAAAAATTTAAGATGGGTGAAAGAAAGGAACAATGGGGACAATTTAAAGAGAAAATGACTTAGAAGTTTATATGAATAAATTGAATGTGAAAAGAATGCAAGTAAAAGATATTAAAGAAAATAATATTTTAATGACAAACATAATAAATATGTTTTTCTAATAAATAATTAGATGTATGAAAATGTATAGTTAAGTCAAAATGTATGTCTAAATCGTATAGCATAGTTGAGATAATTAATTGAATATGACAATTAAGAAAAAGCCTTTATCATGGCCAGTTACATAACATAATATTTAACAAGAAAATGAAAAAAATATATATATATATTTTTTTTAGGAAAAAAAAAACTAATAAAAGGTAGATGGAGTAACTGTTTATTAGAACAAAACATACTTTAAAAATTCACATAAATAATATTGTAGCGAAATATAAAAGAAATATGTAAGTAAAGACATATTAGAGAAAAATTAAGATGTGCGGATTTAGTTTTTTTAATTTTTTAAAACATAATGAAAAAAATGTTTAGTTGAGAATGCATTTGGGAGGAGAAAAAAAACATTTTCACATGTAGCATATTTAAATATTTAATTTTTTCAAGATGGACACCAAAATATGTGTTTTAATCAAATATGTATTTTGGTTGGATTAAAAACGTGCATTAGTTTTAAGGAAAAAATTATGAACGAGCCAAAGCAAATAGAAACCAAATTAGAGATTTATGGAAAGGAAAATATATATATTTTTTTGAAGTAAAAGAAAAATAATTTTTTTAAGTATAAATATATTTGATAAAATTTATTTCAAGAAAACTATTAAAACAAAAGATATTCAAAATATTCACATGGATAAAACAATATTTAAGAGCATGACAAATGAAATATGTAAGTAAAGATATATTAGAGAAAAATTATTTTACCGGACAAGTTGAAAGAAAAAATTATCTGAAAAAGCATTTAAAAAATTTAAGATAAAAGAGTTTAACCAAGAAACAGAAAACAAAAACAAAAAACAAAAACAAAAACAAAAACAAAAGAAAGGAGAAAAAAGAAAAAGAAAAACAGAACACATAAATTGAAAAAAGACAACATAGGGAACTGGGTCAAAACTTTCCAATTTCCAAAGGAAAAGAGTAAGCCCAGTGAAGAAGAAGAAAAAGAAAAAGAAAAACAAACCACAAAACGCCAAAATAGATGGACAAAAGTTTGAACAGTGCACATGGGAGAGGAGCTACACTTAAACAACTCCCCTTTCTATATATGTAATAGATAAATTAAATTTTGAGGATGAGTTACCCTGAAGAACCATGTAGTTGTCATTGTTCTGATCGAGCAAAACAACCTGAAAACAGCATCAACTTGCCAACCAGTCCGTAGGGAATTTGCTCCGGCCATCGCCAGGTAGAGAGAGAGGTGTTCTTTCGCATTCCTGCTCTTGTTTCCATTTGGATAGATAACCAAGTTCCTGAGAGGATAACATGAGACATGTAAGACATGACAGGAACCGAAATAGAGGAAATAAGATGACAATTAAACTCGCAAGAAAATGCACCATTTGTAGCCTCCAGCTTCAAATTGCCCCGACTCATATCTCTCTATTGAATTCTTCGTTAGCAACGAAAAGGACCGTATTTCGACAGTATAATGAATCGGCGATACATCAGAGATTGATCTCAAAACGCCTGCAAGGGAACAAGGACATTAACATTTAATGTAATTGAGAAAATTTGATTAGAAACAACTTGTTTTGATTGCATAATGTATCAAACTCAAACATATACAACGTACCGTTTGAATCGTCGACAACAAGACCGGCCATGGGAATAAAATCCACCAACAGCGTCAAATGCTTAGTATGAGGTTGGAACAATCCACCACCGGGTTTTCCCTGCTTTTTAAGGGGAAAATTAAATCCTTTGCTTCAAGAGGATTGCATTTTTCCAGGGAACAAGTATCAATTCTCTGCTTGAGGGTGTTTATGAATAATATGGTTTTGTCCATGTTACATTTATTCATATTCATGTGCACAAAAAGGTTAAGAGAATATGCTTTGTGTCTTGGCATTTTGTTCCAAAGGAGGACACGTTCTTTCTCGTACTAAAGATTAAAGAACTACCCAAAAAAATTGCATATCCTCCTAAAAACAATATAGAAAAATTTAGTAACAAAGAGATAGAACAAACATGAAAATATGGAAGAGAGGAATCCACATCCAAGAGATGGAAAGAAAAACTCGCCAACGAAGCATACATATCTGACAAAATGAAACAAAAGAAAACGCCAAAAACTTCCCCGTTTTTTTTTTTTTTTTTTGGTGAAACTAGAATTGAAGCGACAAAGAAGACAAGAATTTGATCCTATTTCAAAGGAACTCCTTTTCCTAATACAAATCGTCAAAATTTTGGATATTCCTTCCAAAACATAACATCCAACCAAAAGCCAAGACAGCAATGTTCTGAATAATCCTTCTGTTTATGGTGTTGCGGCTCATAAAAGAGAATTTAACGAGAAAAATTATGGATTCTTTCAAAACTACCCGCACTCTGTTTACAATCCACAATTTCGAAGCCAACAATGTACAGTGAAGAAAAACATGATCAGATAAATTCATGAATTCTTGCGAAGAACACGGCAAGAGGATGAACTCATCATTAAAGGAGGAAGCCTTCTTTCTATAAAATTAAAAACAAATACATCAAAAATTCAGTTGTTGCAATATGAATATGAAGTGACGTTAAAAGATCCCAATAACAAACATCAATCTAAACCTTCCACACAACTGAAGAGAGCAGTTTTCTTTACAAACACAACCCTCGAGCCAGATCGACAAGTTAGGATAAAACAATTGAACTGTCACTAATTAATATCGTTTGAAAAGAAACCAAAGTTTGGATTCAAAATCAATAAGAAGCTTTTGAACTGTAACAGTTCAAGAACATGGGTGAAGAAGTGCTTCAGAACAGTCCACCCACTTTCAAAATTGATATAATTAAAGCATGTTTTACTCATCAAATAGCTGCTATGATGATGATGAGGCCTCTGTTCTTGGCCTTGTATATCCGAGACTGATTAGCTTCTGCACCAATATCTTCTCAGCCTCTGCCTAAAAATCCATAAAAACAAACCAAAGTCAAAAAATAAAGGGAAAAGTACCTGAATGACACAAATTTGAAGACCATTAGATCAACATGACACAAAAAAAACCAACATTACACCAATATGACACAAAACTAAACTAAAGTAAACTACAGCTTGTGTCATGTTGGTCAACATAGGAGAATTTGTGTCACGTTGGTCAATAGATGAAAAAAAGGTGGTTATTTGGGTAATTTTCTCACAAAAAATAAAAAATAAAATAAAAATAAACAACAACAACAGTCAATAATAATAATACCGCTCCTACCATTTCAATTCCTGAATATTTTGTTTGTACAAACCAATCCCTGAACTTTTTATATTTTATAATTCCAATAAAAATTTAAAATCAACTCATTCAACCAACTACCATAGGTCAGAAAATCTTTTCTTTCTAAAGTTA
This sequence comes from Ficus carica, assembly GCA_009761775.1. NCBI lineage: Eukaryota > Viridiplantae > Streptophyta > Magnoliopsida > Rosales > Moraceae > Ficus > Ficus carica. Next base: position 212,394 of record VYVB01000445.1, read on the forward strand.
TTTACCAAATAATAACTAAATAAAACATATAAAAGAATTGAGGAAAAAAAAATGATACAGAACAGATTTAGAAGACCATTAAAACCAACTCAAATGAAACCTACAAGGAAACAACCCCAATTCTCAAGATATGCAATTGAACCTCAATGAATATAATAAAAATAGAAATTGAACCTCAAGCAAAGGAGAGTTCTTGGGAATATTGGAAGCCAGAATTACATGGAGGCCGCTCTTTAACACTGCCATTAAAGAATTCAAAGTAATTGTGTAAAGTCTTTGTCAATTTCAGATCAATATATATATATATATATATATATATATACATACACAAACATACATACATACATATATGCATTTTGTAGAAAATAGGAGATTTGGTTGTGATACAGCCGAATATTAGGAGATTTGTCTAGCTGTAAATAGTTTCTTCTAGTCAATGATGTAAAATAGGAAAGCTAGGTATTAGACAACTATTGTAGAGATAGTTTCCTTATTTTCTTTCTTTGAGTCCTCTATAAGAGGAACCGTGTAATGTACAATATTGGCATACAATAATTCTTTAATTCAGAATTCCTTTTTCCCAAGTTTATACATTTATATAAGTATGCTCTCTTATCCGCACCCTTACAAAATGGCCCTTGTAGGCCTTTTTTTTTTTTTAACAACCAGTTAATTCAAATTTAAAATTTTTCATTGATACTCATCATATCACTTACGCTAATAGTTCTAGATAGTCCATGTTACAAGATTTAAAACAAAAGGTAACATGTAGATCAACAAGCAGTTACAAGAAGCAAAATAGAATGTCACAACTGCCGGATCCATCGGCACTTGAGACATTTCCTATGTATATACATATATATATATATAGATTAAAATACCTCAAAAAAAAAAAATTAAAATACCTAATCGTCGAGCAATGCCTGAAGCTGTATTATCAGATGCCCCACCAAACACACAACTCACACTCACTCCATTATGCTTCTGCATATTATTTCGAAAATTTCCAATACACCAAAATTTAAAAAAAAAAAAAAAAAAAAAAAAAAAAAAAAAAAAAAAAAAAAACACTCACGGGTTGAGTAGGCGCTGCTGCGTACAAATGCCCAAATTTCGCAGAGTTGCAACCAATCCAAGCATATATCTTTAGAAAAGAATAAATAAATAAATAAATAATTTCTATTTTGTTTTCCTTCTAGTTTTGAAGTAAATGAAAAAGAGAAACCCTAAAAAATAAAAATAAAAAAGTAAAAAGAAAAAGAAGGAAAAAAAAAAAAAAAGAGTTGGATGAAGTGGTGTAGTAGTGGACCTGCCGAGGAAGACGAATGATCTGGAAGTGGAGGGTGACATCGTTGACGGCCTCGCTGAAGGAAGTCACTGGAACGACGTCGTTTGGTGGTTGTTTGTCGTCGTCGGAGATATGGGCGGAGCTCAGGGCTGAATTCAGAGCTTCCATCTTTTCTACTCTCTCTACTCTGTACTCGGACTCAAGGCTAGAGAATGGAGAAAGGGAGGGCAATAAAACCATGATTTTCTGATCAAACGACACGTCGTGTTTTCCTTGAAGCTGATTGTCCCAATTTTATTTTTTTTATTTTTTGGACTTTTGGCGCTATTATTAATTTTATGATCAGCATTAAAGTTGCAAAAAGATAACTCAAGACGGAGTTTTCATTACTTTAACTCTAAAATTCCTAAATTTATATCTTCCCTATTTCTTTTTCAAACAACCTCAAATTTTAAAAATCTGAAACTTTTTGTTTTTAAGTTAAAATGAGTTTTTTTTTTTCTTATTGAATTGCACAAAAAAAAAAAAAAAAAAGTGAAATGAACAAAATAAGATCTTAAATTTTTACATTATTTTTTTCTGATTTTTACAATATTTTTTATATTACAATTCATTTCCAATTCACACCTCCTTTAAAGACACATTTCCAAACCAATCTCCAAAACTCCGTCTCCAATTGTTGACCCATAATATTTAATTTCAAACTAATAACATTCGAAGGGCTTATTTGATAAAGTTTTTGCTTTCGCTTTTGTTTTTGCTTTTATTCAATAGAAGGGGAAGAATAAAAATTGTGACTTTTCAGTAAGTGTTTTGAAAATACATTTTTAAGGGCTTTTGAAGTCACAGTTATATTAAGGTTTTCTAAGAAATAATAAAAAATATTCAAATAAAGTTTTTTTTTTTTTTTTTTTTCTTTTCAGAAGCTCTATATTCAAACTTTGATAGAAACCTCTTTAAGAGATTAAAAGCTCTATTAACATATCATTCAAACTCTTCCAAAAACATATTTTGGATTTAAGAAGTCAAAAGCAGTTTCTAGAAAAGCTCTGTCAAACATGTTCAAGATTCTATCTATTATCAGGTAAGATAGGAAAATAACTAAGGCCTTGTTTGGGGCATGAGTTTGAACTCATGTATTTCAGTTCAAACTAAACTAACACAGTTTGGTTAACTAGTTCAGTCTAAACTCAAAACTGAACCGTTGGAGTGTACCCTGAGCAGGAGGTACTGTTTCTATCGCTTTCTCTCTCTAGTTTCTCTCCCTAGTTCATCTACGCTACCCACGCCGCAACGGATCTGGGAATGAGTTGTGTGACGACGCGCGAGAGCGGCCTCGTTGCTGCGTTACCCAGCAGGATCTCGCCGGCGGCAAGGATGGAATGAGCAGTTGCGAGCATTGGTCCAATCGGTCGCCGGAGATTGTTACAAGCGATGGTTGGGGGTTTTGAGCATCACCCACCGCCTCGTGAGCTGTCGAGCGCCACATGAGTAGTCGATCGCCCACCGGCCGGTGATCTGTCGAGCCCACTGCTCGCCGGCCTTCGTACCTAAAACCCACAATTCTCGCCGGATTTATTGGCTCTTGTTTCAATTTTTTTTTTTTTTTTTGGGTGGCTTTGCTGTCGTGTGGAGTTGCAGATGGTGGGTGAAGTCTTTATTGCTCTTGAATCAATGTCATTTAACTTATTGAAACATGCAATTTTTTTATACATCCAAACAAGGCACTAGTTTTTTTAGAACTTTTTAACTCAAATTTTTTTCACCAAACAATCAACTCAAACTAAACTTTTTATCTCAAACTTTTTACCAAACACTCACTTTTTAAACTCAATTTAACTTAACTCAAACTAAACTTAAAAATATCAACTTGAACTTGTGCACCAAACAGGCCCTATGTAATATTTTCTAATCCCAGTCCTATTTGAAATGGAGGAAAAGAGAAATAGCATTTTCTTTCCCAAAACTTAAAAGAGGTAAATAGTATATTTTAAAATATTTCAGATAAATAGTAAATATACAATAAATAATTTATTTATTAAGCACATTTACAATAAACTTATCTTATAAATTATTTTTGTTAATAAATTATATATGATAAATATACCATTTATTTTAAATATTTTAAACTATGCTATTTACTCTTAAACATTTTTTAAAAACTTGTTACAGTTTTTCTATTTAAAATCTGGTTCTTAAACAGTCCTTTTGTGTAAAAATGTTTATTTGTAAACCACTACTTACAGATATAATTGATCCAAAAAAAAAAAAAAAAACCATTAGGTATAACAGGGCTTGGATGGGAAAACTCAAAACTATTTTAGCTCATTTTTTATTCTATAATGATAAATTAAAGGATTATACATCTATATCCATAAATTTTAGGAAGAAAGAATTTAAGAGTAGTTTTCAAAAAATAAATAAAGTAAATACTTTGTAGTTAAAAATTTTAAAATAAATAATAATAAAAAACAAATTTATTTGATAAATTATGTCTAGTAAATATATTATTTATTTAGTAAATTTACTATTTATTTTAAATATTTTAAAACCTAACTATTTTCTTGAATTATTTTCATAAAAAATACTATTTACTACAATTTCTCTAAATGTTAAAGTCGTTCTCACTCTATCTTCTGAATTTTGAACACTTCTACTTTACAATTTGAGTTTTAAGGCTTCGTATGGGACATGAGTCTGAACTCATGTCCATTAGTTCAAACTGAACTAAAGCTGTTTGGAGCAGCAATTTAGTTCAAACTGAACTAAACTTGACATTGGAACGTTATACAGGAACCTTAGACTGGTTCACTGTTGAAAATTGCAGAGCTCAGATTTGATTCCCTCCCCTCGTGAGCGACGCTCGGTAGTGAAGGACCATGTGCTTCCTCTGTTTCTCCTTCACTTTCATTACTAACTCTCTAACTCTCTCTCTCTCTCTAAATCTCGAAAATCAAGCTCTGTCTCTAACTCTCTCTCTCTAAATCCTTCATCTCTCCCATTTCTTTACTCAAACGATCGGAACCGTTTTTCGCGAACCGCCGGCCCCCACCCATCGTTTCCGCGTTTTTGAGAACCGCCGGCCAACATTGAGTCCGCCAAGCCCATCGACGGTGCCCCCCAAGAACCAGTCAAGCTTGCACCTTCTCCTCCCTTCCACCGTGAGCAATCGGCCCCTTTTCTATTTGTGAGTTTCAAACTTTGGCTCCTTTTCTCTCTCTACTTTCTCTCTCTAGCTCATAACAACCCCCACAGCACACACGGCTTGAAGACGAGTCTGCTCTCCCGGATCTTTGTTCTCGTCTTGCCTTCGGTTATGGTGGGTGTTTGTGGAATATGAACATTTAAGGCATTTAGAATTTTGGATTACCAGCCGGAAAAGCTACCAGATCTACAAGTCCCCGGCCGACCGCCGGCTTCAATGGTGTTGTAAAGTTGTTTGTCGTTTCCTCCCCTTGGGCTGTCGTTTAAGAGGGAGTATTTTGCGTTGCATTTTGGTGTCGTTTCCCCTTGGGCTGTCGTTTAAGGGAAGCTGTTTGTTGCATTTGCTGTCGTTCTGGCTATGGCTTGCGTTTAAGGGAAATTTTTTAGTTGATTTTTGGCTGACGTTTGGGCTATGGCTGTCGTTTAAGGGATTTATTTGGTTGCATTTTGCTGTCGTTTCCCAACTGCCTGTCGTTTAAGGGATTTTTTTGTTGCTGTCGTTTTCCTTATGAGTATAAACTTAGACTTGGTTTTTGTCATTTTAACAAACACAATTTAAATTTTATACAAATATTATGGCCTATGTTATATATTGATGGATGTTACAAATAGAAAAACGACATTAAATTTTATACAAATATTATGGCCTATGTTACATTATTAATTAGAATTATATTTAATTTAAACTTTATATAATTAGATTTATAATTTAAACTTTAATTTAAACTTTATAAGTGAGAATCTCAATGTGAACGCAGATTACGAAGTTGACGACGTAGCCTTCGGTACAGGGCCAAGTACAGGACCGCAGCATCATGACACGAGGATGGATGCCATGAATATGTTGAGAGATATGATGGCTGATGATATGTGGGACAGATTTCAATCAGCCCCGTGATATAGAACCACGTGAACGTTGGCGTCGTGATGTAAATGTTGACAACATTATGACAGTATTGCTTAATAAAAATTTTAACATAAAGTTCATTGACCTACTACATACTAATGGTGCGTGTATTTTACGGCTATTTACGATATTTATAAAAATAATTTTGGACGTAAGTTGATTGGTGTTATAGATTGAAATTGTTAATCGCGACATTTTGCGGTAATAGAACCTATAATAGAATGATAAATTGAGGATAAATAAAAAATTTAAGTTCTGAGTAGTTTGATTATAATTTTTCTTCAATAAAATAAATAAATTAGTTGATAATATGAAAAAAGACAGTAGTTGAGGTGTAAAAATTCCATTTAGTTGGAGTTTAGATCATTTACCAAACACAAAAGGCAAAAAAATTGGTTAACACTCAATTTTTATACATCCAAACAAGACCTTGTTTTTTTTTTTTGTAACTTTTTAACTCAAACTTTTCACCAAACACTCAACTCAACTTAAACTTTTCACTCAAACTTTTACCAAACACTCACATTTTAAACTAAACTTAACTTAACTCAAACTAAACTTAAAATTTTAACTTGAACTTGTGCACCAAACAGGCCCTAATTTTTTAGAAGATAATTAAAAATTCCAAATTTTGCTAGATTAAAAATCAATTATTTTTTCCTTTAAAATACTATTGTTGTAGTTGTTGTTGTTGTTTTTTTTTTTTTTTTTTTTTTTTTTTTTTTTTTTTTTTTGTCAATTTCAAAGTTAATGACTAACTAGATAAATTAAAAATATGAAAATAAGGTAATACGAGATATAATGGTAAATACTATATTTAGCTAATTTTCTATTATATTTTATTTGTTAAACATAGAACTTTCCTCAGATTATAAAAATAAGCCCCAAGTTTATTGAAACTCTAGAATTCTCCAAATTTTTTTCTTTTAAAAAATCCCTAGATCCCCAATTTAAAAATAATTGGTGTAGAGGGAACGTTGCGGCAAAAAGATCACATTGCTGATATTGGAGTTCATGACGAAGAACAAGCTTACTGCCAGTGCCACCTCCACCTCACCAATCATCACAAAATAGATCCCAATGCTGTTCACGAGTAAAACACAATCTTTGAATTGGGAGGTTCAGTATAATGGCAAGTCTGGTCGATAATGAGGTTTGGTGCGACACAACAAAATTAGTGGTTTCACTATTGAATTTTGCATATAATTTAACGAGTTTTCTTTGAATTTTGATGATATTGCCCAATTTTCTTTGAACTCGTAAGTCTTAATGGATTAAAAAAAAAAAATGATATCAAAACAATACTCCTACTAAAGATTTTCCGAACTCGATCTTGCAAGCAGGTATGAAGGCGAGTGAGACTTATCCCAATCATGTTGTCATCCTAGACATAATACTCATTTGTAATAAAATTACTTTTATCATTGCAAGCCATCTAATACTCTAGAAATTTGATTGGCCAACAACTAGAATAAATTATTTAAAATTTCACTTTTTCACAACAATTGAACTTAAATCCATATCTAATGACACCTTTTAAAAATCCGTTGTAATAAAATTACCTTTACAATTGAACTTTTACACTAATCAAATGTAGGGCTTATTTGAGGGGAACATCTGGAAATTGTGTTTTAGAGATTGGACTGGATATATATGTTTGAAGGAAAAACTTTTCAAAAAGTTTTCCAATATATTAAATATTGTAAAATTTCAAAATGTGTTCGGGAAAAAAAATATGCAAATGAATATTGTTTTGTTTGTTTCGTTATTGTGAGTATTTTGACATAAGAATCATCTCATTTTAATTTGAAATGAGAAGTTATGAACTTAAAAGTTTAAGTTTTTAAAAATGAAAAAAAGAAATTTAATGTATAGTTTTTTGCCCAGCGGGATCTTATTTTGGCCCAAAAAAAAAAATAAATACTGTAGTATAACAAACTCTATTTTTCAATTTTTGAATACCAACATACACGGTGGCAATTTTTCTTATCTTTTAATTATATATGCTTTTTATTGATGTACATGCATACCAATGAATGAATGACGATTCACATGCCACAGAATATGGCATAAAAATTTGGATTATAACTGATTTTCTGAACATTTTTCTTAATAAATATAAACACATTTAATATTGAATACACAATTCAAATTCTACTTTAAATGCAAATATTTAATTTAAAATGAACATTCAAAAACAATTTTAATAAATATTTAAATGCAATATATTATCTAAACAGTCCACTTACAGGTTTGACCAAAGGTTTTACACATAAATCAATATATTGTAAACATCTAAAAGATTATTAATATATTTTTTTTTTTTGGAGCTGAAAATCTAAATTATAAACTTTAATATTCATATTAGAATTTTGGATAAATTGCTCATTTAGTTCATAAACTCTTAACATTGTACAATTTTGATATCTGAACTTTTTTTTTAACTGAAATACCCCTAAACTTTAAAATATTACTATAATAGTCATTTCTGTTAATTTTTTGAACAAAATTTATTAGTATTTAATCAAAAAATAATGATAACTTTAGATTCCGTCAAAAAATTAACGAAAAAGACTATTGTATCAACATTTTTAATAGTTTATGATCATTCTAACAACAAAAGGAAATATCTCTGGACTATTAAAATGTTGCGACAATAGTCATTTTTGTTAATTTTAAACAGAATATTAGTAATTTGATCAAAAAGTATTATTAACTTCCATCTAAAATTAACATAAATGACTATTATAACAATATTTTAAAAGTTTAGGGCATTTCAACAACGAAAAAAAGTTCAGAACCAAAATTACACAAAGTTAAAAGGTTCAGTAACCAACCTAACAATTTACCCAAGCAATTTAAAACTTTTAATATATCTGTCCGGGGAAGTTTGTTTTCCAACTAATGATATTTTTATATTCTTCTAAACGGTAATCTTGATAGGGACGACGTTTGCGGCAATAGTAGATAGACGATGTTACGCAGAACTTGTTGCTAACATCATCTCTAAAAAAAATAAAAAATAAAAAAAATAACAGTTTCGCAAGCGCGCAATGTTCCCTTTCGATTTTAAACTTCTAGTAAATATTTTTTTCGTATACAAAATAGAGCACTACTTGCCAATATAAGCGTGTCAATCGCTCTGATATTTCATATGAGAGCTACTCTACTTTTAATATCCCATGCCAAATAAATTTGATTACATTTTGGGATCTAGAAAGATAAAATTACAAAGAACAAAACATGTACATTTTCCCTTTTCTCCTATCTATCTAATTTCTATAATTGACAAATCCTCCAAGGAAAAGATGTCAAGCCATCAGTTTTCTTTTTCTTTTTTTTTCGATCGAGAAAAATCAAGCCATCAGTAAAGACTAAAAAGGTAAGGATATTACCAGAACTGATCATTAGAAATTGAAAGTGTCCTCAACTCTATTCAATTATCAAACTTCACAACTTCTCATTGGTTATCGGCGAATGCAGGCAAGACTTCTGTTCAAAAATCGACATCCTGTGATATATCGTTCCCCTCGTCACTCGTCTGTGCAAATGTTAAAAAAAAAAAAAAAAAAAAAAGGATATCGATTAGCTTGAACCAATGATAAATAGGAATAACCTACTTAACAAAATATTTTCAAAACGGATTCGCAAAAATCACCCCGAGAACCAAAAGGCAGGGACAAACTCAAGAGTCAGAACCAAACACTTCCGAGTTCTGGCAAGATAACCGATCAATATTTGTTACCATGAAAATCCACAATACACAACATTATGTGTAGCAAAATAGTTTCTTATTGTGTAGCAACAAGAAATGCGAATAAGGAACTCCAGAGGAAGTTTGTGACAACTACGTTTATGGAAATAGTATGAAAATGCAAATTACCTCAACCTTCTCAATTTAGAAACTAGCCTCATATATTGCTCGCATGCTTCAGGATGATGCGCCATTGACTTAACTCGTGCAAGAGCTTTCTCAACTGCAGCACGTTTCTGCTTCCTCCCAATACGCAAAAATTCATAATCATCACCACTTTTTAAGTCTTCTGATGCTTCTTCAACTGCTTTCTTCTCTGCCCGAAATCCTCGCAAACCCACTCCTTTCCTTCTCCAACGAAGTATTACCTTTTCCAAAATACTGACAGACCAGACAAGCTTTTATACTGCTTGCGAACTTGATGCCCTCTGAAATGAGCCTGAACAGAATATGCACAATTACAGAGAACATTAGGCATCATCAAAACTCCCATTTATTATGCATCTTATTCCAGGTAAAAACAAAAACAAAATGGGGGCAAGAGAGAGAGAGGAGCCAGGGATATGTCACAAAACTTAAGCTAGTAGCATGGCATTCTTTAATACAGATTTCGTCAACATTCGCACAGATGCTCATCAACCCACAATATATGTTTGTCCCATAAAACTTCTACACCAAATTATACAAATGCTTCCCTGAATTTCTCTCCTTTTCCATGTCAAGAGGTCAGAATTTTCTATACTTTGTTGTTAGTGTCTCCTCTCCTAGAGCTTTATTGTGCACATGATTTCATAACGCTCGTCTCTTCCATTATCATATCCTTGATTCAACCTAGTAGGAAATTGGAATTTCACCTTATCAAACGACGAATGAAGGATAGGCTTTTGATAGTTGTTCCCTTGTTGAATATCCAGGTTCATAGTTAATGAAAGGGATTGGTGATAACAGAGTTTGGTCCATCGAGTCTTCCATTATTTATTATTTATCATTATAATTATTATTATTATTATTATTATTTGCAAATCTTTTGCATTGCCTGATAGATGACCCACCATCTGTTATTTCGAAGACTAGTCAAACTCCTGTAGCATCAATTGCCACTTCTAAAATAAAGTATTTTCTTTGGTTATTTTTAATGGTAATCCACAATTAGAAATTCTAAATAAAGGTCCCTTTGCTTTGTGTTGTTTTGTTGGGTTGGTGGATTAGTAGTTCTCTCCCTCCTCCTCTTAAGTTCCTTGTTTCTTATCCAAAAATAATATAAAGTATATATTGTCACACGAGAATAGAGAAGAAAACCAAACTAGACTAATGGTAAGGAATACATATAAAGTTATAAGTTTTATTCTAAGCAGACAAGATATATTAGCACAAGAAGGAACAACATGATTGGAAGTACCTGAATTTTAACAACACGGCTGCGCATATCCAAGAATTCCTTCCTTCCTTTCCAGCCACGATATTTTTTTTGAATGCTTTTAGCTGCAGAATGCAGATAATCCTCGAAATGACTAAACGTCTGCACTTTGTTCAAAGAACTCAGAGCAACAAGGTCACTATCGTCACCGCTCTTGGTTAATTGTCTATGGCGGAATGAAAGATTCCTGAAGGCATCTTGAATTAGTGCAGCTGCAAGAGATGATTTCCTGACAGCAGCAAGGGACCGTTCAGGAAATGGTTATCGACGCCCAAGTCAGATGAGACGACTTTTGAATCAGTCTCGTTTGCACTTTCAGCATCAATTAATGCAGCTACACTATCTGCTTGATTTTCATTAATGTTCAACAAAGAAAGCTGACTTGTCAGATATGCTTCTGCCAAATATCCAGCAATCCCCTTGTGCCCTCTATTTGAAGCTAGATCGGCAGCTGTTTGCCCTCCTGGACGCGGCTGGAGTTGGGTCATCAACAGCGCCTGGGATAGTACCCAGTCTAACTAGAGCTATGACGGTTTCCTCTCTACATAAACAGTGAAGAAAAGTTGAAGTTAAAGATATCCAAATTGCAAAGATAAAAATATATATATATATATATATACATCATGATGATTCCAATCAGCCTAAAAAAAAGATCAACAACAGGTCAACTAGATGTAACGGATAAAAGGATAGGGGAGAATATACATCTGAATTTCCGCATTTCTTTAAGTTTTTTATAAGAAACTGAGATATTATTACAAAAAGGGAGGTGGAGACGAAAAACTAGTGTGTTGTTTCCCTTTAAAAGAGAAAAGAACTAAACTGGAGAGGGAAAACCGCCAGAGACAAAGTAAGAAGATATTACAGAAATGAAACCCATCCATAATGAAATCTGAAAACAAAAGCTGAAACCTTTTACATAGTGAATCCAAAAGGCAACCCAAAATTTAGTTCCATCTAAACTATCATTTTATCCCTTTTCATTTATTTATCCGAGAGAGAGAGAGAGATAGAAAAGGGAGGGAGAGGGAGAAAGAGAATAAAAAATTATCTAAATAATTTAAAAAAAAAAAAAACCATTGAGTTTTATTCGTAGATTATCCAAGATGACAATATTCACACTCAACAGCTTAGACTTCTTAGCAAAAGAAAAGTCGAGCCTACACAACCCCCAACCCCCCCCCCCCCCCCCCCCCCCCCCCCCCCCCCCCCCACCCCCCCCCCCCCCCCCCCCCCCCCCCCCCCCCCCCCCCCCCCAAAAAACAAAAAAACAAAAAAAAAAAAACACCAAACTTGGACAAGAAATTGTGTACACATACGATACGATAGTTATCCGATAAAATGTCACCACAAGAAGTATCAAGTAGCCAAAAAATGATCAGAAAAGCAGCCAGATTGAGATTTTATTCAAATAATGCAGGAAGTTGCTACTAATGTGTTTCAAACAGCCTCCTGCTGATGCTAAATAGCCAAAGAAAAACTAAGTTGATAGCTTATGTGATTGGTATTATAATGCAAGATGGCAAACTCACCTCCCAAAGTAGGATGCCCAATGAAGACCCGTTCTTCCACGTGCATCTCTGAAATTGGGACTTACGCAAGCAGCAACTAGGGGCCCATAGCCCAGTGATAACCAAGAGCAGCTGCCAATGGATAACTCCTTGGCCTTCGTCATCCAAGACATGAGGTCCTTTACCTTCTTCATGAATTTTGCAAACAGCCACTGACAAGTTTGTCCTTTAGCAAATTTTGAATCAAGGTATCACCAGGTGTCAAGTGACTGCTGTTGATTCTCGTTGAAAATATCGTACTTCTAAGCTTACAATTATCACAATCAAGGATTGAGCAATTAAAGGGTTCTTCTCTGAGCCTAAATTTAGCAATTTTCCTAGCCGTATCTGTAAGCGCAATTCCTCTTCTGGTGTGCTGTTAATAGCGATTCTCATAGGTTTCTCTTGATATTCAAATTCTCTTACCTCACTGCACGCTAACCTATTTCTACAGGTCACATAGAATGGAACACGTCCAGAAGCATGTAAAGGAGTTTGACATCGAATGACATTATCAGTCACAACTTCAGCAGGAACCTCATTTTCCCAAACATGCATCCCCATTTTGTCTCCGCAAAATGCTTCTTTCTATCCAAAAATCTTCCTGCTATTAAAACCTGAAAGTACAACAAGACAACAAAGACAAATGATTTAAATCTCAAATTCTCTTGCATCATACTTGCAGAAATAAAGTGCAGTTGATATTTCAAAAAAATATATATACATGCTTGACTAGTTTTGACCTATATCAAATACATTAAATTTACCTTTGTTTCAACACCTGAATAAGCCCAATCTGGAGAGAAGTCAAAGATACTAAATAGTTGTTCCCGGGAAAGAGATGGGCCAAGTGAATCAATATCCAATTGAATACGACATGATAAACTCGATACTTCCTTATCGTCATTCTGAGCATCAATGGAATTCCAATAATTTCCAGAGTCAGAAGCCATCAAGGAGTCATCACAGTCCACACCAATTTCTTTGTCCATCCATCTTCCGAAACTGTCTAGTTTTTTTCAGCTCTGCTGATCCGTCAGTGGGTAAGGAAATATCTTGATCTTCAGATTTCTCCCCAATTGGTCGGTGAAATTCGCTTCCATCTGAGGATCACAATAACGCTGAAAGGGGGATCAAACAAATTAAATTTGTGCTCCTGTTGCAACTGAAAGAAAAAAAGTAGATTGCTCGGGAAGCTTCTATCACAGGAAACATAAATCTAGAAACGTACTGAAAAGACACAAGTAACCATGACAGAATAATAATTGATTCGATCGATCTATCTCAACAAACATCTATTGATACCAAAACTTACATCTCCCAGAAACTTGGAGATCTATTCTTATTTGTTCATAAGCATTTAAACAAAATTAATTTGGCAAGTAAATCTTTGCTGAAGATAAAAGGTGTCAGAATTCAAAGGAACAGCTGACTAGAAAAACATACCTGAAAATCTCTCTTCGCAGCCATTGTTTCCACTTGAATGTCTACATCACTTATCAATCTATCACCACTGGTGATAATATGTTGCGTTCCACTATCACCATCCAACTTAGCATCACTTAGCTTATGAGTTATAATGTCTGCGGCACTAGGTTGTTCAATATAACTTTTCTGGTTATGCATGCCATCTTCACTTCTCGTTGAGCTGAGAGTTCCAGCCCAGATGGATGATCCAGATGCCTGATACAATTTAGATCCAGGATACCATTTGTTAGGGACGATCTTGGATAGCTCCGCAAATCCTGGAAAAGCACAGAAAGACAGCTGGTCAGTAACTTTTTATTTCTCTTGCTTATTGTTGCAGAACAGAAAGCAATAGCTGAACAATTTTTCAGGTTTAATTATGAGACTTTGAAGCTTGATAATTATGAATTGCAAATAGCTAGTTGCACTTGTTGTATTTGTTCCTTTATTAAATTTCCATTATTTACACGAAAAAAAAGAAAAAAGAAAAAAAAGAGACGCACAAACACAAGGTAGTATGTGAGATGCACGTTATAAGGTTGTTTGTCAGATGAACATTAAAAGGAATGACAGAAATTTTCTGGCCAACTTACAATAGATTGATTATATGAAATATATAATAACAACTAGTCTGAGATGGCTTCTAGCAAAATCAGAATAAAAAACTGTTCGAACAGAATTTCACTCAAGTTAAAGAGCAGTGAATTTGTCACTGATACCAGAACTGGTGTAGAGAATATCTAGCACATGCAACCATGCTTTTTACCTGCAATTCCGTGTGAAAGCAGAGAAGCATCATGTGATGTGGAACTGAATACATGCTGAGTGAGAGAAGAAGCTCAGGATTCTCACCCGAATCCTCATCCTCAACTCAGATGACAATGTTTGCCCACTCCAGTCAACTCTGTTTGGATTTGGTGGAAAAATATGTTTTTCCTGTAGGGACAGGGGAGCTTGTTTGGGCAGGGCAAGGTGCCAAACTATTTTGAGTGCTTTCAACCTGTGATCTGGGACTTGCCAGCAAACGAGAGATACCGGACTTGTACCCCTGAAATGCATAGAGAACGGTATACACAAAAATAAATAGACAAAGAGAAGATTAAAAAAATTAAAATCAAGACACATACACACATATATAAAGGTTAAGGTAGGGCATTCAAGTTAAGTTAATTGTGTCCCGTTCACAAAAGATAACAGGATGTACTAGAACTCTAGAAGCCATACATAGACCTGATAATCTTCCCTCAACTTCAATGATCAATAGTAAATGCAGATTATGACAATTTCAGCATGAAAAGGGCACAATTGAAGAAATGAGATTATCACAAGGTACCCTCTTTACTTCTCTGTAATGCACAAGAACAATGTGCTCCAACTGCCTGAAACATGACAGGTAAACATGAAGTTAATGAAAACAAACACAATATTAACAAAAAGAAGGCACAAGGACTTACTATAAAACATAATTTTTTCAAAAGTTTTGGAATGATGGAAGGAGATGCCACCACTTAATGCTTATGATACTAAAAATTGCTCAATGTCACAAATAATGAAGTACGCCATAAAAAAACTCATAAATATTTCATTCAATATACAGCCTGGATTTGAGAATCCCCCCTCTCTAACTAAGAGTACAACTTTTAGAATCATTTAGTAGAGAGAGACCGGCTTTTGGGTACCCATAGAAGTCACATATTAAATATCTTTGCAAACGTAGACAAGAAAACAGTACTCTCTTCAAAGAACAGCTACACTCACCCGTCAAGCATCCAATAACTCCGCCGCTGGAAGTTCTCATTCTCCTCTCCATGTGCATAATAACAGTGAAGAACATCTACACTGCCAGCCTAAACAAAGAATAGAAAATCGATTTATTAAGTGCACAAGAAGAGTTGAGAAATACAATCTCTGTTGACCATTGAGAGAAATTTGCAAGAGCATAAAAAGAAAAGGTTATAACTTAGGAGGTAAAGCAAGCAACAGAATTGACAAAGAACTGCTAGCCTTAAGTACCAAAATACATATTACGAATGTAATAAAAAAATGCCACAAGTAGGCATTCATATTTGATAATCACGTAAAGAGACAAGAAGATAGGAGAGATGATAGAAAATGGGACTTTTCTCAACTTATTTGGAGTTTTTGACGTACAAGGAAGAACAATGGGGGGAAGTGTCAAAATTTTTTTACATAATTAACAATGACCACCTTGATTAAACATTTCAAGTGCATCTTAAGACCAAACAAAAAAAGTGAACTTACTAATAATAGATTGAACAGCACACCTTCAACTTTTCATGAGCTTCTTTCACAGTCTTTCCATCTTTCTTTTTCCTCCATCGATGACCGTCTTTACGAAAATACCTGAGTGCTTTTCGATCAAACAGGAAGAGAGAGCCAGCTGAAAAATGAACAACGTTTAAAAGTTGTTTGCATGCTCCACATTTACAGAGCAATAATAATAAGTATGAAAAGACATTACCAACTACACAAGTTAATCAACATAAATGGTTTTAGATGATTTAGAAACATAATCAATACGAAGCTTGCCCGTGTACTTGTACCCTTCCACATAAGATAGAACTATGAAACAACTAACAGCTCAATAAAGGCCTTGTTGAAACTATCATAAAACAGATAAAAATAATCCATCTTTAACTATCGAATCTGGCCGGTTGCACTTCAATTGGAAGAAAGCCATCTTAATTATTCTCCCAAGAACAAATTCTACCTTATTGTATAAAATCCCCAGCTTCAGTAAAAGCCGTCTTATATACTTTTAACATTTCTACTCTGTTTAAGCATGCAAAACCGGACATACACATTATCAAAATAATCAATATATCACGATTAAGGCTGTTACAAACCTGGAGGCGTAACTGGCGGATCTGGTGTCAGTTGAAACTTCTGATAGTTGCGAAGTATTTCACAGATTTCGGTAGGTCGGAGCCAACGACTTTGCGCTTCTTGCAGTATCTGGACAAGATCTGCCAAATTCAAAGAAAGAGTTTATTTATTTGATCAAATTATACTTCTTTCATAACAAATGTTCTTTTTATTTTATTTTATCAAACAAATTAATCAAAACTATGATAGCTAATCAGGACAAACTGTAAATAATAACCAAATGAGCTCAAAAGGTACATATATGGCAGAAGAGGAAAAATGATGAAAAAATCATCACTTGGAAGTGGGTCCCGAACCTTAAGATACTTTTATATTATATTAACGTCTTTGATCAATATATAATCAATCTTAATTTCAAATGAAAATAAATTAAAACAAAAAACAAAAATGGAAATGGAAAATGCATGCAACCATGCAAATATGACGAGAAACGGAATTATATGTTTTCTTGCCATTGTTGGAACCTATAGTTACATAAATACATATTTATATTTATGAGTGTATGTAAATTATATATTAAACTATATATACAATATTTGAGATTGAAAAATTGGAAAAGGGCAAAAACGGAGCCGACCTAATTGTTGATCGGGGAGGAATCGCTTAACCTCAGCCATGGGCGAGCAGTGGCACGAAGAAACCCTAGATTTCATGAAGGGAAAGGTGAGGTTCGGTGACCATTCACAAAGGGAATAATACAAAATATATATATATATATATATATATCAGTGAAAAATGGATGAGAAGAAGAAATAATGAAGTTGGCGCTCGCCGAAGAGATGAAAGGGTAATAAGAAAGGAAGAAGATACAAAGATGGCACTGGCTCTGCACTGTGCTTTTAGAGAGAGAAACAGAGACAGACAGAGACAGAGACAGAGACAGAGGGGAGGGGAGGGAAATGGGAGTTTGGACTTTGGAAACCGACCGCTTCTTCTTCGAGTCTAGAGAGAGAGAGAGAGAGAGAGAGAGAGAAGCGTGTTAAAAACACTAAAATCAAAAAAAATAAAAAAAATAAAAAAGCCTTTTTCTCTTATCTTGCTTCTTTCTTTAGCTTAAAGGAAGAAAAAAGTCCTCGGCCTTGTCCGTGTTAAACATTTTTTTTTTTTTTTTTTAAGATATCTAGATGAAAATATGAAATATCAACGGAAAATTTAATAGTTCAATTTTATAATTTTTTTTTCAGATATTATGATATTGATAGAAATTTCAGAAAAAAATTATAAAAATTATTGAAATATGTTTTAAATTATTTTTAATATTTTAAGATGGTATAAATATTAAAAATAAATATTAATATATTATTTTTGTATAAAAAATATATATTATATCTTGTATATTTTAAGACTAAAAGTAAATCATATGAGGTTCAAATACGATTGAGATGACATCCTGATTTAAGTAAAATTGGTGTCATAACATGTTGTTGTAATAGAGTTGAATATAGTTATAAACATATTAATATATAAGTTTGTTGATCTCTCTTCAATCTTTTTGCATAAATAAGAAATTGTGCAAAGGTCCTAAAAAGTTTAGGAGAATATATTCTCTCAGCTTTTATGCGTTATCTTTTTATTTTATTTTTATCTCTCTTTTATAAAATAATTATAACATGCTAGCTATTAATTGCACTATCTCACCACCTATTAAAAAAATAGAAAATAATTATGGCATGTTCAAAAAGATGGCAGATGATAGAAATCCACAATTTTAAACATTTTCAAACTGCAATTTCCACCCTAAATTTTCAATATTTCCACCGAAATTTCCTATGTTTCCTCGATATTTCCAAATATTTTGTAAAAATTGTATTATGTTTTACCGATATCGATATTTCCCCGATATTTGGATGGAAAAGATATTACACCTAAGAAATTTCAATACCCCTCAAATTCAGAAATTCCAGAAATATCGTGGATATTTACGACCATGGTTATATATCACAATTTTTTTACGTTAATTCTTTTATAATACTTTTTAAGTTAATTATAAATTACAAAAGAAGTAAAAATAGTAATTTTCAGAAAATAATTGAAGTAAACAGCGGGTTTTTAAAGTATTTAAAGTAAATAATAGATTTTTCAAAAAAAATGATTTATTTGCATCAGATATATCAGATAAGTAATTCATTTATGTTTTGGAAATATTTCATTTACTAGATTTATCAAATAAATAATTCATTTACGTCTTGTAAATATGTTATTTACTTAATAAATTTATTGGTTACTTAGTAAATAATATTTTTAAAATTTGTTGTTTACTTTAATTATTTTCATAAAATTGATTTTTTACAATATCTCATTTTGGGAATTTGCATCTATCACTCTATAATTTTTGCGAATTTTAATTATACAAATCTCTTGTTTCTTAAGAAAGGTCTCTTGAAATTTATTTTTCAATTATTTTAAATATTTTCTCTTCCAAAAATATATATCTCGTTTGTTTGTAATATGAGTTAGAATTTGTTATTCGAACGGGTTCATAATATGGGTTGTAAAATTTGACGCATTAATAGAAGTAATAAGTGAGGCTCAGCACTTGAGAAGTAGGTTTAAATGTACATGAAAAGTTGTCTATGCTCCATGAAAACGTTAGCCCAAAAAAAATAATAAAAAAAATTCTTTGCCAATAATTTTGCCATTAGCAATTTTATTTTTGGCTCCGCACAGGCATTTGTTCATCTCTAAAATCTATGAGTGTGTTTTTAATGTGACGATGGAGTTAGCTCTTCTATCACCAGGTATTCCACACGTGCATAAAGGAATTTCATACATTAGCTCATGTGATTCATCTTTACCAGCACCATGAACGTAGCATACACCAAGAGATACATTATCAGATATGTTGAAGCCGCTTCTTATGATTAAGGTAATGACTTTAGGCATAGCTAGCTCATATAATGTGGCAGACGGTTCATACAAGGTATGAAAACGAATCTCCGTCATATATCTTACCAACAATCACTAGCGATTTTGGCTTTATATAGGCGAGTTGCGGCCTACGATATGTTAGGATGAGTTTTGGAGTTAGCACCCGAGCAAGATCACGACTCTTTGTCCTGACCATTGTATCACTTGCGTTACCCAAGCCATAAGCATCTCAAATGTTGAGGTCTATCTCACATGTCCCGCCACCAATGGGAAACAATGTTTGGCCAAGACATCAAGGGCACCATCATATGGAAATAAGTTGAGCATTCTGACCTAGAAATATTGAATAAAAATCCCCCCCCCCCCCCCAGAGAGGGGAGAGGGGAGGATGATAGAAAGAGAGAGAAAAACAAACAAACTATTAAGATGAAATGTAGGTGTATTGGACAACCCTATGACTAATCATAAATTTCACCAACTAAGAAAAAGAGAAAAAATGATTCTCCGTCAACGAGAAAGTAAATTTATTTTGAGAAAGATTTAGGAATTTCTCGAATTTAACATACACGTGTTACGTAAAATATTTTAGTTTTAAATTTTTTAACCATTAGATATATATATATATATATATATATTTTTTTTTTTGGTGAATTAGATATATGCTTTTAGTTGTATTTTATGTAACTTTTTTTCATTTATATATTTACATGATTATTTCTGATAAACTTTGAAAATGTTATTGTCACTTTCATTATTAGATATTAATTATGAAAAGTTAAAATAAATTTAAAAAATAATTGATGAAAAAAGTTAAGATAAAAGTTAAAAATTATTAAATGTGAGAAATTTGTTAATCTATTACTCTTACAAAAATGAGAGGGATGTGTCTTATAAGCTTCCAAACGGATGTGTGCATTAGGTGGGTTAGAGTCGTCAGATTTGCAATGTAGGGCTGATAATGGTTTAAGAGAGGTACGGACAAGCTACTAAGCATGCATTTAGAATACGGGTTTGAGAGGTAATTTTTAAGTTGAAGTTGTTTAACTTTTCAAAAATTAATTATAATTTTTATTGACTTTTTTTTAAATGAAAAAAACTGAAATGAAAACCTTAGGCTGACACCTAAAAACCAAACAAACCATAAGTAAAGTGTTGGCACAGGTGGGTAGGTGTTCAGGCTAAGATCTTAGTAAAACACTATTGCAGTTTGAATCCTTTACCAAAGAATAGGTATGTAGTTTCGGCACGGGAGGATGCACTCTTCTCCCTCTCATGCAATGTATGTCTCCCTTGTAAAAGGCCTACTTTCCAACTCGGCGTCGCACCACATCCCGTGGCGCATAATAAACCTCGCCTATATATACAGACATTACATTTCAAAATTTGTATTTTTTTAATCATTTTTAATGCACAAATCTATCCATTTTCTCGGTTAATACTTAATTTTAACCCATAAATTCAAAAAATAGCCTTAAACAGGACTAAAGTTTGGATTATTTACCTTTTCTATACTCTGTATTTTTCTTTTATAATATATATATATATATATATATATACATACTTGGTCATACGATCCTGCCCTAGGGAATGTAGGAAAAAGGGGTAATTTACACAATGAAATTTTAAAAAAAAAAATTCTTAAGATCGTACTAACTCATGATGCCATATACAATAAATTATTCTACAATTTACGTACCTTAAGAGAAGACAACAGGAATGTCGGAAGATGTGATCAAAGAAAGCTTTAACCAACTAGCCTTTGTACTATTCTCCAATTCCTGAATAGTAGAGTATGTGGGCACTCAGTCTCTCGATTAGTATGCGTGCGCGGCTTTCTCCTTTCAACCACCCAGAACTCTTATAGCTTATTATTACTATAATGAGAGAATAATAATAAGGCTCGCTCACCTTAGAGTATGTAGCCTAAATAAAATAGGAGCTCCTAAAGTCTTATTTATAGTGAATGGACTGTGTGGAATTTGAATTCGAATAAGACTAGAAGATTCAAAATTTGATTCAAAATTTTTTTCTTTAAATATCTTATGATTTTATCTCTATGGATAATGTTCCATAACTCCAATTTAAATTCAAAATAAAATCATGGCAACTTTATTTGAATTAAATAATTATGTGATAATTATTCAAGTAAAATCAATAAGAAGAAAATATTTTACTTCCCTTATTCTCATAAAAATCGCCTACATAAGGTAGACTAGGATAAGATTTTGTTTCAATTTCAAATCCAAGTAGGACAATTACCATATTTAATTTAAAATATTTATTTAAATAAGATTATCTAGATATTTAAATTAATTATCCAAATAATTAATTTATCCATATTTTTTAATTTAAATTAATCTTATATTTATCATAAAAGATAAATATATTTAGGGGGGTGTTGGGTGTTTGAGTTGAGTTGAAATTTTTAAGTTTGAATAGTAATTTTTGTTGATTTTTTAGAAAAGACAAAAAACTTTTTTAGAAAAAGACAAAAATTTAAGTTTAAACCTCAAGTTTAAACTTGAGAGCCAAAGTCCCTCTTAATTCAAATTTCAAATCTTATCTTTAAATAAATATTTATTCAAACTAAATATTTATCCAATTAATTAAATGAAACAAAATTCTCATTCTACCCTCAGCAGAAAAAATGCATACACCTTGTGGGAAGTGTTCCGGATTTTTCTTTCACTAAGTCCAATATTTAAAGTTTTAATGAATATCACAATTGATCACCATCCGTTGAGGAATCATATTGAGCTACTAAAGGGACTAATTGGACATATATGATATTGGTTTCAATAATCTGTGTATTTAATTATTCTATATCGAATAAATTAATTACACAATTATTAGTTTCAGAGTCACACCACTATAAACTTGAAACTGTCTTCCCAATTATATATCGTATTACGTAAACCAGTGTGTAACTGTAGTTCAATGACCTTGTCATATATGCAACACCCTCATATGATATCCATGATCAGCTTAAAGTCAAAACTCATTCAACCTTTTGATCACGCTATCTTAAAGATTCATTATACATCCAATAGGAAAATGATTATTCACCTAAAGTGAATAATTAGTCAATTATCCAGCAAACGACCCCAGGCCTCGTCCATTTTCATATCCTGTATAATGCCGTTAAGAATATAACATTTACTCTTTATGGGAGCTATGATTCTATATTTATAACCAAATCTCACATCAAATATAAGTCATGTACTAAATGAACCGGTTTAATAGCTTACTTCTCCGAGACGCTTTAGCTTTTGGAACATCAAAGTACACAAGTCATAAACATGAAGTCATTTACTTAGTCATGATTAAGGTTATTGCATAATGAATATCGAAAGTGAATTAATCTAATCAAGCAAACTTATTGATTAATTGCACTTTGGTCCAGTCCAATATATCACATCTACTAGGCAATATATATATGTCTCTACTTGGAAGTCGGCTCGCTCTAAATGGTCAAGACAAACCATCTCCCCAATTGACTTTAGACAACATATCTTCACATGAGTTAGATGCTTACTCTAATCCCATAGATTATGGACTATTGATTTAAACTACTTACTTTAGAATATTGTCTTCTCGCATATAAAAATCCATTGCATGCAACATTCGAACAATTCAAACACCAAATAATCAATAAGCCATATTTGCTTACATTTACTTTAGCATGTAAATCTAGATAAGGATAGTATAGCAAAGATGTAATAAAAAAACCTCAAATATATTATTAATCAGTTTAAATAAAGAAATACAACTAAAATGTATTTCACTCTTAGGGCATTCCCAATAATCTCCCACTTGCTCTAAGCTAGTAAATGTGTCATGTCTCGCATCTCCATCGCATTTACGTACCTTTCAAACCTTCTAGCCACCAAAGTCTTAGTAAAGGAATCAACAATGTTGTCATCGGACCCAATCTTACATACATCCACTAGTCTATCCTCCACGTACTCTCTAATTATATGGTTTTTCCGATCTATGTGTTTGGTCCTTTTATAGTGCCTTGATTCCTTTGTGTTGGCAACAGCTACACTATTATCACAATAAAGTGTGATATCCTTGTAAACACCCTGAATAACTTCATGGTCTTCAAAGAACTTGCAGAGCCAAACCGCTCCTTTAGAAGCCTCAGCCGCAGCCACATACTCCGCTTCCATCGTAGAGCCAGTAATGCAACCTTGTTTCACACTTCTCCACACAATGGCACCTCCTCTAAATAAGAACACAGATCCTGAAGTCGATTTCCTCGAATCCCTACAAGTTTGGAATTCTGAATCCATATATCATACGGGTGTTAGGTCCCCTCTAGAATATACCAGCAAAGAGTTCCTCGTTCTCTTAGGATACTTTAGTATCTGCTTCACGGATTGCCAATGCTTGGTACCGTTCGACTGATATCGACTCACTATACCCACTGCATAACACATATCCGAGCGAGTGCAAAGCATAGCGTACATGAGACTACCCACAACTGATGCGTAAGGGACCTTACTCATACGCTCCCTTTCTTCCGATGTCCTGAGACAGTCATCCAATGAAAGAGTCAAACCGGTAATAGAAGGTCGAGTACCTTTCTTTGCTTCTTGCATTGCAAACTTTTCAATTATTTTATCTATGTATGAAACTTGGGACAAAGCTATCATTTTCTTCCTTCGATCTCTAAAGAGATGAATTCGTAGAACATAATTAGCTTCTCCCAAGTTGTTCATGTCAAACTGTTGAGACAGCCAAAGTTTGACTAATGATAAGTTCCCTACATCATTCCCAATGAGTAATATATCATCAACATAGAGAACTAGAAAGACCACCTTGCCATCTTTTGTACGTTTATAAATACAAGGTTCATCAACATTCTGCTCAAAACCAAAGGTTTTGATCACTTGATCAAATCTTTGGTTCCATGAGCGGGATGCTTGCTTTAATTCATAAATGGATCTAAGCAACTTGAAAACTTTCTTCTCTTGACCTTTCACCACCGTCGGGTTGTACCATATAGATACTCCCATTAATATGGCCATTCAAGAATGTCGCCTTGACATCCATTTGCCAGATCTCGTAATCGAGAGCTGCAGCAATGGAGAGAATAATGCGAATAGATTTTAGCAACACAACAAGCGAAAAGGTTTCATCGTATTCGACGCCGGCCTTTTACATGTATCTTTTTGCTACAAGTCTAGTACTGAAAGTTTCAACTTTCCCTTTGGCATTCCTCTTTCTCTTGTAAACCCACTTGCACCCAATGGGCTATATCCCTTCAGGTATGTCTATAAGTTCCCATACGAAATTGGATTTCATTTAATCCATCTCATTGTTCATGGCCTATTTTCAAAGCTTAGCATCAACATCATTCACAGTTTCACCGTAGGTAATAGGCTCATCATCATGTTCATGAGCTTTAGCTTGGTAAACTTTAGCATCATACATGAAGAAACTTAGTTTCCTATAAACTCTCTCACTATGTCGAATCTCCCTAGATTGTTGATCGTTTGTAGGTCTTTTACTAGAACTTGGACTAGGGTCCAAGACCAAAACTTGTGGAGCAATTTTATCACCCAATAATTCATCTAGCACCACTTTACTTCGAGGCTTAAAGTCATTCATGTAACTTTCCTTAAGGAAAGTCGCATGGGTTGAAACAATGACTTTTTGTTCCTTCGGGTTATAAAATAGACCTCCTTTAGCTCCCTTAGGATACCCTACAAACATGTATGATTCCGAACGTGTTTCCAACTTCTTCACATCCCCATCCAATGCATGTGCTGTGCAACCCCATAATCTTATATGACCAATGGAAGGCCTCTAACCATGCCACAACCAGTACGAAGTCTTAGGAGTTGATTTAGTTGGAACTTGATTTAGAATATAGCGAGTCGTTTATAGTGCATATCCCCAAAAAGATAATGTTAGCGTTGAATAACTCAACATGGATCGTACCATATCCAACAAGGTTCTATTTCTCCTCGCCATTCTGTTCTAGAGTTCCTGGTGCAGTCAATTGGGGAAAAATCTCATTATCTACAAGATGTCCTATAAATTCATCGAAAAAATATTCACCACCTCGATCGGATCAAAGTGCCTTCATGGATTTACCCAATTGCTTATCCAATTCCACACGATACTATTTGAATTTATTAATGATTTCGCTCTTGCGGTGTATTAGGTATACATATCCATATCTCGAGTAGTCATCTATAAAGGTGACATAGTACTCGAACCCTCCACGCGCCTTGATGTTCATGGGGCCACATACGTCAGTGTGCACTATCTCTGGGAGATTATTGACCCTAGTACCCTTAGCTCCAAAAGACCTCTTAGTCATTTTTCTCTCAAGACAAGATTCACATTGTGAAAAACGTACCTCCTTTAGAGTATCCAAAGGACCATCTTTCACCAATCTTTGAATTCTTTCTTGATTAATATGAGCACGTCTTAAATGTCAAAGATGTGCCGTGTTAGAGTGAAATTTTTTTAACCTTTTAGAGTTATCAATTAATTCAGTGTCAAGCAGTGAATGCATCTTAGGTTTGATAAAATAAAGATTACTATCCATCCAACCAAAACAGATAAAAGACTTGTTTTTGCAAATAACTGTTATTTTATTAAACGAAACTGAATAATAATCTTTAATTAAACAAGAAACCGAAATAAAGTTTCTCTTAAAATTAGAAAATAAAAACAGTCTTTCAATAAAATAAATCTAAATTCATCAAAGTAAATATGCACGTCTCTCACTGCTTCCGCTAACACCAAGCTACCATCCCCAGTTCACAATGAAAGGCTCCTATCATGTAGACTTCCTGTTTCCTTAAACCCCTGCAGATAAACACAAACATGATTAGTAGCTCCTAAATCAATGACCCAAGTGCCTTTTGACTCTTCCACTAAATAAGCTTCTAAGTAAAGAAGATCTTTACCTTTCTTGCCCTTGATGATTAGGAATTCCTTGCAAGTCTTCTTAAAGTGACCAACCTTGCCACAATGGAAGCATTTGGACTTCTTAGGGTCCTTAGGCTTATTGTTCTTCTTCTTCTTCTCGTAAGAAACAGGAGGAATGGAAGAGCTAGAAGCCTCTTGTTTCTTTTGCTTTTGCTTCTTCTTCTTCTTGTTCCCCGAAGGACCAGAACATGTATCAACAGCTAAGTTGGCTTCTCCTTTGGATTGGATCAGTACCCCATCACTGATCATAAGCTCATAAGCTTACAATTGCCTTATTAGCTCAGTGAGTCCTAACTCTTTGTTACTAAGGTTATATACGGCCTTAAAGCCGAAAAAATCCTTTGAAAGAGTTTTAAAACACCATCTCAATATGGTTTTTATAGTCCAACTCTGCACCATTTTCGGTAGTTTCAGAAAAGAAACCCATAAGCATAAGCATATAATTCTTTACAAGAGTACCCGTCTTTTGTTTAAAGTTCCTAATAATTGTAATAGCAAGCTGTCGAGCCAATTTTTCTTGACCTACGAACATGTCCTCCAAGTTATCCATTATCTCCCTAGCAACTTGATAGGTTTCATGTTGCTTTTGTAAAGCACTCGTCATACTAGCCAAAATGTAGCATCGAGCTATTTTATTGGATTATCTCAAACGAGTAAACATGACAAGGACCTGTTCAAGAGATGCATTAGGAAGTGGCCCGAGTAGGCAAGGTTCATCTAGTACGAACTTATGTCTCTCACAACTAAGAACTATTAGCAAGTTTCTTTTCCAGTATTTATAATTATCGCCATTTAATTTGTTTTCAGTAAGAATTGAAATCAGAGGTGTCGGTGACATTTTGAACTGAAAATAAATATATATGATCATCACATAGATGCACAAGCAAATTTAAGAAAAGATCTAGCAAATAAAACATAAATATGCTCCTACATAAAAAATAAATAAATAAAAAACTTAGAAAAAAACATGTAGCATTGCAACGGTAATTTTTTGCATATATTGCTCTAAGCCACCGATGGGTAATCATGAAACAAATAGCCGAAAACATAGACCCTACACAATTCATATATGCTGCCTTAAATCCTCCAAGATTAAGACATAAATTTATAACCATTTATTTGGCCACCAATTTAATTAACAGAGCTTCAAGGGAAGATTAATAATTAATTTAGCATTGAGTGTGTAACCATTGTTTACAAAATTTGATCTATGTGTTATTTGAGCCATCGAAGGATGGTCCCAAATAGAACATGCTCAAACACGTTTTCCAACATAAGAGATCCAACCTAGTATATCGGAGGCAGTAAACACCTACCGAGGGGTATGGTCAGGGCAGAACTGACGCGAGGCGTTACCATACTTTCACATATGAATCAACAATGGAGGCCGTGGGTTTTATTTGAAACCCTCTCTCACTCAATATTTATAAAAATATGCAAGTTTTTGATGATATGTATTATTAAAATAACATGAGCGGCATCCATCTATCCTATATAACATGTTATCAAATATGTACAATAAACATCCATAAAACATATTCATCCATCCATGACAAAACATAAAATAAATAAATGACGGAAAAATAAATAACCTAGTCATGGTCTTATCCTAGAAAAAAGAAAAATAAAGATTACAAAATTACATCCAAAGCTTTTTTTAGGTCTTGAATTTTGCTCAATCTTCACGCGTTTTCACCATTTATTTCTCATCCTATGAATTCCTTAAAATTTAAATCCTGGATAATTCAAATTTTAAGCAATTTTAAATCTCATGCGTAATTATATGTAATTTTAAATTTAATTAAAATTACATATTTTTATACATATTTTAAATTTAAATTTAAAATTTGACACCCGGACATGAAGTATAAATTTAATTACATATGCATAAATTTAAAATTTTTATACACAAAATTTGACACCCGGACACTCGGGTTGGGCATTGGGCCACTCTACCCCGCAGGCCCAAGCCTACTGGGCATTGCACGTGTACAACCAAGGCTGTGCGCGTGCCTGACGCATAGAGCTGCGTGCTTGCGCCCGCAGCTGCCCCCAACGTGCACGCGAAGTCACACACGCTGGCGCCCGTTCTGCACCACCCCCATGTGGGACTTGGCTCCTCCTTTTTGTGCCTTGTCCTAATTTTCCAATTAGGGTTTTAATTACGAAACCTTAATTGAATTAGGACTTCCACACATTAATTTGTCCAATATCAAAAAATTAACTAAAAAACTTTTTTCTGGAAAAGTAAATTAAAATCTTCAATCTTCATATCCTCCATGAATAAATTACATTAAAAAAATCCTATACCATTTCCGGTGAATAAATTTTCTAACCATTCAAAGAAATAAAATAAAAAATCCCTGGGAAAATTACAGGTGATGATAAACCGCTTCCATAGTTACATGATAAATTCGAAATACAATTTTTCTAAATTCTAAGTAACCATGACCGGCAAAATTGAGCATGCTTATTACAAAAATAAAATAATCACATTTATCATACATAATCCATGATAACAACATAATAGAAACCCTATAATACCACTCTCTAAAAAATATTAAATTCATACATAGTTTAAGAAGAAAATTACATTGTCTAATTAATATATATGACATAATCATAAGTTGGCTTTGATACCATTTGTAGGAAAAATGGATAGTTTACGTAGTGGAATTTAAAAAAAAAAATTTCTTAAGATCGTACTAACTCATGTTGCCATATACAATAAATTATTCGACAATCTACGTACCTTGAGAGAAGACAACAGGAATGTCGGAGAATGTGATCAAAGAGAGTTTCAACCAACTAGTCTTCTTTACTATTCTCCAATTCCCGGACGGTAGAGTATGTGGGCACTCAGTCTCTCGATCAGTATTCGTGTGCGGCTTTCTCCTTTCAACCATCCAGAACTCCTACAGCTTATTATTACTATAATGGGAAAATAATAATAAGCTCGTTCACCTTAGAGTCTGTGGCCTAAATAAAATATGAGCCCCTAGAGTCTTATTTATAGTGAATGGACTGGGTGAAATTTGAATTCGAATAGGACTAGGAGATTGAAATTTGATTCAAATTTTTTTAATCTCCAATTATATTAAGATTTTATCTCCATGGATAATGTTCCCCAACTCCAATTTAAATTCAAAATAAAATCATGACAACTTTATTTGAATTAAATAATTATGTAATAATTATCCAAATAAAATCAATAAGGAGAAAATCTTTTTATTCCCTTATCCTCATAAAAAACGCCTACACAAGGTAGATTAGGATAAGATTCTGTTTCAATTTCAAATCCAAATAGGATAATTACCATATTTAATTTAAAATATTTATTTAAATAAGATTATCTAGATATTTAAATTAATTATCCAAATAATAAATTTATTCATATCTCTTAATTTAAATTAATCTCATATTTATCACAAAAGATAAATATAATTAATTTAAATTTCAAATCTTATCTTCAAATAAATATTTATCCAAACTAAATATTTATCCAACTAATTAAAGAAACAAAATTCTCATTCTACACTAGCAAAAAAAAAAAGCCTACACCTTGTGTTAGGTGTCCACATTTTTCTCTTCACTAAGTCCAAGAATTAAAGTCATAATACATATTCTAATTGATCACCATCCGTTAAGGAATTATATCGAGCTAGTAAATGGACCAATTGGACATATATAATATGGGCTCTAATAATCTATATATTTAATTATTTTATACTGAATAAATTAATTACACAATTATTAGTTTTAGAGTCACATCACTATAAACATGAAACTGCACTCCCAATTATATATTGTATTACGTAAGCCAGTGTGTAGCTGTAGTTCAATGACCTTGTCATATATGCAATACCCTCATATGATATCCATGATCAACTTAAAGTCAAAGCCCGTTCAAACTTTTGACTACGCTATCTTAAAGATCCATTATACATTCAATAGGAAAATGATTATTCACCCAAAGTGAATAATTAGTCATTTGTCCAGCAAACAACTCGAGGTCTCGTCCATTTTTCATATCATGTATAATGCCGTTAAGAAGATAACATTTACTTTTTATGGGAGCTATGATTCTATATCTATAAGTAAAGCTCACATCGAATATAAGTCATATACCCAACGAACCTATC
This sequence comes from Ficus carica, assembly GCA_009761775.1. NCBI lineage: Eukaryota > Viridiplantae > Streptophyta > Magnoliopsida > Rosales > Moraceae > Ficus > Ficus carica. The sequence goes on from VYVB01000445.1 coordinate 242,849, forward strand.
TAATAGCTTACTTCTCCGAGACGCTTTAGCCTTTGGAACATTAAAGTACACAAATCATAAACATGAAGTCATTTACTTACTCAGGATTAAGGTTATTGCATAATGAATTTCAAAAGTGAATTAATCTAATCAAACGGGCTTATAGATTAATTACACTTTGGTCTAGTCCGATATATTACCACCACTAGGTAATATATCTATGTCTCTACTTGGGAGTTGGCTCGCTCCAAATGGTCAAGACAAAACATCTCTCCAATTGGCTTTAGACAACATTATAGTATTCAAATGAGTTAGATGCTCACTCTAACCCCATAAATTACGTACTATAGATTTAGACTACTTATTTTAGAACGTTTTCTTCTTGCATACAAAAATCCATTGCATGCAACATTCTAACAGTTTAAACACCAAGTAGCCAATGAGTCATATTTGCTTACATTTATTTTAATATGTAAATCCAGATTATGATAATATAGCAAAGATGTAATGAAAAAACTCAAATATATTATTAATTTGTTCAAAATATATTAAATACAACTAAAATATTTTTCACTCTTGGGGCATTCCCAACGTGGAATCTCTAGCCCAATTTATTACTTCTACTGATTTGTCTATTAGCATTAGTGAAAGCCTTTTTACGAATCTAATAGGCAAATCACCAATCTTAATGGGCTAAACAATAGAAATAAGGAATGGGGCTAGAGATTCCCTAGCCACAGCAGGATCATACGATCAAAAACTTACCAAACCATCCGGATTGAATGCTAGTTGGGTTTGTCTAGGCTCTTTTCCCCAATTATGTTTTTCAATACATTTTTTACTGTGTCTTGTCAAATGAGTCACTCTATTTGTTGAATTGGTAGATAAGATTTTATGACAAAATTTACATTGAGCTTGTTGGATTAGTTAACCTTTTTCATTTGTTTTCAATATTTTGTCCAAGTAGGTCCAGGCAGGTGAAGTGGTGGTCTTTGCACATTTTTTTTGTACTCCCTGAACTACTTGATGGTGTTGGAGTCGTCTCCAAATTGACGCTTTAAGCGAAAATGGGAGGTTGTTGTCTTAATTCATGAACTTCGTCGCGGGCCTCCCTCGAGCAATTTCTATTTCTTCAATGTCACGGCCACTCATCCCGAAGTCATTAGCATCAAGACCATAACAACACATATTTGGGTCCATTTCCTACAACAACAATAATAATAAACGTTGAAATATGAAGAAAAAAAAAATTATATTCTAAAACCAAATAAGCATTTAAATCTGGAAAGAAAAAAATTATATTATAAAAACCAAATAAGCATGATTACAAAAATAAATGTTAATAACAAAGATCATAGCATATACCTCAATTTTGTGACTTGGAACTTGAAGTAGAGAATAACTAATTTTAAGAGAATTTTAGAAGAGAATTGGAGGAATAAAAGAATGCTGTGAACTTGTGAGAATTGAAAGACTGAAGATTGAAGATTGAAGGGTGTGAAAAAATGATGAGGGAAAGAGATACTTATTTGAAGAAGAAATGAAGAATAATAATTTAAAAAAAAAAAAAAAAAAGAGCCATAATTATTTTTTCGACCGTTGTTCCCCCTGCTGTAGTGCTGCCACTTTGGGCTTTGGCCCCATCATGTTACATGACCGTTGCAAATGAAGTGCAACGGTGGTCATCTTCATTTTCTTCATTTTTTTTTTCTCTTTAAGAAAGTTATATTTTATTAAAATTAATGATATATCTTTGAAAATAATTTACATTACAAATATGATATCATGTTGTAAAAAAAAAAACATGCTTCGGGTAAACTAAACAGGCAAGTCGGACTAGTCCGTCGTACTAAAAACTAAGACCCAACCCAGCCTTTTTACTTGCACTGAACTAGGGATGGTCCTATTATCGAGCCAAATTTACGAGTAATGGGTCTCCTAATTAACCCAACCCATATTTACAACTCTAAGCACAACAATACCAAACTAGCCCATAAACTCAGATGCGATAGAGTTGTGTAAGCTATAACCAAGTGTGTTTGGAGGTGGTGAATATCTGGTCAATTTTCTTCATCAACAAATCCTTTGTGTTTTTCAGGTAGATGAATGGCTAGCAATTTACTACAATTAATTTTCTTTGTCATTTGAATTTAAAATGCACTTTTTTCCCTCCCAAAATTTTCAAAATGTTTCCCAAATCCCAAATTTTCAAGTTTCAACCAACGGACATGCCCATTTGAGTTCAATCTCAAAGGGTTTTAAATGAAATCTTAATTCACAAAAAACTCCTAAAAAAAGATAGTAATCAAGCATCAAATTAATCAAAAGCTATTAGTAATAAGAGATTTATAGCTACATGGCTTTTTTTTAATAAGTTTTTTAATAAATGACTTAAGTTTTTAAAAATTAGTTAAAAAACATAAGCTTTTATAAATTAGTTAAAAGGCATTTTTTCTTAGAATGGTTAATCAATTATGTAAATAATCAATCACCGATTAATCATAGTACATAGTTAATCACTGATTGATAGGTAATTACTGATTGACCATAATATAACTGACAGATTTTTGTAGTCAATCACTGATTAACCCACAATCAATCATTGACTGACCATAATAGTATCACCAATTTTCCGGTCAATCAGTGATTAACTATGGGTAAATTACTAATTTATCATTAAAAAAATTCAAAAAAAAAATTCAAAAAAACTCTCTTCCCCCACGATAGCACCCCTTCTCTCTCCCACAGACGCGACTGCATCTGGCCAACCCACCCTTCTCCCCCCCCCCCCCCCCCCCCCCCCCCGCCGCCGCCCAATCTGACCAGCCACTGACTCCCTTTTCAAAGCTCACGGGGCCGACTAGATCTCGAAAGTGCTGGATCGCAAGTTTGCCGCTGGAGCTAGATCACGAAGGGAAAAGAGAAATCTACAACCACGGAGATAAGTCTCCACGCCTCACCGTCATTGTGGAGGAGAAAGAAGCCGTTGATTTCATCAGAATCGCGAAGACAACCATATTCCCGCACAGAGGAACTGGAGTTGCGGGGAACGGAGCTTGGAGATCTCGTCAATCTCGCCGGCGAAGAATGGAACTCGACAGGAAGATCGGAGCTGGTGGCAGAGGATCGGGTGTCGTCAGAGGAGGAAGAGAGAAATGGGCAGAGGGAGCAGAGAAAGAGAGGGGAGATGTTTGGAAAAAATAAAAATTAATTAAATATGTATACATTATGTCATTTAACTAATTAAAAAGTTGGACTATCTATTAGATTAGGTAGTAAGCTTAAGCTATCCACCCTAATTTTACCAGTAATACATGTAATACTAATAATAATTAAAAAGATAGGCATAAATCTGGCAGTCCTTCCAATAGAAAATAATTTATCACAATAAAAATAATTATAATACTACAGAAGAATAGTATCACAATCGTAGTTTTTCCGCACATTCACTGCCCCAAGGCATTTTCTACACCAGGAAAAAAAAAAAATAATAATAATAATAATAATACCAAAAAAAAAAAAACTTATTTTCCTAGAGAGAAGGAAAAAGTGTGAAACAAATGAAACCAGATTTCAAAACTGTCAACAGATTTCATGAATTATTTACATAATTACGAAATAAAAACGTAAGCAAACAGGACTTTACAAATTCTGCAAACTGGGGTAGAATAAAAGCTTTCCACAAATGAACATCAACCAAACTGCGGCTTGTTCTTCCTGTTTAATTTATCATGAAATTATGATTTATAAGAGTGACTTCATAAAAGAATGCTGCTATAATCTTTCCTATCCATGAGTTGGAAAAACCACCAACTAACCTGTAACTTGTTCCCAAGCTATTTCCAATAGTTTTGTCTTGTAAAGATTCATTATAGTACTGAGCAAGTTCGCCATTTACGCGAGATAGAAGCTTTTCAGACTGTTCAAGCCTCTTCGCAAAATCATTGTTGTCACCAGATTTCAACTGTTGGTTCTGCTTCATAAAGATAGCTTTTAGAACACTTTAGTTGCACCTTACATGTCAAAATTGTTGACAAAGAAACATATTGATGTAGAAGTGCAAAGGAAGAGAAAAGACATTATTCTAGTTTAATTTATTCACGTAAGCAAACAGGACTTTTCAAATTCTGCAAACTGGGGTAGAATAAAAGCTTTCCACAAATGAACATCAACCAAACCGCGGCTTGTTCTTCCTGTTTAATTTATCATTAAAAACTAGTCTGAAATCTTGGTATTCATTAATCAATATGCTAACTTAAATATGATAACCAGGCCTATTTTATTCACAAATAAAACGTAGGTTTGTTTTCACAAATGATCCCTGAATCATACTCCTAGCATTAAGTTGTTTCCTGACTTTTAATTTTACATGTTATGAAATCAGCACTTATATCGATATCCCGTCAAAAACTATATAGAAACAGTACATGTTCAAATCACATGAGCTTTAACAAAGATATAAAATCATAATTAAATACTTTTATAAGGGAAACTTCATCTCCAAAAATAGGCAATAGCTCAATGAAACTATATATCTTCGATGAAAATACAATTTACACTATATACCTTTAATTAGAGTACAATTTTCTTTCAAAATATCTCTGATCCACGTACAATATGCTTTCAACAAATATATATAATTACAACTTTACCTATAAATAAAGCTCATGTGATCAAAGTTTGTTCAATTTTCTATTTAATTTTTTTTTTACATATTATTAACAGAGGGATTGTTGGCGTAGAGTAGAAAAGTTCAAGGGGGTGTGATGTGTAAAATCAAAGTCAGAGGCCAACATGAGACATGATTTATAATACGGGAGCTATTTATAAAATTAAGCCTAAAACATATAAAGAAGATTAACTCAACCTACTAATAATAAGATTTTTTTTAAATATAATAATTTTTGATGTAGTTATGGATTCAAGATTACCTTTATCTATTGGAACTGGATTATTTATAGTTGGTAAGTTTCTCATTATTTATTTTACCAAATAACGAGAAACTAACCATGTAAAAAGGAAGTATTGAATCCATAACTGCATCAAAACTGAATATTAAATACAACTATAACATCCTAATCTCCATCACATACCTTGCTTAACGATGTTATGTGAGTTTGCCCTTGTGTAGATTTTGTTCGAAGAAGTTTCTTCACCATGTCATCCAGTTCTGCCACCTTTTTGTTTAGATTGATCTTGTCCATCTATGAATGAGAGGGTGGCAGAAAGCTCAACAGGGTTTTTATTCAAAGAATAGCAATAAGATGTTATTTAACACAAGCCTCAACTTCAGAAGCCTACCCTACCTTCAACATCTCATTCTGTGCACAAAACAAGCGATCCCGTTCTTCGAGTTGTTCAACACTGATCTGGGCAGCAAGTAAATCTCCATCCCTCTTATTTATTTCGAGCATGCAACTACATTACATCGTTGTGACGTTAATAAAGTAGCAAGAACATTTCTGTTCTAACTAGTATAAAGAGTGTTTCAGTCTAAAATAAACAAGGTCCATGATGTATAGTTTGTTGGACGGACCAGTTTTGGGCTTCATCATCTGTCTAATCTATATTTTGAATGAGTTTATGAATTTTCCCTTTTTTCTTCTCTGAGTTATTTAAGAATCTGGGTTACTGTCGTTTAATTTCTCTCTATCTATCTTCTTGATCCGCTTGCTGTGGAGAGACAAAATAAAGTGTAAAATAGATATAAAGAATGCGTCTAACCTTTCTCGTTCCTCATTTAGATCATTAAGCTGCTTCCTTAAGTAAAAAATTTCTTGCTCCTAACCAAATGATAAGATTGATGTGTTAGGACCGTAAAAAGAATCACCAAAATGAAAAAAATTCTGTAAAAGCACCTTTTCCAGCAAGTCTTCTGTTTGTTGATGGGCATCCTCCATTAACTTCTTAACCTGGAACTGGTCTACCAAGTTCTATGAAATGACAAAGCAAAATGTACACAAATAAGAAATATATCAATCGATTGTCATGCTTCGAGAGTGATGTATAGTGTGACGCTTACTGCAAAGTTATTCATGTCCAGTTTCACGCCAAGCAAGTCGCGAATCACATCATGTGTCATGCTTTCAGCTGCCGCCAGTCTCGTATTCAGCATGCATACCTAATCCAGTATAAGACATGAATCAGTATATTTTTCTTGCATAATGGTGGGGGCCTAGACTTTAGCCATGAGCATTTACACATTTATTTTATACGTTATATATATAAATATATAAATATATAAATATATATATAAGAAACCAGCCTTATATTGATAGAAGAATAAAGTAGAAGGGTAAGAACATTAGATATCCTCAAAAGTAACGAGAGAAAAAATAAAGATAACTCAATTACATGAAATTAATTTGTTATGCTTGCTTATTTGTCAAGAGGATAGAGAAGGATCTTTCAAGGATAGCTCCATATTACCTCTTTCTGCCGACTAGCAGCAAGTGCCTCTAGCTCCTCAATATGAAGCTTGGCTGCTGACAATTCCTGATCCTTCTCCAAATTCATCTGCTGAACCATACCCACAATGCATCTAAACGGTGAGCTGGAGCCCCTTGCCCTTACTGAGCTTTTATCAGTTTTGCACGGTGTTGGAACTGCAGACACCGAAGTTGTTGGATTCGCCGAGTCAATTTTTACCTCACGAACCATGGCCTCCAATGTCTTGTACTGTCAAAATATTGTGAAGGGTGTAATTCAAATAAGTATGTCAAAGAGAGATATTTGAACGCCTAAAAAACATAAGGCTTGGTCAATAAAATAGGGAATTCAATCAAACCATTATTATAAGTTTACCTTTTGTTGGTACTGTGACGCTTGGGCTTCTGCGTGCAGCATGAGCTCGGTGACATAATCCTTGTATTCTTTGATCTTCATGGTAGTTATAGATTGTCAACAAAACTTTTAAAACATGCAGAACAGAGATGATGAAAAGCAACATTGCCTTGTGACTATACCTCTTTCTCCAGTACTGCTCTTTCCTCTTCAAGAAGCTTTATTCGAGTATGAGCCTGATGAAGTTCTAGTACTTTATTAAGTGGTGGCCTGCACCAAAACTATCATTAGAGCTAAACAAATAATAAGTAATGGTTAAGTAAAGATAACAATTCAAACTTCTTACCTAGATATCTGGTTTTTAGTTTGTTCAACATCTGCGCTTTCTAATTCCACATTTTCCGTTAAGCTTTCAACCGTCAACAATCTCTGCCTCAAAGCTTTGAGTTCCGTTTCAAGCGAATCTCTGATCAACCGATGTCTTTCTACCTCATCATCCATCTCATATACCTAAGGTAAGAAAAAAATTATATCATGCTATCTTTTAAGTTTTTACCATCATAATTATTTAACGAATGGACCGACACTGTTAAATTGATTTCAATTAGTGACCAAGATAGTCAAATTACATTCACATCCATGTCTCTAGATGCAAACACACAAATAATATTATTTACTATGTCATTTTTCATTTATCCTCTGATAAATTCTTACATCAAGGCTTCATTAGAATTAAGTACAATCCGAAGGTTCCAGTGATAACAATTATAAGAAAAATAAGTGGAACATACCTTCTTTTCAAGTACATTTATTGTAGACTCGAGCTCCTCAACAGAACTTTCTAAAATTTTAACCTCCTCTTCCTTTTGTTCAGCATATATCTTACTTGCTTCAGACTCCTACAAAATTAAGAAAGTCGGGTGAAATCCACCTGTAAGGCTGCAATCACATCTTTAGCAACGAAAACAACAGAAAAGGTTGTTTCATCATACCTGGTGAGCAGCAACGATAATAGCTTCTTTTTCATCAACCAATGCATAGACCATCTCGAGTTTATCATTCAAGCATTGAATATCTTCTTTTAGTTGATCTCTCTCACCGGTGACCCTTGTCAAATCTTCTTCTATGCCTTCAACCAAAGAGAGGAATTCTTTTTCCATTGAAGAACTCAACTGAAGAATTTCTTCTTCTAAACTCTTGACTACCTCTTTTTGTTCTTCTAGTTGTTCTTCGACTTCAGATTTCTTAATATAGAGATCTTTTAGAAGCATTTTCAGCTCAGAATTTTGCTCTGAAAAATTTGCAATTGTTTCATTGGCTTTTGCAAGATTGGAATTTGACATAAAAAGAGCCTCTTCGGAATCAGTCAAACAACACTCGAGTTTTTTATGTTGGACCAGAATTTCATCAAGCTTTCTTGTTTTCAGCTCCAACTCATATCGAACTTGGCCTAAAGACCGTATAAGCTTATCAGTTTCATCCTTGATGTCCTTCGTGTTTGATGTTGATTCTTGCAACAAACTGAAATCAAAAAGTAATCCCTCTAGTAGAACTTCTTTCCGCCTCAATTCTTTCTTTAGTGCGAAATTCTCATACATCAAATCATCATACGATAAGGTCATATCAGCCCCTTCCACATCATGATCTACTTCATTTTGAACCCGTTCATGTACAGACTTACTACTAGTTGTACTTTTGATCTTACTCCCACCATTTGCCCAAATATCTTGCAGTTTATGGACTTCACTCAATTCGTGAAAACCATATTCTGCATTGAGGCATGGAATCTTTTTGGCAAACTCTCCTAGATAACACTGGTGCAATGCAAACAAGAAAAAGTCCTTCTCCATAATCTTGGAGCAGATATCTTCCAGAAATGATCTTGAATTGCTTACAAATTGCAGCATCTCCAGTCCCACAGAAAAGACATCTGAATATATTGCTTTCAACTTTTCCTCGTCACTTTTCAATTGCGTATAACACTCTTCAAGTGAAGACATTGAGCTTCCGATCTCTACCAAAGTACAGTGGGCTTGACCATGAAGTAACTGATTTTCGGTTTCTTTCACGAGTAATGAAGACTTTAAGTGTTCAACTTCTTCAATCAAGTTTGCCCGCTCCATCATTAACTCTTCACCAGTGTGTTTCCACATACCAGTCAATTGCTTTGCGTTCTCATTTGCTTTCACCAAAGCATTCAACACAAAATCTGCTTCTTTTATTGTAGCATTGGCTTCCTCAAATTTAGTGAAAAAGCTTCTAGCATGGTCAATTACCACATCATCCACCACCTGCCCATAAATTTTGTGAGTCTTACAATCTCTTTCTTTTTCCTTATGATACAGAGGTGTTTTCAAAACTAATAGTGCATAGTTCATCATATCATCTAGTTTGGCCACGCAATAATTCATGTAAAAGTAATTTTAGTGTGGATTTTACCTGTCTAGTATTATGAGAACCTGCATTAGCTTCCTCCAATGCTGATTCAGAAGATGGAATCAAGTGTTTCAAGTCTGCCAAGCATCATCAGTTGTTTAGACCCACCTTGGTTGGAATAAAATGATTATTATTTCAAAGTGCAAGTTCAAGGAAGTACGTACCTTCTGGTTCAGGAAAATGTCCCAAGTTCAGTTCATTGTAAAGTGCCGCTAGCTGAACATGTAGCTTGTTGAAATCATTGAAAAGCATCCCCAGCTCCTTCTTCAGCAAATTTCTTGCTGCTTCGCTGTTGCACAAATCTTCCAAACGCATTTTTTGATTTTTCTGGTGACCAGACCCAAAAGTTGAGACTTCAAATTCCAAGTCCACCAATTGCTCAGATAACTTCTCAGGTGAATTAGACCTGCAAATAATTGAGGAAGCATCCAATTTGTTCCCCACAGCGCTACTTTCATTCGAAAAATCTGAGCTCGATGAAGAAAAATCAGGACTCCATGCTTCTGCATGTACGCCTCCATCGGTAGAAGAGCATTCAAATACATTTACTTCAGCGTGCATGGAATCTTCAATAAATCTCAACCTGCAATTCATTTTGGTAAGTTCGTCTCTTATTTGATGGAACATGAGAAACTGGTCTTCAAACTTTTGATACTTGTGTACTTGCAGTAACTGCGTATCAACTGTACAATGGTTAAAATTCTTGCACTCTGCTCTTTGTCCTATGTATTTCTCCCGCAGTTCACGAACTTCTTTAACCAAGTTCTGGACCATTTCCTTGTATGCAGAGGAAACTTCCTGAATATGTGTTTGAAGAGCTGCTATATACATTTCGGTATCTGCATAAAATGATTTAATATCGTTTTCAGATTCAAATACTCCTGATCTGGCCAACTCAATGCGAGTCATAGCATCATCCAGTGCCAAAGCATTTGCATCAGCCGTTGCCTCTGAAATTTTATGGTTGGCCATCTTGACAGGAGTGGAGATAGGGATAGTGCTCCTCAATTCATTTTTGTGAACAACCTTTTGACTGTCAAAGAGCCAATTCATCACAACGAAAGCAACATTAGCACATTTTTCCGCTTCAATAACCTCAGCCTCTTTGAACTTGAGTTTTTTCTCTAACATCTTTACCAAGTCAATCTTGTCGTTCAACAACACGCTTACGTTCTCATTGGATATTTCATCATTATCAAAATGTAGTTCAGTCAACGCCAATGTTACTCCCTTCAAGGAACTTAATTTCTGCCCCAGATCTACTACCGTATTCTGTGCATCTTCCAAGCTCCTCTTAAGTTGCAGAATTGTTTCTTCCTTCTCAATGTATATTTTGGCAGCTCTCTCAACACGTTCACTAATCCAAGCATTCGCTTGGGGAAATGAACAAGCAATACTTTCTATTTGACTGGAGGCTTTTTTAAGGGATCTAGAACCGTCTACAAGGAATCCTGTAAGCTCTAAGGTTGCCCTTTCCCACTCCATATTTATTGCCTTGATTTCCTCCTCTTTAGTTGCAATAATCTTTCTTAGTTCTGTATTTTCCCGAGTCATACTGCACAATTTCTCATCAAGTTTGCACTGCAGTGCAACAACCTCTTCCTGTAGTTGAAGAATTGTTCTAGCTGTCTCCATCTCAACTTGTTCACGAATTAGTTCAGCTTTTTGTTGGCAAGATAACTGCAACGCCTGCTCCTCTTGAAACTGGCCATTTAGCAGTCTAACATCCTGAAGGTCCTCAGTCATCCTATCCAACTTGGCTTGCAAGATCATCCTCTCAATTTCTTTGCTGCTTTCAGCCACGAGGCCATTTGGTTGCTCGCTGAATAAACGTGCTCGCTCACATTCCATCTCCTCAATCATCGACCTAGCATCCATCAACTTCTTTTCAGCAACACTAGAAGGCATAACAGGAGCATCATCCACATTCTTTTCCATGCAATTTTGCGAAGCCTCATCATTCCTTTGGATATAAGATGCCATCTCATCTCCAGCATCACTTTGCATAGATACACTGTCAACCTGTGAAAGAGTCAACTAATTAAAACTAAATTCAACATAATACCGTGGGCCTTCTTGAATATTTTAAGGACTAATTCAGTAGTTTGTAAATTATCCTTACGGAATCAGAGGTAGTTTGACTACAATTCAGCTTCTTTTGCAGTTCCATTCTTAGTTCATCTACTTCTCTGCACAAATAAACCACACACGTCATAAAAAGCGTATGACCAAATTAGTCAACAAGTGAAATATAGCCACTCAAGGACTGATGCCATTAGTAATTCTACCATTTGCGTAAATCGAAAATGACATTTATTGAAAAGATTATTAATAGAAAACATGTAGAAGAAGAAGAAATTTGTTTAACAGTAAAAGAAAAGGATATACAGATAAAAATGATACCTTATCAATTTGGAATTCATAATTCTGCAGTCTTCTAATTCCTTTGTTGAATCATTCTCCTGCATTTTGAAAGTAGGCAACAATTGTTATCCACTAAAAATTGTAATATGGAGCTACCCATCTAGTGGAAAAGTTTTTCAAACCTGGTTTTCACAATTTGTGGGGAATGGTACCTTTCCTTCAAGCATATCCAAAAGCTGCAGTTTGAAAATGTTTAATGCTTCCAATCGAAGAGGAGGGCAATGAGAAGAAGAAAAAGAGATTGTTATCAACCTGGTTACGTAATTCTGACACTTCAGCTGACAGTGTTTCTCGCTCTCCATGTTCATTAAAGTTTTGTAACCTGAAATAAAGAACATTTCAATGCAAATAGTCACTAGCATCCACGAAGGAACAAATTCAAATATTGTATGGTATAGTAGATTATTCAAAAACTATTCATGGAAATTACAATAGTAGTTGCTCTCGAAGTCGATTATTTTCTACAGCAAGTTGTGTTAATTCTGGATATTCATCCATTCTTGCTCGAAGCAGCTGAATTTCTTCCAACAAAGCCTTGTTTTCTTGCACAAGATACTCGTCAGCTGACAGCATACCATCAGTCAATAATTTGAGCCGTTTAATTTCTTCGTCACGGAAACTTAGTATCACTTGAGTTTGTTGAGCATCCTCTTCCCTTTGGTGTGCCTATGGAGAAGCCACAGCAACAAAATAAGAAATTTTTTTTTTTTTTTTTTTCATTTCATTATGCATTAAAAAGAACCTGTAAAGTGCAAAGTTATCAAGAACATAAAAAATGAACAAAGAAGTATAGAACAATTTTCTATAAAATAATGAGAACACATACCAAGCACTTCACATGTTCCAGTTCAGCCTCTAACTTTCGCATTGAAGTCTCTGTGATTTTTTCTCTCCTTAAGGAACCTAGTAGATTAGCTTCCATGCGCTTGATCTGCTAATTCAGCATTAGTATAAAATGGGAGATGGATCCAACAGTATAAAAGATCAAAGGAAAACATTTAAATGCGAAAGCTACCTTGTTTTGAACGTGCTGAATCCCATGATTATTAGACAATTCACTCAATGTAGATTCTTCAGAACTTGGCACACCACTTGGTGTAGCCCTCGAAAGGTAGTTGTGCTTCATTAGCAAGGACAACTGGCCCTATTTGAGTTTTATAAATGCCTTAGTTCTGCTATGTAGTATGCATTCAAAGTAAAACTCTAAAAATATGAAACGTACCTTTAAATGTTGGATTTCCTGCTGAAGGGCATTTATATCACCTGAAGTGTCTTCATTCACTTTAGCCTAGAAAAGGGGCAAGAGGAAAAAGGTCAGAGAGTAAAAATGAGAAATTATGGATGTAATCTTGACTGCAGTTTTTACGGCTAGTTTGGAAAGCAATTACATTGTTCTGAATAAGTTTGGCACGCTGGGCAAACTTCAGAGTGCTGAGTGTTTCATTAGCAGAACTGCATAAAATGAACACAGGTTACTTTTCTTTCTTTAAAAAATTAAGAACACAAACTATTGAATAACAGTCAGATTATATGAAAGTCTAGGTAGGAATCTATAACACACCAAATGGATGGGCTGATGTTTGCAATAATAGTTGTTTTTGAGTTCCCACCAAGAGAGTCCTGCATTGTTTTGAGGCATCAAAATAAAAAACTGCACAGAACTATATATTTAATTTTTGTTTACGAGATTTTAGCCTCTAACCTGAAGAAGAAATGTAAGTCTGGAATCTCGGTAAGGAACATGTCTATGTTTCCCATGTGCTAAATCCACCAAAGACATTATCACCAAGCTAATTGCACAAGAAAAATACAAGAAAACCAGTCAAAATAGCAAACTTGAATAGCAACAGCATGTCCTATCAGCATTCTTCTTTTTTCTCAGAAACCCTCCACCTGGAGAAAAATTTTTGAAAGGAAAAGAAAGATAAAAAGACATACCTGTTCAAGAAATGAAAAAAAAAAAAACAACAATACTAATAATAATTGATTCAGAACAATACATTCTTCTTTTATTCGTGTGCAAATGTTGATCCAACTGAACACCTCCTAGACAACTTCGGTCATTAGGTGAATGTTGGGTAGTCTCGTATAATTTAAATGTCGCATTTCTTGTTATAGGTGAAGAAATGGCAAAACGCCATCAAAAACAGATCCAATGAAGAGGGGAATTAAGACAAGTCATAAAGAGCAAGCTTAATCATCATATGCATATTCATTACAGGGAAACATCTTAATAATCTTTTTTCTTTGCAAAATATATTAAGAACAATCTCCGCACTTGGAGCACAAACTAACTCAATATAGGAAATACATGAGGGACCGTTTCTCTGTTTTCTCAAGTTTAACATCTTACTGCCATTAAAGAGGTAATGATAAAGAGGGGGGAAAAAAAAGAAGAAACTGATGTCCACATTTCGTTAAATTGCTGAAGGAATCATAATTTTCAGCAAAGAAATGAAAGCTCACTCCAAGAAGGCTTATAATAATGTGCATTATGCGCTAAAAACTAGAGACGAAGAGGAAAAAAAAAAACTGAAAGACAGATCTGATGTTTAGTATTTTACCCAAGGGTTGATAGAGATTTATTTATATTCGCTGCTTCTTTTAAACGATCTCCTTCAGCGCCAGAACTTTTCTGCCTAAATTACCAAGGTAGTAATTACAAGTCTGGACAAATTTTTGTTTCCTAATAAATAAACTCTAGAAAAAAGAAAAAAAAAATACCTCTCAGAACCAGCTAGATCCACTAAATTCAACCTTGCAAATCTAAAATGGGTCATGGAATCCTTTCCCCAACGGCTTTCAATGGTACAGGTGAAAACACTGTGAGATCGGCTGCTCTCACTGTTCATATGTGTTGCTGCCACTTTCCTGTTTGCAGCACCCTAAACAAAAGTGGAAAAGTACTTGTATGTTTATAATTTCATCTGATGTGTAGTAATTGGTAGATAAATTTACATAACACCTTACGTTCCCACCTGCAACAAAAGCTTGATAACATCCTTAACGTTCCTCACGTTGTACTCTGTAAGGTTTTCAACATACACTCCTTTCTTCAAGTCTTCTCTGAGCTACAAAAAGAAACAAGGTTTATATTTCATTCAACAAAGAATATAAATGGAAAAGCCCACATGAGCTACTTTGAAACACATTGCTTACTTGCAAATTCGTTGACGAAGGCTCCAAGAGATCCGTTATCTGCTCGTTGTATATCTCTAGAAAGGAACATTTGCAGGTATACTTCAGCTCTTCATCTCTTCTGCTTTCTTCCTCCTACAAACAGATTCTGTTTAGCTATCCAACTGAAGAAAACGAAACTCGGAGGGACTCTATGTAATTAAACTTTTCCAAATCCAAAACTCAAGGACAAGAGAAATTTAAATATGTTACCATCATAATCCTTTTAAACAAATGTTCAAAAATGCGCGGAGTTAGACCACAATCTTCGTTGAGCTTTCCTTCGATCTCATATATCTCCCCCATCATGGTATACGTTTTTCCGCTGCCTGTCTGCATTTATTACCACTTTTCAATCAACTTTTACATTCCAGAACATACTGTAAACAGTAGTAGGAATTTGTCTCCTGGGACATATATGATATACCTGACCGTAAGCAAACATACAACTATTATAACCGGACAAGCAATTCTCCACCATGGGCAGCCCTGCAACCGGAAGAGGTTTTCCTACACCAAATTCATATATTTGAGACAAAATTAGCATCTTGAGACACATGCATACTAGAAAACTAAGTTCTAACTTGTAGCTTCAGATGTACAATAATCATAACAAATAGTAATTTGAGCTTATCTAAGCAATAATTAGATATCATATGTTTACGACTTTTGTTCTAGTTAAGCATTTTAATTTTCTTATTTGACTTGCTTTCTCCTATCCATAGACTATAAATAGGTGTTGAAATATAAAACTATTGTTGGCCCACCTCCTAAGAGCTTAAGCTTTTGGGAGAATTGGTAAACTAATATGGTATCAGAGCAGGAGGTCCTGAGTTCGAACCCATGTAATTACACTATTTAACCCCCTTTATTATAATTGCGTGTTGGGCCTTTAATATATTTCGGGCTTCTTCTAACTTGTGTTGGACTTTCAAATTAATATTTGTCCGCACGTTTGTCTATTGTATGGCCTGCACATGAGGGGGAGTGTTGAAATATAAAATTATTGTTGGCCCACCTCCTAAGAGATTAAGCTTTTGGGAGAATTAGTAAATTAACCATAGGATTAATCAAGTAAATTTCTTCAAATTTGGTTGGATTAGTTAGTGCCTCTTTATATGTTACTGAATTTCATATCTAGGTTCTCTCTTCCTCTTAATTGTTGTTATTTTCCTTTCTCTCTCTCTTAGTCGTACTTCTCTTCCAAATTCCAAATTAAAAAATAAGGGTTGTCTCACTTTGCCCCCTACAATTCAAAACAGAAAAAACTAGCCCCTCAACTAATCATTTTTTGCAACTTTGGTACTTTCTTCAATAAATAAAATATCAAATTTTTAACTGGTTTAATCACACATAAATCATGCAACAACTTAGTTAGGGACAATTTTTAAATGACTTTAATCACATGTTGGTAACCCAACAAGCACACTTGATAAAAGTTGCAACTTATGATAAGCGTAGGGGGATTTTTGTTACATTTTAAGTTGTAGGGGGCAAGGTGAGACAAACCTTATTTTTCAAATTTGAAATTAACCTTCTATTTATCCCTCCAACCCCAAAAAAAAAAAAAAAAAACCAACAACAACAACTTCTATTTATATCTCTCTTCTTTCTGTGTTCATCTCTATTGACCAACCACATCCATTTAATGAAGGTAAAGACAAGTATCTTTGCTTACTTGAAATATATGCTTATTCAGAAACAAATAACTAATAAGGGTGGTGTCTTTTAGCAAAATGATACTATATATATATATATTCCCTTATATATATATTTATTTATTTCTTTTTCATTAGTGAGAAGTAAAGAAGTCTTAAAAGGGGGAAAAAATATTCTTCTTACTTTGAATGATCTTTAAGTTTTTTTTAGCAAAGTTACACTGTCCAACACAACCTAAAATAACCATACATACAGACACACACACACATTTATATATATAGATGTAAGTAGCACCTGTGAAATTGTGTCGCATGCAACATGATCGAAGGTAAATCTGGTCTCAGGAGGACCAAGCCACACCAGAGTTTGAGCACTTTCCTGCTTCAAACACCGACCTAAACCCTGAGAAACTCTCTCCATTCTATTCAGAGGCCGAACTCGAATCAGAACCTGAATCACCACCAAAAACAACAACACAATTTTACAAGGAAGGACACCCAAAAAAAAAAAAAGAAAAGAAAGAAAAAAGAAAACTTTTTTAGCAGCAAAACCTGCACATTGTGATCGGCCCAGAATGATTCGTCCTCTTCAAGCTCGAAATGCGGCGTCGTCTCAAATTCGGAGGCGGCGGTAAGCAAAATCGTCCTAGAAACTCTCTGCGGAGCCCTAGAAATCGGACCGGCGAGGGAAGCTCGGGAGGCATTCTTGGAAGGAGAGGCGTGCGAGTGCCGATCGGAGAAGGAAAACCGGCGCTTGGAGTCGAAGGTGTCCTTGTGAAACAAAATCGAAGCCGACGGAGTCTGCGAGGGATCGGCGATGGTGTTGAGAGGCGACCGAGGAGGCAACTGGTAGTGGAGGAGATTCAGCGGAGGCTGCGTTTCGAAGTCGTTCTCGTTGGGTTCGGACGGCGTCGGGGTTTTCGAAACGTTTCGAGCTGCTGAGAAACGGGAAGTGGCTGTCGAGGTTTCTTTGGACGACATGGTGGAAAACTGAGCCGAGGATTTTCCAGGAAAATTTTAGATGTAATCCATTGAGAAATAAAGAAGAAAAATACGAAGTTTGAAAGAAAGCTAAAGAGAAGCTGGATCCGTTGGAGAGAGAGAGAGAAATAAAGAATACTAATAAATAAAAACCCGCCCATTTTTTAATTTGAACTGTGGGTTCACTTTTGCGCGGATGGATTTTTTTTTTTTTTTTTTTTTGATGTTATTTGTTTTTATTTTTAAAGTAATTGACTTAAATAGTCCTTAAACTTTTTATAAGACGATGATTTAGTATCTATTTTATTTTTTTTTTCTTAATCGAGATGATCATAAACTCTTTAAACATTTACCATTCTAATATTTTTCGTCCAAAATCCTTAATTTTTTAACGGAATGAGTCAAGTATGAGACATATGATATAATATTTAAGGGTATTTTAGTAATCTCATATTAAATTATAATTAAAAAATGAATCTGATTAAATTATAAAGTTATTCTAGAATCTTCTTGGCAGCCAAATAAGGGAACACCAAAATGTTCTTGGTAGTCACCATTACCACTGCTCAGAAAAAGAAACCCAGAAAAAAGAATTAGTTTCTTGGTACTGTTCGCGAGGCTCCAACACCTCAACCTGAACCGCGAGGCCTCCAAGAAGGCTTTGAAGCACAAGAAGGAGGTAATCAATTTCTAAAATCAATTTAGGGTTTTTCAATTCAAGCAACGATAAACAGAATTCAAATTTGGGCATAATTAGGAATTGGCTTCAAATCGAATATAATTGTTGAATCCGATTCTTCAAATTAAGCAAGAAAGAAATATAAATTAAATTCAAAAAAAAATTTGAAATCTCTACTTACAAGAAATATATGTTGGATAAAAATTCCTTTGGCAAAAACCATCACATATAATTCCAATAATATTCATGTTAGATTACCAAGAATCTACTAACGAATAAGCGGAAACGTACCTAAATTCATAACGGTTAATCACTTTATAGAGCCGTGTGGTTGGCCTTCCAGATCTACACGTTTTCTAAGAAATTCATTTATTCTTCTTTGTGTTCTCTCTCTGATGATGGGATGATATAATTGAGTAATGATAATGATAATACGTGCGATCTGGGAACCATAACCACTTTATATAGATAATTTCTCTGTTATCTTTTGGTATTTTTATTTTAACTCATCATAAAAATAGAAATTACCCTTTAAGTCTCTACCTATTAAAGGCCCACACCCTATCAGATACATTAAAGCCTAAATTACCCAAAATTTAGTAGATCACTTTTAATTGGACTTAACCTTATTTGACAGTCCGCAATGCATAATTATTCACATATAAGCCCAACATTGGATTAATGATCTAATAATCTCCCACTTGGGCTATTTGTGTAACCTTATAAGTATGCTTTACAAAATAACCGAACGAGCTCAACATTGTTGTCATTACCGAAATGTATTTATAACCAATCCGGTCCATCAATCATATCAATGTAGGATCAAAGTGGTCTTCATTACAACTGTCATAACTCAACCCATCAATGGTCACGAATGCTATACAACTAAATAACATGGATCATGGTGTGGATGTGTAGCATGTAAATTTCATATAATATGATCTTAACATGCCTATTTCCAACTGGTCCACCCTTAAACCTTAGTGAGATCAAACCATACCAAAATCAGAGTGTAAATAAACCGAAACTTTATTTTTGCAGAATACAACTTCAAAATATCTATAAACTGAAATAACTGAAATATGTCTATATCATAAAAGCATCTAAAATTACAAACTCCCACTAAAACTGAATATCATCAATTGACATGACACTCATACAAGCAGTGTGCTCATGAAACACTTTGGGTGGCAATCCCTTAGTAAGTGGATTCGCAACCATGCAATTTGTTTCGATGTGTTCTATAAACAACTATCTACTGTAAACTCTTTTTTTAACAACTAGGAACTTGATCCTATATGCTTCGACTTCGTCAAGCTTCTGTTGTTATTGGAATACAGAACTGCTGACTTATTGTCACAAAATAACTTGAGTGGTCTTTCAAAACCATCCATTATGCGCAGCCTAGTGATAAAATTTCGTAGCCTTATTCCATCATTGGATGACTCAAAACATGCTATAAACTCTGTTGCCATAGTAGAAGAGGCTATAAGTGACTGTTTAGCACTCTTCCAGGAGAGAGCACCTCCAGCTAGCAGATAGATATAGCCCAACATAGATTTCATACTATCTTGGCATCCAGCAAAATCGAAGTCAGTATACCTAACTATCTCAAACTGATTCGACCTCCGATACTTGAGCATGTAGTCTTTTGTTCTCTGTAAGTACCACAAGGCCCGTTTAGCTGCTTTCCAATGGTCTGCTCTTGGATTGTTTAAATATCTGCCCAACATCCCAGTTACGTACGCAATATCCGGACGCGTACAGTTTTGAGCATACATTAGACTCCCTACTGCTGAGGCATAGGGAATCTTCTGTATTTCCTTTTCCTCAAAATCATTCTTAAGGCACTGATTGAGACTAAACTTGTCTCCCTTAGCCACAGGAGTATCACCTGATTTGCAATTCTGCATGCCATATCTTTTGAGAACCTTTTCGATATAGCTCTTTTGTGATAATCCAAGAATACCCCAAGAGCGATCCCGGTGTATCTGTATGCCTAATACAAAAGAGACGTCACCAAGATCTTTCATCTCAAATTTCTTAGCTAGGAATCTCTTGGTTTCATGCAATAAGCCTATATCATTGCTGGCAAGCAAGATGTCATCAACATATAAAACCAGAAAAACATGTATGCTCCCACAAAACTTATGATATATACAATCATCGACCAAATTCATCTCAAAACCAAATGAGATGATCACTTGATAAAACTTGAAATACCATTGTCGAAATGCTTGTTTGAGTCAATAGATGAATTTCTTAAATTTGCAAACCATATTCTTTGGGCCTCCTGACACAAATTTTTCTGGCTACACCATATAGATAGTCTCATCAATGTTGCCATTGAGAAACGTTGTCTTCAGATCCATCTGATGTAACTCAAGATTGAAATGTGCCACCAATGCTATTATAATTCTGAAAGAGTCTTTCGAAGAAATTAGAGAGAAATTCTCTTTATAGTCGATGCCTTCTTTTTGTGTAAAGCTATTTGCGACAAGACAAGCCTTGTACCTCTCCATATCACCTTTTGAATCACTCTTGGTTTTAAATATCCATTTGCAACTAATGGGTTTCGCACCTTCTGGCAATGGGACAAGATCCCACACGACATTGTCCTTCATGGACTCAATCTCCTCATTCATGACATCAATCCACTTTTGAGAGTTAGAACTTTTCATGGCTTGACGGAAGTTAATCGGATCATCTTACATCACTCCAATATCTACCTCATGTTCTTGGAGAAATACAATGTAGTCATCTGGCACTGCACGTGTCCTTTCTCTAGTGGATCTCCTTAATGGCATTGGTTCTTGAGGTGCTAGAGTTGTTCTTCTGGAACAATTTCTTGAACAAGGTCAGGGATGGGATCCTGATCAATGCTAATAACACCTGTGGGAATATCAACATAAAGTCAGTCCCTAACTGTATCTCCCCCCGCAAACTCGACATCCTTAAAGAATTGGGCATTTCCTGACTCGAAAATCGACTTAGTCATAGGATCATAAAACTTGTACCCCCTAGATCTTTCAAAGTATCCAATGAAATAGCAACTCACCGTCCTTGAGTCCAGTTTCTTTTCATTAGGCTTGTAAGGCCTTGCCTCAGCTAGACATCCCTAAACATGCAATTGCTTTAGACTAGGCTTCTTGCCCGTCTAAAGTTCATAAGGGATTTTGACAGTCATTTTAGTTGGAACCCTGTTAAGGATATATGCTGCAGTCTTAAGTGCTTCTCCCCAGAGTGATTTTGGTAAGGTAGAATGACTAATCATACTCCTCACGATGTCCTAAAGCGTCCTGTTTCATTTTTCAGCAACACCATTCATAGTGGGATAACCCAGCATAGTGTACTGTGGAATGATACCTCATTCCTCTAAGAACTTAGCAAACAGTCCTGGACGTTGTTCACCTGAACCGTCATATTTGCCATATTACTCACCACCATGGTCAAATTTGACGCTTTTGATCCTTCTATTGAGTTGGTTATCAACTTCAGCCTTATAATTTTTGAACACATCCCGCGACTGTGACTTTTCATGAATGAGATAAATATAGCCATATCTGGAAAAATCATCTATGAACATTATAAAATATTGTTGACCATTCCAAGCAACAGTAGGGAATGACCCACAAATATCTGTATGTATGAGTTCTAAGACATCCAAAGTCCTGTTGGCTTCAAATCTCCTTTTGTTGTTTTGTTTTCCATTTACAAAATTAACACGAACATCAAAATTTGTGAAATCCAAGGGATCTAGAATTTCGTCTAATACAAGTCTCTCTATTCTCCGTCTAGAGATATGAGATATGACCTAATCTCTTGTGCCATAATGCAGCCGAATTCTCACTGGTTAATTTTCTCTTTATAACTTGTGTACTTGATTGCAAGGATTCATTAAATGAAGCATTGTATCAATTAAATAAAGATTATTGTGACCGGATAAAGAACTGGAACTAACCAATTTTGAATCATGAAACAAACTAAATTTTCCATTCCCAAATGAACAAGAATAACCAGATTTATCAAAGACATAAATAGAAATCAAATTTTAGTCTAAAAGATGGTACAATAAATGTCTCGTCAAGATCTAAATAAAATCCAGTCTTTAACAATAATCTAAATTTTCTTATTGCCTCAACTTGAACCGTTTTGCCGTCGCCCACGTAGATGTATCTTTCAGCATCACTTGGCTTTCGACAACTCAAGCAACCCTACATAGACACACTGATGTGAGTTGTTGCACCAGAATCTATCCACCACGTGTGTCTAGGTACCGAAATTAAATTAACCTCAGAAGAAACCAAATTAAGAAGCATACCATTCTTCGCATGCCATGCGTGATGGTTGGTGCATTTTTTCTTCTTATGCCCTTCAGCTCCACAGAAGAAACAACCAGCACTTTCCGGATCAACCGATTTCTTTTGTTGTTTCTTATGAGGTGTTGTATCTGCTGCTTCCTTATCTTTCTTCCTTTTCTTTCCTTTGTCCTTGTCCTTAGAGGTTGAGGTCAGGTGACCACTTTCTGCCTTATCTTGCTTTAGTCTTTTCTCTTCCTGAACACAGTGTGATATGAGCTCATTTAGAGACCAAGTCTCTTTGTGACAGTTGTAGCTCACTTTAAACTGGTTAAACTGTGCTTGATCAATGCAAAATTATCACACATATTTTCTACTCGCAAGTGCACGAGGTCATCAAGTAATAAAGTAGTGAGTGAGTGTCGTGTTCCACGAGGATTATGTTCATAAAATCTAGCTAAATACTACGACTAAAATAACCGAGTTTTATCCAGACAAGTCAGAAATAGAATGATGTTAACAGAACAAAAGTAAAATGTTAACTAATTGAATAAGCAAATAAAGCAATGCAAGGAATGTTTTAGGATCGAAAGAGGCTCTAATGATAAGGTAGCTAGGGTACTTGATTTCATCTTGCCTAGTTATTCTAATCCTATTCAATGCCATTGATCTTCCTCAAGCCAAACATTAATCATGAAATTCCTATAATAATCCAACTCCCTCTCTCGAGTACCGAGTCAAATCTATGCAAAACAACTTAATTAATATCCCTATTAAATAAGTTAGTTGTGCATTCATTAAGCTATAATTCATTTGTGATTACCTAGAGCATATTCATCTCCCGATTCCAATACTTTCTAGGCTGTGTTCAACAAATCCCAACATGTGCAAGTGACTCTCTCAAGCCTAAATCCACATATCTAAATCCTCTGACCAATCTTTCAATCGATTAAGGCATTAAGCAAAGAAGAACACAAATGTTTGGGCATGAGAAATATCAAATAGCATTAAATATTCATAGCACAACTGTAGCAAGATTACATCAAGTCCCCTTGCATGAAAATCTAGCAATCCATCAATGTAAACTCAAATATATTCAAGCTTGAACAAATCTGAAATACATGAAGAATCCACAAAAATAAAGATATGCTAGATATAAGAACAAGAAGAGAAAAGAGGAAGAAAAATAAAACTCCAATGTAGTGCAGCTCCAAATCTCCAGCAACTTCCTCCAAAATCTTTTTGAAATTTAGGGTTTCTTTCTTTTTTCTCTCCACTCTTTTCAATCCTTTTCTCTCTCTAGTTCCAGATCCCCTCCTTTTTGTCTCATCGACTTTAGATCCAGATCCCCCCTTTTGTTCGTGGGAGCTTCAGGGGAGAGAAGGCACACTTCAGCACGCGAGAGCGCGCCTGAGAGCGCGTGGCCACACGCTCTGGCTGGGCACACGGAGGCAGGGCTCGCGCTGGTGGGCGCGCGCTGCTGGGCTGGGCGCTCGCTGGCTAGACTGGGCGCGCGCTGCCTTTTGACTTGGTTGAGTGGGCGCGCGCCCTGAGAGGCGCGCCTGCGCCTCCGCTGCGGGCTAAAACTTGAATTTTCATCTCCAATTCTTGCAAAATCCAATTTTTCCCTTGTTTATCTGAAACACTCACAAACACATTAAACCAATCTAAAAACTTGAAGATTTTGTAAATTATCCAATTTCAAGACATTAAATAAGTGAGTAAAAGCTCATTTATCAGTGCTGGAAGGGAGATCAAAACCAGATGCACCAACAAGTCCTCAGAGAGGGCGAGCTTAAGTGCTATCAACTTGGAAGCAAAATTAGACATCTCTAGGATGTACTCCATGATATTGCCTTTGCCCTTATACCTCATTGAAATTAGACTTGTCAAGAGCGTACCTATTTTAGTCTTTTCGTTTTTGACAATTCTCTTTTCAATATCCGCAAGGAACTTCTTAGCCATAGTGATCTTATCAGACATTGTGCCTTTGAATACTTCCGGAATGGCCTTCTTCATGATCGTCATACACATGCGATTTGATTTCTCCCACCTTTCCATATCCCTCTTGGCATCAGAGATACTCTCATCCGTAAAAGATGCAGGAGAATCAACCCTTATCGCAAAGTCGAGATCAATGACTTTGAGAACTAGCACGAGGTTCTCTTGCCATGACTTGAAGTTAGAGCCATTTAGCATAGGAATAGAATTAATGGTGACAGTAATATTAGCAAGAGTCATAACTAAATCCAGAGAACAACAAACATATAAAACAAGCTCATATAAGACTTAAAACAAAATTAAAAAAATTCAAATAAAGGTAAACCCCATCTCAAGATACCAGACACTCCATTAATATTTTTTCTTTGGACAAAATATTAATTTGTAAGTGATTTCATAGTGTAGTAATCAAGCACTGATAATAAGAACATATCAAACAATAAATCTTCCTTTGGGCTAATTTATTGTTCATATGTAAAACCGAATAATCATCATGCATTTATTACCACAAGTGCACATGCAATTCTGTTAAATATTCACCTTCCTTTGGGCCGATTAATATTCACATAAGTTACATATACACAACCATTTATTTTTCAAAACAAATTAATTTCCACAAGAGAGGTCACTTTGGTGACATGTTGTTTCAATTAATTTATCTCAAAATATATACAAACATATCAATATTCGAATTTAAAATTACACCAAAATTGATCATTAAAAAAAAATTTGGGTAAAAACTCAACGGTCAAAGTCAACAATTGACTATTGACCATTGACTGGGCTGACTGTTGACCAGGTTGGGGATGGATGGGGTCGGGTCAGCCCAACTCAGATCCAACACAGCCGCAGGTAGGGGTGGCAATACGGGTCGCGACACGACGATACGAATAAAAAATGACACGAATTTCGCGGGTTCTGGTTGGGAAAAAATAGTGGTCATGTCGATTTCGGGTCATATTTTTCCATGTCAATTTTGGGTCAAATTTTATGTCAATTTCATGTCAATTTTCGTGTCAATTTCGGGTCAATTTCGCGTCGCGGGTCAATTTCGTGTAACGGGTCAATCTCGTGTTGCAGGTCAATTTCATGTCGCAGGTCAATTTCGTGTCGCGAGTCAATTTCGGTTTATGTTGTGTTCGTGTCGCGTTTCATTTCGTGTTCATGTCGCTGGTCGTGTTCGGGTTGGGGAAGAAAAAAATCAACACGACTCTAACAGGACACGAACCCGACACGAAACCGACATGAAACCGACACGTGACACGAATTGCCACCCCTAGCCGCAGGCCCCACCCCTTAAATTTTTTTTATTAATTACTGTGGGCTAAGCCTGCAGCCCATTCTTGTCATGGGCCCAATTGGGCCCGTATATGAAAAAAAAACCCTAAATTGACTTGGTAATACTCCAAAACCGAAGGCAACCATCAACAAACTTTCATGAAAATTTTTTTTCCTAGAAACTTGTAAACGGAAAACTTAAATATGAATATCAATCAATATTCATGGATGTATATACACTCAAAGAAACGAATCTGACGGCCGAAATCCAAACGTCAACAAAAAATGTGAAAATATTTCTCAATGATTCAACATGAATCTCGTTCTGATACCAATTGTTGGATAAAAATTCCTTTGGCGAAAACCATCACCTATAATCCTAAGAATATTCATGTTGGATAAGTAAGAATCTATTAACAAATAAACGGAAGCGTAGATGAATCCATAATGGTTAATTACTTTTTAGAGCAGTGCGATTGGCCTTCCAGATCAACACGTTTTCCAAAAGAATCCTTTATTCTTATCTGTGTTCTCTCTCTGATGATGTGATGTCAAAATTGAGTAATGATAATGATGATGATACGTGCAACCATAACCACTTTATATGGATAACTTCCTTGTTATCTTTTGGTATTTCTATTTTAGCCCATCATAAAAATAAAAATTATTATTTAAGTCTCTACACATTAAAGACCCACACCCTATCATATACATTAAAGCCCAAATTACCCAAAACTTAGTATATCACTTTTAATTGGACTTAACTTTATTTTATAGTCCGTAACACATAATTATTCATATATAAACCCAACGTTGAATTAATGATCCAACAATATAAAATAAAATTCAAAAAAAATTTGATACCTTTCAACGATGTACATGAGCAGTTCACTAGTGGCAGAGTCCTCAAGAGAGATCTCAACAAGTTCACTGGAGCTCTAGTTGACTGTAAGTTGACACATAGCCTTCAAGTGTTACCGTAGCAAATCCCACCGCAAAAGGTTGCTGGGATTGCACATGTCGATGGTCCGCCATAGCAGAGGATCTTTTAGATCTCAAACCACGATGAGCACACTCTCTGAGCGCCCTTCAGGATCCTTGCGGCGCGGCGACCTCGACGAAGACGGCGCTGCGGCTGTGGGTATGGCTAGGTTTGATTCTTAGGATTTTAGATTTTCCTCTTCTATTTCCCTCTCACAATTTCTTATCGCAATCTTCAATGGTGTCTGAGATTTTCACCGATAAAAATGTCTTTGATCTAGAATTTTGCATTGGACTCTTGTGTGGTTTTTTTTTTGGAAAGTATCTGAATGATATAAATTTAAAGACTATTCCATCAACATGATACAAAAAAAAAAACATTAGATCAATATGACAAAAAATTAAACTAGAGCAAACTACACATTGTGTTTTGTTAGTCAAGATTAGAAAATTTGTGTCATGTTACTCAATAGATAAACAAAAGGTGGTTATTTAGGTAATTTTCTCTTCTTCTTCTTTT
This sequence comes from Ficus carica, assembly GCA_009761775.1. Lineage (NCBI taxonomy): Eukaryota > Viridiplantae > Streptophyta > Magnoliopsida > Rosales > Moraceae > Ficus > Ficus carica. Next base: position 270,044 of record VYVB01000445.1, read on the forward strand.
TTTTTTTCCTTCAGATGTGTTGGTTTGCATATTTTGATTTTTTTTTAATGTTATTGGTGTGACGTACTCTTTTAATAAGGATATTTTCATCGTTTCATGATTAATTGAGCTCATGTGATGAGTCCTGTGCCTTATTTCGTTAAAAAATTAATGATTTTGGACGGAAAGGGACCATTTAGGTCAATTACTCTTGTTTTTATTTATGTCTACTCTATTATTTTGACTTTTTCAAATGCACCATTCTATTATTTTTTAGGGAAAAAAAATAATTAGTGAAAAACAAAAATAGGGTGGTTACAGTTATAGCCTAGCCGTAATATTATATCTAACTGTACAAAATAGACTATTGCATTGGTTCCAAGGTTTGAACCTTAGGCTCCATTTGAATCACGTATCCATTTTCGAAAAGAAAAATTTTCTTTGGATGTGTAAATTTTTTTTTTGAAAACAAAAAGTTGTTTGGAATGAAAAGAAATAATATAAGGGATAATATATTGTTAGAAGATTTTAAAAAGATTTTTTTTTTTTTTTTTCAAAAGGATACTATACAATTTAAGTTTCCAAACACCATAACCATCACTCACTCCTCACTCACTTATAACCTCGTCTCTGTAGCCAATAAGACTCAGTCTTTTGATTTGGTAATAGTACTAAAGATAATAAGGAATAGAAAAAATAAAAACAAAAAGATGTTACGGGTTTCGATTGTATCAACAACCAATCTCCGTTAGAAGAGAAGGTTTCATGATAACAATTATTAATTTCTATTTTCACGGTACCACATCTCTTTCTTTTTCTTTGAAAAAAGAAAAAAGAAAAAAAGAGAACAAGTGTGTGGAGAGATGACAAGACGACACTGGAACATCAATTGGGAAGAGATGACAAGATTATGCTTTTTCTCAACTATAGGATAATTAATAATTTTTTAATTATTATTTGTGTTGTGTTGATAGATTATGATAGCATTTTTAGTTCGTGGATAATTTTTTTTTTTAACGTACTTCTTTAATTTTTTTGTTTGGTTATGTGGAAAAGGGGGAAATCCATTTTTTTTTGTTTTTTAATTTTATCTTGGACTTGAGAATTGGTGAGTGTATGTTTGTTTTATTGTCTTTTATTCTTTTTTTTTTTAATAAGAATTTGACAATCTTGGAGATGTATAGATTATTGTAGTTCATCTTTCATATTCTTGTGGATTTGGGTAATTAATTCGGTAGAAATTAAAAAAAAAAAAAACAATCCGGTAGAAATTAGTAATATGGTTGAATATAAAAAATAATCCCGTATAATATAAAAGATAATCCTATAGAATATAAAAGATAATTCTGTAGATTATCAAAAAGTAATTTACAAGATTACTCTCCGGTTATCGGAGCCGAACCGACCATTCTTGTATTAGAAATAAAAATAGTAATCTATCAAAACACTCTCCAGCTATTGGAGACCGGAGACTGGAGACCGTCGGTGGCTTGTGTTGATTCTGGCAACATTTCATAGATTACCATCCAGATTACTTGCTTGGCCAAGTCGTGAGTAATTTTAGACATGCATATTATGTTGACATTTAACGTATCTCGACGTGGGAGGTCAAAATGTCTGAAGCAAATGTAGATGGGGCAATAAACCTTAGGTGTGTTCTTTGAAGAGCGTCATCCTCCAAATCACCTTAATATTTATCTACACGTGTGCCCATTGTCTAACATGCACGTGAAGATGAGTGTTATTTATAAAATTATCATTGAATTGTTTTTTAATAGTGTAAGCTTTTGAGATGAATTGATAATATTATCTAACACAGCTCCTATAGACCCATGTTTTTCCAATGAGTTGATCTTGTGCAGATAAAGGCAAGAATTTCAAAGGCATGCAGGAAAGTCTATGGGTCAAATAGAATGTTTTATATATAAATCTACAGATAAAACTCGTCACCTAGACTTTTTTAATTTTTTTCCTTCATGTCCATACGGTCTCAACAGCCCCACTAAAATTCTAATTAAGATAGAACATATATAACAATGTGATCTTTCTAGCCCAACAACCTCTCTCTTACTAAAAGCTCATAGTTTTTCTTTCACTTTTATTAAATAAAAAGAAACTGTGTGAACAGATGTGTGCGTGCGTATATAGACTTTGTTTGGTATTTAAGTTTAATTTCAATTAATTGTACTTTTTCATTTTAGTTTTTGTTTTTTTTTTCTAAAAAGTCAACAAAAATTATATTTAGTTTTTGAAAAGTCAATCAACTTCAACTTAAAAATTTCATCTCTAACTGGTGAACCAAACACAAGTATAGTGTATATATGAAGGCCAATAAAATTGTTTGTATAATTAAGTGTAACAGAAGCATGTTCCCATTGTAGGTTTAGGAGTCTTCTTTTGATCAATTTTTTTACAAAAATTTTAATTATATATATATATATATGTATAATCATTTTTATCCGGCAATGTAATGTGGTGTAGAAGGAATTAGACTTTATGGCAAAGTGGGAAAATAGGCAATTTTTTGGAGAAATTTTCCCCTTTTTTTTTTTTTTTTTTTTTTTTTTTGGTAAATATTGTTTTGGGTATATCTTAATTAAATAAATTCAAAATTGAACTCCGTTTTTTTTTTTTTTTTTTTTTTTTTTTTGGTAAATATTGTTTTGGGTATATCTTAATTAAATAAATTCAAAATTGAACTCCGTTTTTTTTTTTTTTTTTTTTTTTTTTGCGGAATGATCTTGAAAATTAGAACTTTCAATTTCTGTCATTATCTCCATTTTTCCATTTTTGAAAAAAAAAAAATTTTATCATTATTTAATTATTATTCCGAATTTTTTTAGGGTTATGTTATTTAAAGCTTTGTAAGCCGATGTGGCCGGGGGATAATTGAATTCTTTTTATTTTCTCTTTCTTGGCATTTGTGAACAAATCAACAAGTTTCAGTTTTTTTTGTGAGATTTTTCGTCTTTCCTATAAGCTTCCATTACGTCAGTTAGTATCAGAGACAGGTTCGTTTCTTCACCATGCCGCCAAGGAGACGTCCAGAAGCCCGTGAAGCCCAACTAGAGGAGGTGAATGGACATGATGAGATCGCACAGCTGTGTTAACAAGTGGAGTTGCTGACTCAACAAATCGCTGTACTCGCGCCACAACAACATGCGCCTGTGGCCCAACCTTTTGAGGATCCTGAAGATGAAAATCCATTTGCGCCGCTTGATCAACCAATAGATCCGTCAGCCCGACAGAGAGGAGGTGTCCAGGAGGAAAATAGGCGTTGGGAATCAAGATTTAAAGTTGATATTCCTGAATTCCATGGTGGATTAAACCCAAAAGAATTCTTGGATTGGATGACTGCAGTGGAGGAGATCTTGGAGTTTAAAGAGGTTCTTGCTGGTAAACGTGTACCCCTTGTTACGACGAGATTTCGTGGATGAGCAGCGGCGTGGTGGCAGCAGACTAAAGTGACAAGATCCAGATTAGGGAAACCAGGATTGCGTCGTGGGATAAATTTAAAAAACACATGAAGAAACAATTTCTACTATATAATTATGTTCGGACTATGTACCAGTGATTGCAGAATTTGCGTCAAGGTATGAAAACTATTTCTGATTATACAACAGAATTTTATATGTTAATTACTAGGAATGAGGTAATGGAAATGGAAGAGCAACTGGTGTCGCGATATGTGGGTGGTCTTCGTCCCCAAATACAGGACACACTGAATATGTTTGATCCTGTGACGGTTTCCGAAGCACATCAAAGGGCAATACAGATAGAGAAACAACAGTTCCGATGAAATATAGGTCCTTTAACTGCATGGAGTTCTTCCAGTAACCTACAACAGCAAACAATATGTCCTAGTAATCCTACCCAGGCTGGTTCTTCTAAGACAAATCCCAATCAACAATTGACACGTCTTGTAGGTGGTATTCGTTGTTTTAGTTATGGAGGTATGGGCCATAGAAAATTTGAATGTCCGAAGACTTATTGTAAGGGAATCTTCATTGATGAGGTGTATGAGGATTGTGAAGGGGAACCTGTCTTTGATAGTGTAGACACTGAAGAAGCAACAGAGGAAGAGGAATTTGTTGCTGGTGATGTGGGTCAAGTGTTGGTGGTGAGACGGAGTTTTTTGACTCCCCTGGAGAATTAGAGTGATTGGTTGCGTAATAATATTTTTCAGTCTACATGTACAGTTGGGGGAAAAGTCTGCAAGTTTGTTATTGATTCTGGAAGTTGCGAGAATGTAGTGGCTGAGGAGGTTGTTAAGAAGTTAGGTTTATAGAGAGAAAAACATCCCAAGCCGTATAAATTGGCCTGGTTAAAGAGAGGTAATGACGTTGAAGTAACCCAGCATACCTTAATTAGCTTTTCTGTTGGATCTACCTACAAAGACCAAGTTTTGTGTGATGTGGTGGAGATGGATGCATGTCATTTTTTATTAGAAAGACCTTGGCAATTTGACCGGCGTTCGTTTCATAATGGATATACCAACACGTACAGTTTTATGTTTGGGGGAAAGAAAATTGTGTTACTACCCAGCAAGGGCTCAACGAAAGCAGTTAAGGACAGTACTAATTTATTAACCAAAGCAAAGTTTGAGACGGAGATGGCCGAATATGGTGTAGTGTATGTGTTAGTAGGCAAGTCAGTCGACACTGGGCAAGAGATTTCTACAGAGTTCGTCCGTTGCTAGAAGAATTTCAGGAGGTCATCCCAGCAGAGCTTCCAGATGAGTTGCCACCACTACGAGATATTCAGCATCAAATTGACTTAGTGCCTGATGCTACTCTTCCTAATCGGGCGCATTACAGGATGAGCCCTACTGAGCATGAGGAGTTGTGCAGACAAGTGGAAGAGATTTTGGCGAAGGGACACATCAGGGAAAGTCTTATTCCTTGTGTTGTTCCTGCTCTTCTTACACCAAAGAAAGACGACACAGCAGATCGATAAATAAGATTATGGTACGTTACCGTTTTCCTATTCCTTGTTTGGATGATTTGTTGGATCAGCTTATCGGTGCTTGCGTGTTCAGTAAGCTTGATTTGAAGAGTAGGTACCATCAGATTCATATCAGGCCTGGGGATGAGTGGAAAATAGCCTTTAAGACGAGAGAAGGGTTGTTTGAGTGGTTAGTTATGCCATTCAGCCTTTCCAATGCTCCTAGCACTTTTATGCGGGCTATGAGTCAAGCTCTTTGTTTATTCATCGGTAAATTTGTTGTAGTTTAATTTGATGATATTTTGGTTTATAGTGCTAACACCGATGATCATGTCCAGCACCTTCGGGAAGTTATTTTAGTCCTTCGTAGGGATCAATTTTATGTTCCAGTTAAGAAGTGTACTTTTCTAATAGGCCGTGTTGTTTTTCTGGGATACATGGTGACGAATGAGGGATTAGCAGTTGATGCCTCTAAGATAGAAGCAATAAATTAGTGACCACAACCTAAGACTATTACCGCTTCCTTTTACCGCTGGTTTATACCACATTTTAGTAGTATTATGACGCCAATTACAGATTGTATGAAGGACGACAAGTTCCAGTGGAGTCCTAAAGTAGAGGCGACTTTTCAATTGATTAAGCGAAAATTGACAACCGCCCCAGTTTTGGTGTTGCCTGATTTTACTCGGCCCTTTGAATTGCATTGTGATGCTTCGAATGTGGGTATTGGTGGTGTGCCAAGTCAGAATGGTCATCCCGTTGTATATTTCAGTGAGAAGCTTTCTGGTCCTAAGTCTCGTTATAGTACGTATGATATGGAGTTCTATGCAATAGTCTAGGCGATTCGGCATTGGCGTCATTACATATTCTAGAAGGAGTTTGTTTTGTATACTGACCATGACGCCCTTAAACATCTTGGTGTTGGAAAAAAAAATCTGATATCAGAGTTACGGCACAGCGGAAGTTTTAAAATTTTTTATGCTGATTCAGAAAAGAAGCTCATGATGTATATAACAATAAATTAAATACATGATCAAACATACCTTGTTTCTCGGATTCTGGAACTGCTAGAGTGCCGACCAACGTGTCTTATCTACTATACTCGAGTACCCACATTTCAGAGTGTGTGTGGGCACACGTGCTATGAATCCAAGCGATCGGTAGTGTTTCCCAAAGTCTAGATCCCACATTCTCAATCCCGATGTACCTCGTTGAGAATTCGATCCAGGTTCGTTCTTCAAAACTACAAAACATGAACCGATTAACCTTTTATGAAAAATATCACTCGGCTTAACCTTTCTCACAGTTTTGATTCAATAGAAATTTCTCTCTTTTTCTCACACCCAAGAAAGACAAATTTTCTCAAGCCCAAAAACCCTAGTTTTGGCTTTTTCTCTCTCTCCCAAAAACATCTCCTCTTTTGTGTGTATGATAATGGTTAACGTTATTCAAGAAGCCCTAGCCTTTAAATAATATTCTAATCCTTTTTCAAAAATATTTCCTACCCGAAAAACGATTAATAATTATTTTTCTAGAGAATCTTTTGAACCAAAAGATCAAACAAATTTCGGGCTAGGTTCTTTGAACCTAATAGACGTTTTTTGCAAGGGGAGGGGCTCCAAAAATTCATCCCCCTTTTTCTAGGAAAGTCAAATTCGTCCTCCACATAATGTGGATCTTGATCGGTGATTCAAATTTAAATCAAGAATCAAAAAGTCCTAATCCTAATTAGATTCAAACTCCTTTTAAACCTTTGAATTTAAATAAGATTGTCTTATTTGAATTTAAATAATTATTTTTCATAAACATTATCCATATTAATTAATTTAAATAAATGGAATATTTTAGATTTCCTTTCCACCAAAAACGTGCACAATTCTTTAAGAAAAGAAAAACTAACAAATAAGCTTCATTATTTAAATCAATTAATAATTCAATGTTATGAATATATTTAAACAATTTTAAAACAAAATCTTATTCCCTCCATCCATTAAAATTCGTGCACTATTAATTAGGAGAGAAAAATTTTGTTTTCCAAAATTAAATAATTCAAACACAATCTTATGTTGACAAATCACATTATTTGTCTATATTAATTTCACATATCTAATCCTTTCGGGATTGCATGTTAGAGAGTATCATGTCTTAATAGACATTATTAAATTCTCATTTAATTTACCGATCTCATTAGGAACAAATCCCGAGACGTTTCGTGGAACTATATGAGCTAGTAGAGTGACCCGATGGAAATATGTAAAGAGGCTTTTATAATTGTGAAAAATTAATCCCTGATTAATTATTCATCAATTATCAACTTCAGGACTATTCCACTAAAAGTCTGAAGCTAAACTCATGTTTACATACCGTATTACGAAAGCTCTCTAACGCAGTGCTTCTTCCATGATTTATTCATATGTTGCTTAATCCCCATATGTTATCCATGATTGAATTAATGACTTTTTCTGTTTTACTTTTTCAATTATTTTAACTTAAAGTTTCATTATTCTCTATTGAAAAAATCACCAATTGTATAGCCATACAATCGGTAAACCATCAGAGAATATAAAGTAAACCGATGGCCAAGATCTTGTTATATTATCTTTCAATTCTCGAATAATGCCTTTAATTAGTAGATAACATGTACTATCATTAAAATAAATATGGATTCCGTATCTATGAATCTTGATTTCTCCATCCATAAGTCATACACCCAAACACAAGTATATTGACCATCAATTATCAATGTCTCACCTATAGTGGATCAAAGTGCATAAGTCATGGATGCGAACTCAAGTATTCATTTCAGGATTAAGATTAATGCAGGATGATAATCAAAGCATTATTGATTTTTATAAACGAAATTATTAAACCGAATCAATTAATACCTTAGGTCCAGTCCAATGTCATACCTCAATACTGGTATACATTAAAGTTTCTACTCGGAACTTATCTGATGGTCAAGACAAATCATTCTTCCAAGGAAGTAGATAACATTTACAATCTTATCATGAATAAGATCCCCAAATCTTATTGCATCGATTGCGGACCATTTATTTAAACTGTTAACAAATTACCACGTCTTCTATGTATACCCCGTATACATATGGTAATCCGATATCTTACCAACAGCCTAGAAGTATTTTATGTTTGCTTAAAATAATCATACAATTAACAAATGAAAGTAAATAGGACACAACTTATTAAACATGAATAACCTCTTTTTATTAATATCAAAATGTCATATTTACAGAAAATCCCTAGAATTGATTTTATATCCTTAGGGCACATATAGATCCCAACACTTGGTACTCAAGATAAGGTATTCGCTAGACATGTTACTTGGATTGCTTATTTACAACAATTTACTTTTGTGATTAAGCACAAAGCAGGTGCCCTTAACAAGGTGGCGGATGCGTTGAGTAGACAACAAACTCTTCTGACAGAGTTGAGAGTAGAGATCCCAGGTTTTGATACTATCTGTGATTTATATGTTACTGATCCATATTTTTCGTAAATTAGTCGGCAGTTGTATGAGGGTGTGCATTCGGAGTTTATGTGGGTCGATGGTTTTCCTTTTCGGGGAAATCAGTTATGTACTTCTGAGAGCAGTTTGTGACTTAAGATAATTCAGGAATTACGTAATGAAGGCCACGTGGGTCGTGATCGAACATTACAGCTCGTTGCTGCTTTTTATTTTTTGTCGTCATTGCGTAAAGATGTAGGTAGATTCGTGGAACGTTGTCAAACATGTCATCTTGCTAAAGGCAAAGCTACAAATGATGGCTTGTATATGCCCCTGCCTATTCCGACCCAACCCTGGACAGACGTCAGTATGGATTTCATATTGGGGCTTCCCTGGACTCAGCGCAGGTTTGATTCTATTTTTGTAATGGTTGATTGTTTTTCCAAGATGATCCATTTCATTCCTTGCAAGAAGACTACGGATGCTGTAAATGTGGCATTGTTATATTTTCGTGAGGTCTATCATCTACATGGACCCAACCCTACCTATTTCGACCCAACCCTGGACAGACATCAGTATGGATTTCATTTTGGGGCTTCCCAGGACTCAGCGCAGGTTTGATTCTATTTTTGTAGTGGTTGATCGTTTTTCCAAGATGGTCCATTTCATTTCTTGCAAGAAGACTACGGATGCTGTAAATGTGACATTGCTATATTTTCGTGAGGTCTATCATCTACATGGATTTCCTGTTTCTATTGTGTCTGATCGGGATACTCGTTGTCTTAGCCACTTTTGGCGCAATTTATGGCGTTTGGTCAATACACAGTTGGATTTCAGCACTTCCTATCATCCTCAAACGGATGGTCAGACTGAGGTTGTCAAACATTCCTTGGGTGATTTACTTCGTTGTTTATCTGGTGAATTCATCAAGTCTTGGGATCAAAAATTATGTTAGGCTGAATTTGCCCACAACCATGCAGTTAATCGAAGTACCGACTTTAGTCCTTTTCAAGTGGTGTATAGTCTTGTTCCTCATAGTCTTCTTGATTTAGTTCCAATCTCTAATATTGTTAAAGTGCATGGCAAAGCAAAGGATTTTGTTCAGCAACTGCAACAGGTTCATTCACAGACTTATGAGCATTTGCAAGCTGCTGCTGCTAAGTATAAGCACGATGCGGATATTAAACGTCGCCATGTCGAGTTTGAGATGGGTGATTTTGTTTGGGCGGTGTTAACAAATGATCGTATTCATGCTCATGAATATAATAAACTTGTCGCAAGAAAAATTGGTCCATTAGAGATCATCGAGAAGATTAATCCCAATGCATATCATTTGAAGCTGCCTAGTCATATTCGGACATCCGACGTTTTTAATGCCAAGCATCTTGTGCCGTTTCGTGGTGATAATTCTAATGCTGACATTACTTCTCCACAAAATTCGAGGGTGAATTTTTTTCAACCAGAGGGGAATGATGCGGTGCAGAAGGAATTAGACTTTTATGGCAAAGTGGGACCGGCACAAGCAAAAATAGGCAATTTTTGGAGAAATTTTCCTTTTTTTTTTTTTTGGTAATTCTTGTTTTGGGTATATCTTAATTAAATAAATTCAGAATTGAATTTCCTTTTTTTTTTTTTTTGCCGGAATGATCCTGAAAATTAGGACTTTCGATTTCTGTCTTCTCTTTTTTTCCATTTTTGAAAAAAAAAAAATCTTTTTTATCATTATTTAATTATTATTCCGAATTTTTTTAGGGTTATGTTATTTAAAGCTTTGTAAGAGCCTTTGTGGCCGGGGGATAATTGAATATAAGAATTATTTTCTCAAGTTTTCTACTCATTATTTTCTCTTTCTTGACATTTGTGACCAAATCAACAAGTTTCAGTTTTTTTGTGAGATTTTTCGTCTTTCCTATAAGCTTCCGCTACATCACAAGGGAAATCTGCCAGATAGAAACGGCTGAGGAATTTTGGTCTCGATTGTAGAGGGACGGTTTAGATTTAGCAACGAGTATACACGGCAGCCTTTGAAAAAAAAAATACTGGCAGGCCTACGCATAGGCTACAGTAAAAGGAGAAATACAAAATTGGGGTCTAAAAGAAAAAATAATAGTAAAATAATAAAGATGTCATTGTCTTTGAAAAAAAAAAAAAAAAAAGAATCCAAAGCCCGAAAGACTTCTACCGCACCAATACGACAAACCCACCCCTCCAAACGACAACCTCCCTACTCTCTCTCTCTTTGTGTCAATTGCCTCAGTTCCTTGGGGAGCTTCTGTGAACAAAAAAACGGCAAGCATCCAAGCTCCGATCCATGGCCACGAAGCCGTCGTATCCGCCACATCTGGAGCCAACCCCATGGCTTCCACGTGCCCTCGCCAAGGAAGAGAATCAGCCACGCCCCGGTCCAAACCGGAGCTTGGCTAAAACGGCATGGCCATCGACGCCATCGCCACAGGCAACCCGGAGAGGTCGTGAATTGTTCCATTTGGGTCCTCAGAGATGAAAGCCAACTTTGACAAGCTTTGTTCCGATATATCGAACAGTCCAAAACAAATATACATATTGGAATACTTTTGTATTTTATCCTCTTCTACAACACGTTTGCTTCTTGTTTACAAGGATCTTCAAACCTCTGATGGAGTAGTTTGAGTTGAGATTTTTAAATTTTAATAGTAAATTTTTTAAAATTTTCAGAAAAGATAAAAAAATTTTGGAAAAAAAACAAAATCTTTTTGAGAAAAAGACCAAAAAAAATTTGAATTAAATGGTTTAAATTGATAAAACAAACTGATCAAACTACTGTTTACAACTTTACAATTTCAAACTTGTCCCTGCCCATATTTACTAACTGGTGAAATTATCTAACCATCCTCCTTAACAATATTTTATGTTTTCTTCGCTGACACCTGTCGTTTTCTTACTCAAACTCCACCCTGCAACTGTCAGCCTCCCTTCTCCAATTGCCTTCCACGTCTGACCGTCCTAGGTGCCACATTCGTGCCGCACCTCCGACAATGCCGGATAACAGACCCCTCGTATATATGTGTGTGTATTTATCAATATGACTTCAAGAAACTTTATAAATGAAGGATTTTTTTTTTTTTTTGAAATAATGGTGTGTCAATTTTCATATTAAGAATATGACAATGGATTGGAGAATGATTTTATCACTCAAATATCAAATACTGGCATTTATGTTCAAATTTGACAATAAATTAGATTGGTTAATTAAAGTACGAAAAAATGAGGTTACGCACTTTTTTTAAGAGGAAAAAAAAAAATGAGAGAGGAAAACCAACCTCAAAAAATTGTTAATACGGCGCAATTAAGTTGACATCTACAAACAAACTCATTCTAGAATGATTCCTCCACTTAAATTTATTAACAAATAAAGAAAAATTTTAATCAAAAGTCTAAAAACACTAGAACAACCCCGACGACGACAAAGAATAAAAAAGATATCTAAGCTTTCCTTTAAAAAAACAAAAACAAGGATAAACTAGAAAACAGGGTTAAACTCTCTTGAAATATAAAATTGTCAGTAGCAAACTATATATAATACTCACTACTACAAAAATTGGAAAAGAAGATGGAGATTACACAACGGTTTTGCAAAAACCGTTGTCTAAAATGGGTCAAAAACATGGAACGGAGCAAGTTATACGAAAACCGTCGTAAAATATTCAAATATGACGACGGTTTAAACACTGTCGCGTAAGTCTTTAATTACATGACGGTTTAAGAAAACCGTTGTTAAAAGTAGAGATTACACGACAGTTTCAATAAACCGTTGTCGAATCTCCACTTTCAACGATAGTTTTCTTAAACCGTCGTGTAATCTCAACATAACACAATGGTTTCTACAAAACCGTCATATAAACTTCAGGAAAAAAAAATTTAAAATTTAAATTTAGGCATTCAAATCCGCATATACTAAACTCACTTTCCTCGCACCCTCCCTCACCCTTTCTTATTTTCAGCTCTTTTTCCTCGTCCTTTGTCTCACCGCCACCGCCACCGCCCTCCCCCCTCTCTCCCTCTCGCCCACATGACGGTTTCTCCTCCCTCTCACCGCCGCCACCGCCACCGCCCTCTCCCCCCAGAAAACCATGCCGCCCAACCCTCTCTCTCCTTCTCCAGCTGATGCTGCCGCCGCCTTCCCCTCTCTCTCCTTCTCCCGCCAATGCTGCCCTATTCTCCCAACAAGGCCATCGCCCTTCCCTCTCTCTCCTTCTCCCGCCGCTGCCGCCTTTTCTTCCCAGCAAGGCTGTCTGGAAAAAAGACGTGACTCTTTTGCTTCTAAGAAAAGCAAGGTGACTCTCTTGCTTAATTTCTTGTTTTCTTGAACGAAAATGCTGGCTTTCTATGTCTAAATCTTGTGTGGTTTAGCTATTTTGGGAAATTGGAGTTGGAGACAATTTGGTCAAGGCTTTTGTGGAATGTTTGGTTGTTGAGAAATTGTGGAGAAAGTAACAAGAAATTTCTTGATGAGTTAGTTCCAACAAAAATACAAACACATAATTTTTTAGTAACCTTCTTGGAGTGAATTTGTGTATTTATTGTTGTTCAATTTTTTTTTTTTTGGCTCTTTCTAGACTATATTCTGTCAAGAATTGGCAGTTTAAGATCTTTATAGACTATATTCTATGCATTTTTTTTCGCCCACTACATGCTTGTTGAAATGTTGAAATGTCGAAATGGAATTATTCATCTAAATTATTTTGAATTTTGCAAACTTGCTAGGGCCCTAATGGATTGGAAGCTTATAGTCGGAGATTTGAAAAAATAGAGACGAGACTATAAAATAAAAATCTCAGATCGTCATTGTCCTCGCCAAGAGAGTAGTGTTGAATGTAGTTTTTTTGTTTTTGGTTTTCTGAGGGACATAATCTCTAATGCTAATGGATTAAACTTATTTTAAAGCAAAACATTTTATACTGGTGATGATATGGATTTGATTAGGGGAGAATGATCTAAATTTGCAATGCAATTCAATAAATATGATATGTAAACATGTAATGTAGTGGATAGTATTTGTATTGATACAATGTAGCTATTATTTTGTCAATTCTATTATGGGCCATGTATTGGAGAACACACGGGTTAGGCCGCCTATAGGAAATCACCAAAAAATATGCGATTTTTTTTAAAAAAAATTAGTGTTGGACTTTACACGACAGTTTTTCACCAAAATCGTCGTATAAACCTCACTTTACATGACGATGTGCTGAATAAACCGTTGTGTAAGGTTGGATTTACACAACGATTTTGGTGTTTTCGCATTAGCAAGTTTTGTCGCCTCATTTCTCTATTCGACGACAGTGTTAACCATCGTGGAATATCGCCTATCCATAACGGTTTATTAACCATCGTGGTATATTAAAGCTTTCCACGATGGTTGTCTAACCGTTGTGTTAACTTTAGATGACGGCTAATAACCGTCGTCGAATGTAAAATTTTTACTAGTGACTACGATAACATACAAGTGAGCCCCTCAATTATTAGAGATACCCTTAAATGATCTAAATTTACATTCTCTTTCGGTAGAACAAAGTTATTTATTTAAATATAATAAGAGTAATTGGCCCAAATAGTCCATGAACTCTTTAAGATGTGACACTTTGGTCCCTGTTTTTTTTCTTTTTGGCCATATTGACCCTAAAGTCTCTAAAAAGGTGACGATTTGGTCCTTTCCGTCCAATTCCATTAAATTTCTAACGGAATAAGTCATGTGCATTGCATGTGATCTAATTTGAGAGAGTATTTTAATATTTAATAATAATTGCTATAAAAAAATTAAAATAAACATAGAAAATTAAAATTCTCTCTCTCTCTCCCTCTTCTCAAACTCAGATCGTCGACACCAGTGGGTGGCAGGTGATTAGCGACGGAGAAGGAGGGGGACATGAGTTCGGCGGTTGCAGCGTCGGGGGGAGCCAACCCAGATCGGAACTCCTGGGGGGGGGGGGGGGGGGGGGGCGGCAGCGAAAACCCAGATCGGAACCTTTGGGGGGGCCGAACCCAGATCAGAATGCGTGGTTGCGGGGTGGGGGGGGGGGGGGTGCGCTCGGTGAAGACCAGGGGGGACCCAGATCAGTGTTTGCTTGGGTGGGCGGCAGCACTAGGTTTTGAGTTTGAATTCGTTGTTTTTTTTTGTGGTGGGGGGGGGGGGGGGGGGGGGGGAGGGGCGACGGCGATGGCAACGGCTAAAAGGGGGTTGGGTTTGAGTTCAGCTCTCTCTCTCTCTCTCTCTTTTAATTTTTTAACTTTTTAATGTTATTGATATGAATAAGGGTATTTTTTTTCTTATAAAGGTTAATTGAATTCCGTTAGAAATTTAACGGATTTGGATGGAAATGATCAAACCGTCACCTTTTTAAAGAGTTTAGGATCAGCATGGCAAAAAAAAAAAAAAAAAAAAAAAAAAAACAGAGACCAAAATATCACATTTTAAAGAGTTTAGGGACTATTACTCAAATAATAAAGAACGATTTGCTCATAATATTACTGACCAATTGTTCAAAAAAGATGAAGAAGACAAAGATCAAAGCTAGTAAGAAATATAATTTTTCAATTCTAGCCATTATTAGCATATACACAGAGGAATTCTTTCTCTTTCTTTTTTTTTTTACCCTTCCTCACTGGCACCAATTGTTATGATCATCTATTCAAGATAGTATAACAAGTTAAAAAAAAAACAATAATAATAAAGAGTAATAGTTTTCAAAATATTACTCTATATTGCAAATCAACCATAATTGACGCATTAATCAAAAAGTTTTTATAAAAACTAGTTGAGACAATCGTTTAAGTTTTTAATTAAGACAAAAGCGAGTTGACGTCATTAAAAAGAAAATTAAAAAAACTCACGATCAATTTATTGGATGCATTTTATTAACAATGAAAGATCAATTTGGTTCCCCCAAAGGCCAAAACCAATACATAATAAGGATCATGGAAAAAAGAAAAAGAAAAAAAAAAAAAGAAGAAGTTTTTCTTTTAATCTATACAAATACTAGTACTACTGGTTGTATATATTGTGGAAACTACTATGGTTATCTGTATGACGAAAAAAAAATGATAATATAAGATAAAATCCATTAAATTAATGCAAATTTTTTTTTAGTTTCATAAATGTTTAAATTTTAAGTTATTAAAAATCGCATCACAAAATTGTTAAGGAAATTTTTATTATTTTTTATTTCGTGGAGATGATTAACAAAATTTATCAGAAAATTACCATTTTGATAAATAATTAAAACATTTAGGTAGGAATATAATTCTCTCTATGAGATTTTTCAAGCGGTATTAAAGATTTTTATAATTGTTTACGTTACCTCACATGCATATATATATATATATATATATAAATGCAGAAGTAATCAGAGCAAAAAAAAAAAAAAGTACTAAATGACTTAATTCTTAATTTATTTAACTCGCAATAAAGTCTTAACTTCATATGCTTATGGGTATAATTCCAACAATTAGCATGATTGGGAGCCTAACAAAGATTGGAGCATGGAGTACTATATATCTGATTTTTCAATGCCAAATTTGTGTACGACCACTATAAATCTTATCCACTCCCAATTTTCACTCACCTTTATATAATTCTTGATAATTAAGCATGTCAAAACAATCTAAAAGAGGGTTATCGGGTTTGGAGTTACAATATTAGGATTATAAATAACTCCCGTGTTATATACCATGTCTTATATCGATCCATGACTTTTGATTTTACACATCATATTTTTTTGAACTTGCCGATGGTTCTCTGTCAATATTATGTGAAAAAATTAGACAGAAATTAAACGCGTTTTGATCGCATGAGTTTTATTTATAAATGAGTCGTAAGTAAATAATTTCTAAAAGGAAACTATACCTAAATCAGAGATATTTTATAACCAAACTATACTTTAATCAAATATCTATACTACAAATTATATTTTAATCAAATAAATATATAGTGCCATAAAGCTACTTTGGAGGTACAATTTCTCTCTAAAAAATATTTATAGTTACAATTTTAACTTTAATTAAAGGTCATGTGATATGAATGTGTTTAATTTTTGTTTTAATATATATATATATACAAAAAACCGATATATGAGCTATTTTCGTAATAGTATAAAAGTTCAAGATAAGATGATGTATAAAACTAAAAATTAAGAACCAACTTATGATTGAGCGTATAATATAAGGGCCATTTGCGAAAACAACTCTTACAATCAATATATAGGAATTTTTTTTAAGTTGATGACTAATTTGCATAACAACTAATAATTAACAACATTCCAAGATTAAAGAATTCTATCCTTAACAGACGATAGTTAATCATAACATCATCTTCGTCGTGAACAAAAATAAAGCATAAGAAAGGAAATGAATTAGCCAGGTAATAGTACAGCGCCTCTGTCCTCCCGCAGAAAAACTACCTACCCCTGAAAAAAAAAAAAAAAAAAAAGTAGGGGAACTTCAATAACTAGTTTTAAAATCAACAATACAAAGCATTTTTTTTTTTTAAGATCATTCTTCTTGAAATTAAAAACAAAATGTGAAACTATACTTTGGTTTGTTTTAAATAAAACATTATGTTTATTTTTTGTCACTTAAAAGTGGGTGGTTTGTTAACACTAGGTTACCAAATGTGTCGTCCTTTCTTCCGTGATAGACTGTTGGTACGAGTCTTACAATTTCAAGGTGTGTGATGTGTTTATTCTTAAATTCTCACCACATTGTCTTGTGGAATTTGAGGAAGGGGAGCAGAGACAGAGCATTCCCTCGGTCTCGGTATCGAACCCACACACACCGCCGGATTGCGTGCATCTACCGCAACCGGTATCGGGAATGGTGTAGGAGAGTTTGATGCCGTAAACCCAGTCCAAAGGTCCTATGCCTCTCAAGCCATCAGTGTTGAGCACAGTGGTATAGTGTGTGCAGTCCAAGATATTCATGCTCATGAACTTCACCGTGTCATACCTGTTAAATTCAAATTTATAAGGTTACGCATGCATAGATTCATGAATCTAAGGGGGAAAAAAAAAAAAGAAGAAAAAAAAATTGGAATTGAGTTTTAGAATTCCATCATTTAAGCACTTTTAATATTCCTCAGAACAGAATTAGATATTCCCAACTTAAGGAATTACACTGAAAATGGGTGTGACTGCACAGATAACTTTGTGCAGATTATGTATGACAATTTCCCATTTGAGTTTTTTTTTTCACCAAAAAGTTACATGATTTGTAAAAAAAGTTTTCTTTTTTTTCTTTAAAAAAAAAAAAAACGAGTTACACCTCCTTTAACTTATCAATTTCTATTACTAGTTAAACGTGTATCACTAATTTAATAGGAAAAATCTTGTCCTGATAGCTTTGTAGATTACAATAAATTGGTACTTCGTTCTTAAATTGAGCACACAGGGTTCATTTATGAAACTTAAACGGCTTTTTACGGCATTTTAAATAAAATTCTAAATAATTTTTTTTTTGTTTGTATATATGTAGTACTAAAACAAAGCGTCTTGGTTCGACGGTTGGAATTTAAATTTTTAAATTTAAATTGGTTGAATTTTTAAAAACTAATTATAATTTTTATTAATTTTTCAGAAAAAAGATAAAAACTAAGATGAAAATTTTGAATTAGAACTAAGATACCAAACAAAGGCTAAGAAAAAAAATTGCATTATACCATGGAGTTTTACTCTTATATCTTTTTTCTCTTTAATACCATCATTAGGATTTTTTTTTTTCTTTAGTATGTTTGTGGACTGAAATGGCAAAAGATACATTTTTTTTTCTCTTAATAAGTCTCGGGGCCCCTCAAAAAAAAAAAAATATCAGGGTATAGAAAGTGTTTTATATATATATATATATATCTAGAATGACTGTTTTCATAATTATAATTTTTATTAATTTTTTAAAAAAAATTGAGATGAAAAATTTAAGTTGAAGAAGTCAAACCAAATGAAGACTTTATGATTAAACTAATAACAAAAATTAGATACTAAATAAATTGTCACAGGCCTAAAAAAATTTAAGGACTAGTAGCGCCAATTAAAAATCAAAATTTACCTTGTATTCCTAATTAGCTGACAATTTTAAATGTTCACCATTCAATTATTACCGAGACAATAGTAATCCTAGTAATTTCACATTTGAGATGAAGACTTTGAATTTCTTATTTTAAATTTCAAAATGAAAAAAAAAAAAAATCAATTATATAATGGAAAAAAAAAAAGGTTTTATTCTTTACCCGGTAAAGCAACAGGGAGGAGAAGAGTTGGTTAAGAAATGGAAGACCCTGAAGGCATTGCAGGCAGTGTAGAGCTCATCACAGGAGTGGTCGGAGAAGTTGAAGCAAAGATTCTTGTAGTGGTTCAGCACCGGCGAGTCGATCGAGCAGTTCAGCAACGCGAACACGGTGTCCGACGAAGGCGGTATTATTGCCGACTGGATGTCCGTCAAGACAAAATCATGGTGAGGCTGAAGAATGGAGCACGTCGACATGGCCGGGTCATATACGACCACCTTTTGCTTGTCGTAGTCGATCGACTGCACCTTGTAGTTACCCGATGGGGAGACGAAAAACAGGTCCGTCGCGTTGCAGTTCAGCATGCGGCGGAACTGCGGCGCCCCGCACCCGTCGTCCACGCCGAACGGGTATTTTATGGCGATGGCGCCGCACGAGGTGCGGCATGGGGAGAGGGCGATGGCGGCGGCGACGACGGAAGGCGGGAGGGCCTGGAGGGCAACTAGGATTAGTAGTAAGAAATGTTTGTGAGTGAGTGCTAGGTGTGGTATTATTGTCATTGTAGAGGAGTGAAGTGGAACTAAATGCGAGTGAAATAAGGGATAGTGGTGATAAGGATGTTTAGGAGGAAAAGATATGGAAAAGTAGCCGGAGATTGCTCCATTATGCTTGCTAGGACGACACTTTTTTTTTTTTCTGCCTAATCTTTCGAACGTTGCACAGGTTGCTGTGGGATCCACATGTTTGACAATTTGTCTCGAATCAAACACTGGTTCTGAAATAGCATCAGAGACTGGTAGGCAGTAGCTATATAATGGATTCTATTTGTACACACATGTATTTGTATGTTGAGTGCAGTGGTCTAATGATAATAAATTACTGTGACCAAGGGATATAATTAGATATATATTTCTGGATGTATATTAATTTTTTTTGTTTTAGAAAAAAAAAAGAAAAAAGATAAATAACTACAAAGAATGAAACTAGAAGGTAAATTTTTTATTAGGGTTATGTGAGAAATTTTTATTTTTAATAGAGAAAAGTATAAAAATTATAAGTTTTTTGGGATAAAATTAATTTTAATATGGGTTATGTGAGAATTTTAATTTTTAGTGGGGTAAAATAAAAAAACTTTAAAATTTTTAAGATAAAAATTGAAGAAAAAAAATCAATGGGGGCTGCAATTTCCACTGAACCATGTATACCTCCGTCACTGACTATGATTGTTAATGATTAAATATTTAAATGTTGAGTGATGTTTTTGAGAATTTTAAAATATAAAAACCAGTTTTTTGTCGATTTAATACTCAATACAGAGTATATAAAAAAAAAATTACACTCTTACATGTCCTTACCGTTAATGTATTCAATAGGGATTTGTTTTTTTTTTTTTTTTTTTTTCAGCAAAAAAGGGGGGTTGTTCCGTTTCTATAATCTATAGTTTTAGGAGGAGCGTATGTGAATGGATTCCATGCCATTAGCTGTTGCCCATGAAAGCAAGAGCGCACGTCTTTTGATACAAAGAATTTGAGCTTTCTTTTCTGTAGTTGGGCCCACTATGCGTGTCCCTGGTGCAGTAAAACCAACAAGGGGTGGTCAAAAATCCGCGTCTTCCCTAATTATTGCCTACAAAGACTGAAAAGGGTGTTTGATATTTAAATTTAACTCAAATTAAATTATATATATTTTTAATTATTTTTATCTTTTTTAAAAAATTTAATAAAAATTATTATTTAAATTTAAAAATTTCAACTCAACTAAATTTAAACTCAACTTATTCACCAAATGTCTCCTAAGACACGTCTATATTTCTTTTTTTCTCTTTTTTCAATTTATTTAAAGAAATCTTTTATTGTGTATTATCGAAGCCTAAAAGAATATGTAATGAGAAAGTTAATATAAAAAGAAAAATAAATGAATAAAAGTAAAAATTATTGATTTTTTTTTATTACTTACTTGTCTATTAAATGATATGATGGAAAATAATCTAATTTTCTTTATTAGTGTTTACGAAGTGTTAATCTTGAAATATGTATACAGGTAATAAATATACTATTTACTTTCTTTGACAATAAATTAATATCAAATAAATGCAAGGATTTGACGTTCTCTACATTGTGTTCACTAAACTCTCGTTAGTAAACACATGAGTAAATTGAAGAGATTATGACTACTCATTTCCCATTAATGCGAAATAAACACATATTTAAAGTTTTTTAATATCATCAAATTAAATTAATAGTTTTAAATTGTTTATATAAAATGTTAGCTTGCGTTTGGTGTATAAGTTAGAATTGAGTTTTTTTTTATAATTCGAGTTGTTTGATTTTTCAAAAACTCATTAAAATTTTTGTTGACTAAAAAAAAAAGAAAGATAAAAATAAGTTGAAATATTTTAGTTTGAATCGGAGAACCAAATCAGGCTATATAAATTTGATCATAAGACTGTATCCTACTTGTCATTTTTTTACAACATACCAAAGTATTTTCCCTTTTGTAATAGGTAATTGCAAAAACAAAAACAAAAACAAAAACAAAGACAATATTTCTATTTTTTTTAAATTTAAAAAAATGTTTTTAGTATTGTTAATCTTTTATTTTAAGCATTCTCTAACCGCTTTTTTTTTTTTTTTCGTAGTTTTGATCCTAACTACCATAGAGATAATCATGTACCTTTCGCTTGATAACTTAGAATGTTACAGGAATAATTATGTTGAATATGATTTTTTTTTTTTTTTTTTTGGCTAGTGTAGTAGTATAATTATGCAACACTTTTAGTTATTGTAGGGATGTGACTCCATTAATTTAATGTGAGAGAGTAAAAATGCCAGAAAATTTTCAAGATCACTAATCTAAATTCCAAAAGAAAAAAAAAAAGTTCCAAGACTTGTGTCACAAAGTCAATAACAGTATCGATGAAAATATCGGTATTTTAATTTTACAGAAATTTCAGACATATTAT
The DNA here is from genome assembly GCA_009761775.1 of Ficus carica. NCBI lineage: Eukaryota > Viridiplantae > Streptophyta > Magnoliopsida > Rosales > Moraceae > Ficus > Ficus carica. The sequence continues at coordinate 291,641 of VYVB01000445.1, forward strand.
TGAAATGACTGGAAATATAAAAAAAATTACAAAATTTACAAAATTTTCTTTAAAACATATTTATAATGTTTTAGAATAACATAAATATTAAGAAGATGCATGAACATACAAGTTTTACATGTTAAAACTTCTTATCTTACATATATCAATATCAAAAGGAAGTCATTTGAAGTTCAAACACGATTGGGATGTCATCCCGATTCAAGTAATAATAGTGTCATGACATATTATTTGAATAGTGTTAAATTTAATTGTGAACATACCAAATATAGGTTTGTTGATCTTTTCTCATTATATTTCCATAAAAAAAATTAACATGTTCAAAAATATCAATAAGTTTTAATATATAAGTTCGCTTATATATCAAGATATTTGTTATAAATTAAGTTAGGTTTTTACCGATAATTGATATTTTTTTTACCTATATTTTTTTATATTTCCCAATATTTTAACAGACAAAAGATTTTACTCTTAAAAGATATTTTTGTATCCCTAAAGAACGAAAATTTCAGTGAAAATTTTAAAAATATTGAATAATTGCGACCATGCACAAAGCTATGAAAATCCGCGGTCAACTATCTATGTTCCTTCTTTTGGTCTCCCTCTTGTTCTCTTGTTGGTCATTGTTTCCTCCATTTTGTTCCACAGATTCTCTTGGCGATAAGTAAAGCAAAAATTATGAGCCTCAATGTTGAGGAAGTTTCTAGTTTAGAGATGTGTTCGACTTTTTGGGTCATCCATAATAGTGCATGATCTGACTGTAAATGTATGATTTTATTTAGAACAAAATCATATATGGAAATATTAGTTTAAAATATAACAATATTTCTAATGTTATGACCGAGGATGATATTTTTCATATATTATGGATGTCTAGAGTACAAAAAAGTTCGATGCTTCATTATATTAAAACTTTAAGTTTCTGATTTGAAATATTATTTCTTCAAAATTTTTTTTTTCTCTGTAGTTTATATGTTGCCTGAAAAAAAGTTCGTAGAAGATTGACCTCTTTTTCCTGGTCCATCAACCTCTGGATTCTTGTTACTTCGTTTTCTTTTCCTGAGCACTACTTTCAAAATCTTTAACCATCTCAAAAACGGCTTTGCCCATCAAAACCAGGGAAAGATTCTTTCTTTGGTATTACCATCGAAAGTTTTTTTTTGTTTGCGGTATCGATGATTTTTTGGTAAGAAACTCTTATGACCAAGGTAAACGGTTTTCTTACCATTCTTCAACCGGATGGAAGATGTTTCTTTCATACAAATAGGACAACCCATAGAACTCTTTACTGAATAACCAGATAGGTTTCCATAAGCGGGAAAGTCATTAATTGTCCACATCAACATTGCACGAAGTGTGAATGTCTCTTGACTGTAAACAACTCTAACTTCGATCCCATTTTCCCATAAGCCCTTTAGATCATCGATTAGTGATGTCAAGTACACATCAATGTCATTCCCTGATTGTAGAGGACCAGAGATCAATAAAGTCAACATCAAGAACTTCCGCTTCATGCTCAACTTCGGAAGGATATTGTAGTTGACAAGTATGACGGGCCAAGTATTATGCCTACTACTCATATCACCATGTGGGTTTATTTTGCTCGCTAATAAACCAAGACGTAGATTCCTCGGTTCCACACTAAATTCAGGATGATCAGCATCAAAGGTCTTCCATTGTGGTGCATCGGCTGGATGTCTAAGCATGCCATCTTCAACACGTTTATCATGGTGCCAAGTCAAATTGTTGGCATGATCGACATTACGGAATAAACGCAGCAGAGGCTGCGCCGGAGAAATGTACCATAACACTTTTGTCGGCACTCATTTGCTATCATTCGTTGGCTTCTTGCCCTTCTTCCATCTTGACTCTTTACAAACCGGGCATTCATCCAAATCCTTGTACCCATTTCGGTAAAGGATGCAATCATTTGGACATGCATGAATTTTTTCATATTTCATTCCCAAAGTGCTCAACGTCTTCTTAGCTTCGTATATACTAGCCGGTATTTTATTATCAATCGATAGAACCTCTCTTAGAAAATCTAAAAGAGTCATGAAACTAGAATTTGTCCACCCTCCCGATGCCTTTATGCTCCATAATTTGACCAATGCGGACAATTTCGTATATTTAGTGCACCCGTCATTCAAGGGCATCTCGACATCATTCATCATTGCATCAAATAACTCCGGACGATGCACAAAGTGTTCTTCCAAATCATTAACCATATCAAACAAATTATCTCCTACATCTTCCTCAATAATAGGTTCTTCTACTTTGTTCTTCGATATTGGATTCAAACAGATTTCACCGTGTAAATACTATGTTTGGTACGAACAAATAATCCCACGGGCAAGCAAATGTCTTCTAACTTCATCAACTGAATGAGATCTATGATTTCCTCAATTCACACAAGGACATCGAATCTTATCATTTTTCATGTGAGTTTTGACAAATGACAAAAATTCTTCAACACCATCTTGATATTTTCTAGTCAATCTATTAGCCCATATCCATTTTCGTTCCATTTGTAAAAACCCGGCCTAAATCCAAATTAAAGATCATACAATTCATTCAATAATCAAGTTTTTACAATTAAAATAATACATATTAAGCTTTGGACATAATTTATGAAATCATACTTTAAAAAAAAAAAAAAAAAAAAAAAAAAAACGAGATTCTACAGTTTTGGATATCTAAAATATATACAATGAATTAGTACAAATTAAATAACTCAAAAGAGTAAGTAATAATCACTTACAAATAATGACTATAAGAGAGTGTTGGTTTGGTGGACGGTGGTAACAACGTTGAACGGTAGCGAAGGATCTAGTTTCGCAGGTCTCTGTAATGTTTTTCGCGGTTGCGGAACTATTCTATAAAATTAAATCAGGGTTGGTAGGGATGGTAAAAACTAAGATATTACACGATGGTTAATCAAACCGTCATGTAATTTGGAGATTACATGACAGTTTTTCGAAAATATTACACGGCGGTTTCGATAAACTGTCGTGTAATCGCGGGTTTACACGACGGTTTATTAAAACCGTCGTGTAATTAAGTTTTAGACGACGATTTTTGTAAAACCATCGTGTATTCTCCGTCGTCTAAGCCAACTTCTATAGTAATGTGTGTGGATATTTATATTGTAGTTACTTAATATTATGTTTATTTAGTTTATTAAAATTAAATATTACGAGAAGTAAAAACTATTAAAATTATAGCCGGTAAATATGAAATAAATAAAAATCAAAGACAAATCATTAAAAAATTAATATAAAATTTAAAATTAAATTATAATATATTTAAAAATATTAAAAATTAGTTTTAGCGACGACATATTGATGTGCGTTGTCGCTAAATATGTATGACACGTCATACTTTTTCATATTTTTAACGATGATACATTAAAAAGTTGTCGCTAAAGATGGCTTATTTTCACTAAAAAGTTTTTCATATTTTTAACGACGATGATACATTAAAAAGTTGTCGCTAAAGATGGCTTATTTTCACTAAAAAGCACTGTCACGTTAGTTTTTTTAATTTTTTAACGACAACGGTTGTCGCTAAAGATAGATGCTACATCATTCCTGTTTATTTTCCAGAGATAAACAACAACATGTTCTTTGTTTTAATTTTTTAGCGACGACTTTTTAAAATAATTGTTGCTAAAGATAGTCATTCCTGTTTATTTTCCAGAGATAAACAACAACAACATGTTCTTTGTACTTGTTGTCGCTGTTATGGTCAATTTTAACAATGACATGCGTAATCATCGCTAAAAAAATTTTAACGAGTCGCTGTTTAGGTTTTATCGATGAACTTTAAAGTTTTAGCGACGACTGCTGGTGTCGCTAAAAGGCTTTATTCTATAAAGGCATGTTATAGACACATCACATATTCAAGGACGTAGCACAAAAGCGTTTTCTTTAAGATATAAACAAGCAAGTCGTAGAGCTAGCTAGGCGAATACAGCATTATTGTACACTACATATATATCTATATATATATAGATATAGGATACTGCATTTCCATACACGTACGAACCCATAACACATAAATTACAAGCTCAAACGTTGGTGAAACGCAGATAGTCCTTCTTGGAAGGGAGGTCAACCGTTTTGAAACCGCAGGGAAACATGCGCTTGGCCTCGTCCAAGGAGACGCTGGGCGAGATGACGACGGGGTCGCCAGGCTTCCAGTTGGCCGGGGTGGCGACCTTGTACTCGGCGGCCTTGTGGAGGGAGTCCAACACCCTGATCACCTCATCGATGTTCCGCCCCGTGCTGGCCGGGTATAGGAAGCTCAGCTTCACCCTCTTGTCCGGCCCCACTATGTGTAGGGCTCGCGACGGCATTGGTTTCCCCGACAAATCCTTCTCGTCGGGGTCCACCATGTTCAGCTGCTTTATGATCTCCCTGTTCGGGTCTGCCATGATCGGGTAGTTCACTTTACAACCACACTGCATTTTTTTTTTTAATCATATGCACACAAATATTTAATTACAAGGTCAAATTATATCGAGTATTTCCACAATATATTGGACAACTTTTTCAATTATTAACCGACCAAATCTTTTCCAGGGCTTCTGTATATTGCACTACTGATCTTCAACCAAATATTGATTCATAATCATTCATGCAAATTTTCAAATTATAATTAATTGGAAAATTAGTGATGATATATTTGGAAAACATTCATGGTACTTATCCATAAAACCCAAATCTTTCGTTCTAGTCTTTTTTTTTTTTTTTTTTTTTTGAACAGTCTATTCTAGTTGATAGATAATCAATATTTATGATAAAATGATATCCAACACTCAGCAAATGTATTATAAGATTACTGTATCGCAGTACTGATTTTCAACCAAAAAATTGATTCATAATTTTCTCATGCAAACTAATTGGAAGCGAGATTTTGCCTCACAACTAATTGGAAAATTACTGATGATATATTTGGAAAACATTCATGGTACTTATCCATAAAACCCAAATCTTTCATTCTAGTCTCCTTTTTTTTTTTTTTTTCCCCCCCTTCTTAAATTTATAATAACCCAAACATTCACGATTTAATAAATTAGCTGTTTCAAAAAATTGATAATAATAAATTAGCTAGCAAAACTTTAATTTAAATTTTCTTAAAAATCAAATTCAAAAAAGAAAGAAAGGGAAAAATAAATAAATAAATAAATAAAGAAAGAAAAAGAACTAACTGTGTAAGCCTCAACATCCTTGATCCACTCTTTATGGGATTGGACATCATCGCAGGACAGACCAACAAGCTTCACTCCTCTCTTTGCAAATTCCCCTTGATACGCTGCCATCTGGCCCAGCTCCGTTGTACATACCGGCGTGAAATCAGCTACATTTATTTAATCAAACACATTCTTAAATATACATATCTACATCAATATTTTATGCATATATATCACCTACTACATAATCTAGTTAGTTATAGAAATATATATATATATATATATATAATATAGTTTACTATAGTTAGGTCGAATGGTCCATGCCGAGCAGGGGCACCCACCTTTTGTGAACTTTTTTTTTTTTTTTTTTTTTTTTTTTTTTTTTTTTTTCAATTTTACTTTTTAAAACTTTATATTTTGTCATTTCACAGAACTAAAAACTGATTATATCTATCCCTATTGAAATTATTATCTGACCCACCGCTAACGATAAAAAACATGTTATTCAAATATGCACTTGTATTATGTGTATTTATATATATATGTGTGTGTGTGTGTGTGTAAAATATGTATGACGAACCGGGATGAGAGAAGATGATGGCCCAGGCATCGCCAATGTAGTCGTGAAGAACGATCTTTCCGTGGGTGCTTTCAGCTTCAATGTTTGGGATTGTGTCTCCTATGGTCATCCCTGGCATTTTCACTTCTTCCCTTCTGAATTCTGAATTCTGATCACCACCAAATTAAAAACACTCCTCTTCAAACTTCTTCTTTCTTTTTTTTTTTTTTTTTAATTAATTTATTTTTTTGGGTGATGACTGATCAAGGAGGGGTGTGATAAGAGAATTATAAAGCATGGAAGGGTGGTGCATGAAGGAAACGTGGCTTGTGTTGTGGCTTCTTCTCATTCGAAACTCTTCTCCTTCTTCCACGTGTCTATTCCATTTATTCATTTTGTTTATTTTATTATTATCATTTTTTTGTGGGACTGTTTATTTTATTAATTAGCAGCATATTTTCAAAATATATATATATATATATATCAGCATCACTATATTAAATTCTGTTGTTTTACATTCATTCCAGGAAATAAATAAATAACTTTCTTCTGATCCCTCTTATTGAGAAGAAACGTTTCTCGGTAAAGATGCAATTGACACACAAATTAGATTTAATGGTTTATTTAAATATCAGGTTTAAATTTAACAAAACTCTATTTTTTCGACTTGATTTTTATTTTTATTTTTTTGAAAAATTAATAAAAATTATAATTAATTTTTAAAAAATTAACCAATTATAACTTAAAAATTTCAACTCTAATCGACTATCCAAACACAAGCTAAAAGTTCGCATGCTGCTTTTTTTTTTATTATTTATTATTTTTTTTTTCCATTTCGAAAATCTCCATAATGACTTATTAAAATTATATTTTATATACGAGAATATCAATCACCAAATGACAAAGTCATCCCATTAATAAACAAATAAGTTTGCATTACAGTCCTAACAAAATAAAGTATCCAGTTTTATTTTTAATTTTGAAGTATTGTTTATTAAATACTTAACTTTTAAGTATGCCTTTTATATTTTTAAACTCTTCTTTTATATAGTCAAAAAAGAAAAAAAAAAAAAAAGGAAAAAAAAAACTTTAAAGGTTTGTTTGTCGTTTAAGTTTAACTCCAACTATACTATACTTTTTAATCTTAATTTTTATTTTTTTCTAAAAAATAAAAAAAAAATTATCATTGATTTTTAAAAAATCAATTAACTCTAATTTAAAATTTAATATCCAACTAACTTACTAAATATGGACTTAACATTTAAACCTCTTACTAACAAATATATTACATAAACAAATATAATTTTTACCAAGGTCTTACTTCCGGTACCGGTTTATATCCGGCAGTGACATGGCAAGAAAATGAGTCAGCAATTGGATACATGTTCAGTGCAAAATTGTAATCATTTTTAAATAAAGATAAGGGCATAATGGTAAATCTCAGTATATAAAAAAAAAGACAATGAAAGTACATATAAATAATTTGGACGTGGATGTGTCAATGAGGTCATAGAGAAGTGAAGGAATGAAAAAGAGAGTGTAATGACAGTTTATAGATAATGTAGATGGATGAAAATGGTTAAACTTTGTAATTTGTGTATGAGCCGGGCAAAATATATGTTTGGGAAAGAGAGAGTGTAAATGGAGATATGTAGGAATGTGCGTGTAGTAATAACTATCTGTAAGCATTATCGAGCCGATAGGGGTTGAAGGTGTCAAAATGATATCTATCAAAGAGAGAAGATATATATATATATATATATAGCTGTCATTTTGATAATAAGGAAGGATTTTCAGAGACTATGAAATTAGGATCTGGTTTTTCATCAAAAGGTAAAATTAAAATCGTATTATTTGCACATGTGCCCGTTGAAGGTGGCGAACCAAAGCAGTTCTGGTGGTGACCATGATGTCAACTTTTGAGCTCAAAACGACGACGACCAAGATCACGAAGAGCTTGAAATCAACTTTATTCTTCAAATTCTCCTCTATCTGGCAAATTTTTTTTTTTTTTTTTGGTACTGGCCTTATGGGTCCTAGTGGATGAGTGGCCAAAAGAGAGGTCGTGATCATGAGAAGAACATCAACAAACCTCTGTCTCAACGCACCGTCTCATGGATTCTGCTCCTACCATGCCTCTTAATGAATCCCCTGGTTTGCTTTCTCTAGAGGTGAAACTAGACCAGAAAGCCTCCTAAGCTTCCTTTTACACCTCTAAAAAATAAAAATAAAAATATATATATTTAAAAATATTATTCCATAATATTTAAAAATTTTTCTAAAAATTGCGGATGACAACTTTTTACAATATTTTATACCATTTTAAATATTGCTTATCAAATGTACATTTGAAATGTTAGGAAATGAAAACGCAAAAGATAGTGCCAAACGGAGGGTAACATCTGCTACTCTTAATTGGTTTTGTGGTTGTGGTTCCATTCCATGTCCCCGACTCATTATTTTCATGGGATAAATCTATGATAGAATATTTTTATATATCCTATCGAACATCTGCTACTCTTAATTGGTTTTGTGGTTGTGGTTCCATTCCATGTGCCCGACTCATTATTTTCATGGGATAAATCTATGATAGAATATTTTTATATATCCTATCGATAGAATTAATTTTTAAATCATTTAGATGTAATCGAACGGCTGTGGTATAATCGTTATAATGTACATTACATACTAATAATATTACTAAAAAAATAAGAAAAAAATTTTAAGAAATAAAAAAAAATGGCGTCCAGCTCCCCCACCCCACGACCCTCGCCAGCCAAATCCCCCCCCACTGCACGACCCCCCGCCAGCAGATCCCCTCCCCCACACCACGACCCAGGCGCTGGCCTGAAATCCCCAGCCCCCCTCCCCCCCGCCCCACCTTGACAAGCCCCTCCCTCCCGAGAACGCCACCGAACACCCCCTTCCCCACTAGACCAGACAACGAGCCTCTCCCCAGCCGATGCTGACGATGGACCACCCCCCCAGCCCCACCGACGTCGAGTCCCCCCCATCCGCCAGCCAAATCCTGCCCACTCGCGACCTAGGCTCTCACCCCCACCGAGCCTCGATGACAAGCGCCTCCCCTCTTGAGGCCCACGACCCAGGCGACATACTACCCACGCCGATGTCGAGTCCTCGGCGAGCATCCCACCCGCTGGCCAGATCCCACCCCACCCGTGTCCCAGGTCGCCCGCGTCGCGCCACCCTCTAGATGATGAGCCCCTCCCCTTCCACGGGCCACTCCCCAGCCCCATCGGCGTCAAGCCCTTGGCGAGGACCCCCCTCCCAACTTTCCACCAATGATGGTGGTTGGGTTTTTTCTTTTTTAATTTTTCTTTTTTTAATTTCTTTTATTTTTTAAATTAATTATTTAATTTCTTAATCAATTTATTATGAGATAAAATATATAATAATTACCGCATATAAATAATTTCTCAGTAATTTAATTACATTTAAATGATTTAAAAATAAATATATATAAAAATGATTATGCTATAATTTTTTCCATTTTCATGAACGATTTTGTATTATTAGTGACGTTCGAACATAATTATAAGAAAATATATAGCAAAGATAATTCCATTTCGAATTGTCATACATAGGGGATGTAGCTCAAACGGTAGAGCGCTCGCTTTGCATGCGAGAGGTACGGGGTTCGATACCCCGCATCTCCATCAATGAACTTGCAGAAATATTCCACCCCCCACCATCCTTTTTGACCTTTTTTTTTTTGAAAGTAATGTTCCCTCTTTTTATCCCTCTCTATTTTACGAAACGATGTAAAATAATAATAATAATAATAAATTAAAAAAAATAAATAAATTCTCCGTATATATTGCTGGGCAGAAAATCGCTTTCTTTCCCGCGCAATAATTTTTACAGTTTGTTTGTTTGCTTGCTTGCCGTTCTTCTTCCTTTCTCCTCTAGGGTTTTCTGCGCAGAAAAAGAAGAAGAGAGGAAACAAACCAAAAACGAAACCCTAGAAAATGAAGGTGACTCCTCAGACCGCTCAGTTCCTCACCGAGACGCTCAGCTCCGATTGCGCCGTCGTCCGAGCTGCTACCGAATCCCTCGATCGCCTCTCTCTCCTTCCCGGATTCCCTTTCTCTCTCCTCTCCATCGCCTCTGGTACTTGCTCTTTCCCGCCTTTTATTTCAAATTCGCCTAATCTATTTAGCTTTTGAGCTTAATTGTACTAAAAATGAAAACTATTTCAGCTATATGTTCAAACTTTGAGTATTGGTTTGGGTTTGTTAATCGAAAACAGGGTGCTTTTGTAAGTTTGATTCCAATATTCTTTTCAATTTCGGTTTCGTAGAATTTGAGAATCAAGCTTTAAGCGTATGACAAATGTTGAGCTAAATGTTCAAAATTTTGCTATCATTATTTCAACTTCTCTGCAAATTTGAAGACATAATTTTTTTTTGGTAGGTCAGAATCAAGGTTTAAGCTTAAGAATTGTCTCTATTTTTTTTAAGCTAAAAATGTTCATTTTTTTGCTATGAGTTTGGTTTTGTCAATAATATCCCTCTCTTCAATTTTGAGTCCATATTGATTTTTAATTTCAGTTTCATCGTAGCTAAAAATTTTGAGTTAATATTCATTTTTTCCTGTTGGTTAATTCTGTTTAGAGCTTATGCCATGCGGCTTCCTTAATTGTTAATTCTTTAGAAGGTGAGAATCAAGGTGTCAAGATTGCTGCGGCTACATACCTTAAGAACCTCACAAGGCGGAATATTGACGAGGATGGTGGTCCGCATTCGAAAGTGGGCAAAGAGTTTAAGGATCAGCTCCTGTGTACTTTGCTCCAAGTCGAGCCAGCGGTGCTCAAAGTTTTGATTGAAGCGGTATGCTCATTTCTGATGGCCATTGCTTGTTTCTTGCGCATAAAGAATTTGCTTTGTAAGAATTACTTATGTTTTTGCAAATGCTGTAACTTGTTTGCAGTTCCGTATTATTGTATCAGCCAAGGTTATTAAGCAGAATTCCTGGCCAGAACTCGTGCCTGATCTTCGATCTGCTATCCAAAATAGTCACCTTTTTAACAATGGTGCACAGTCTCAATGGAATACCATCAATGCCCTTACGGTTCTTCATGCACTTCTTAGGCCTTTTCAGGTACTTGGTCTCATTCTATGGGATCAGAATAATTTTTAAGACGTGTGCATTTAGGCAGACCCTTAGCTACAATTTTCAAAAAATGATAACGTGAACCTCAGACACACTTTTGGAAACACAATTTGAACCCACAAAATGCGGACATTAAAGTCGTTTATAAATTTTCCCATTTTTGCTTCCCATTTATGTAATTATTTGCTATATCAAGTTGTTCTCTCCTTCAAGGCGCTTAAGGATATATTTGTTCGGGTGATATGATATTATATTTGAGATGATATAAATCAATATCCTCTCACTTGGCTTGTGCTTACAACTTCATGGCAGTACTTTTTAAATCCTAAAGTTGTGAAGGAGCCTATTCCGATGCAGCTGGAGTTAATTGCAAAAGAAATCCTTGTGCCCTTATTAGTTGTATTCCATCTATATGTTGAAAAGGTTGTAATTTCTCCTCCTCACATTTTCTTACGTCCTCTTGCTGATTGCTTGCCGCACATTCATAACAATGGGTTTTAATTATGTTTCAAACAGGTTTCTAAAATCAATACGACAAGAGACTTGGAAATTGAGACAACACTTCTTCTTGTATGCAAATGCATTTTCTTTTCTGTAAGTAACACTACTATCTCTCCCTGTCTCTCTCTTTCTCTCTCTTTTCTTTGTGTTGTTTTGTTTTGTTTCTATTTTTAAATAATTTTTAGACTGATTGGCAATATGCGGTAAAGGTTCATCAGTTGCAACCTATATGGATGATATGTTACTGAATTAGTCATAATTGGTATCCACCATTGACCACAGCCCTAGCCTTGCTGGACAATCTATGTAAAAGGTATGTTGCAAGCATTAGAAAAAAATGAAGTAATGTAGAGTGCTCGTAGAAGGAAGTATTTAGATATAAGTACTGAATAGAGTAATTTTATGGATTATGTTGTAAGTTTAATCTGAAATATGTGCACTCTTTGACCATTCAGGTAAGTTATCGATACTTGATTACACTAAGGCATCTTATAGGTAAGTAGTTCATTATGTAGCTTATGGATCTTTGAGTTTGTCTGATCTCATGATGGCTGAATTGCTACTGTTGTTTTTTATGTGGACTGGAGGCAATTGCTGCTCTTGGATACACGACCTTCGTTTTTATTAATGGATTTCTGTGTTCCTCTGATCTAATGATAGCTAAATGTTGTATTTTTTGTGGACTGAAGGCAAATGCTGCTTCACATTTTACCCCCCCTCCTGATTTTTAATAGGAAATTCTTCTATGATGGTGCTAGAACTTTCTCACACTTAGTCATTTTTATTATTCTATTCCCTTCTTGTATAATTGTTGTTGTACTGTTGCTTTCGTAGATGAGGTCTTATATGCCATCTGATTTAGCTCCACTTCTGCCGGCCTTGTGTCGTGATCTAATTGACATTCTTGGTTCTCTGAGTTTGGATTCTATGGTTGCTACTGGAAATGAGTTCTTGGTAAGGTTGAAGACTGCAAAGAGAAGTTTGCAAATTTTTTGTGCTCTAGTTACTCGCCACCGGAAGTATTCTGATAAGTAATACATGCAGTTTGGTATGTGCTTTCCTTGAAATAAAATGGTTGTTCTTTTTTGTTCATTCTCTCTCTTCTCTTGCATTTTCAGGTTAATGCCAGACATGATAAACAGTGCATTAAGCATAGTCAAATATAGCAAAAATCTCAGTGTAAGTCTATTGAATATGTTAGTGACCTACTGGTAGTCAATAGGCAGTCTTGTTTTGTTTGTAATGCAAAATTCTCTTTAGGTTTCTAATTTTTGATATATAGTTGAAATTTAATATGTCGTTGTTTTACATTTTCTTTTTAAGTGGTCAATTATTCTTTGTTATTGCTACTGATTGGGTTTATTAGTTACTTACAGAACTGATGATTATGTCGTGTTTTATTGGTTTATTTGAAGTAGTTAAGATTCAATCCTGTTATGTATGATTGTTATTCTACTCATCCCCAGCCATATTATATGATTAGTTCTAATTTATTGTTCTGCATCAGAGGTCATAGTGTCATACTAGATTCTGAAAAGTATGATTGTGTATGCAGAAGCTTGATTTTTTATCTGAGAGGATTGTTTCATTAGCTTTCGACTTGATTTCACATGTTCTGGAGACGGGCCCTGTAAGTTATGTAACTATAAGATCTTTATATCACAGTATTCAATTTGATCTGGGTCTTCACGAAAATCTCTGACTAGAAGTAGTCTACCAAGTTATTATATCAGTATGGCCCATTAGTTGGTCAGACTGCATAATATGTTCTCTTTTTAAGGGATCTCGTTTTCATTTTTGTAAACAGGGATGGAGGTTTGTTTCACCCCATTTTTCATCACTGCTGGATTCTGCGATTTTTCCAGCACTGGAAATGAATGAAAAGGTAATTATTCTAAAAGAAAATGAATGTGAGACCTATTGTTCAAAAGTTGCTCAAAATTTCTCAAATTACTGATTTCCTGTACTCTATTCAAATGCCTGTGAATAGGATATCTCAGAGTGGGAAGAAGATGCAGATGAGTTCATAAGGAAGAATCTTCCATCTGAAATTGTATGCAAGTTAATGCCGATTTGTTATAAGATTCATTCACTATTTGAGTGATGATTATTTCAGCATATCTCTTTTGTATACAGGATGAAGTTTCTGGGTGGAGGGAGGATCTGTTTACAGCCAGGAAAAGTGCGATAAATTTACTTGGTGTCATTTCGTTGTCAAAGGTTTCTCCTTGGTAGTGATTCTCAAAATATATATGGCCGTTTACATTCATACTATTTTTCACTAGGTTTAGTGCCTACAGGGTCCTCCAATAGGAACTTCTAGCAATGGTTCTTTAGCTTCGTCAAAAAGGAAAAAGGTGAAAAGAACAAGGGAAATAGTCGGCGTAGCTCTATTGGGGAACTCTTGGTTCTTCCATTTCTGTCAAAGTTTCCTATTCCCTCTGAAGCTAATGGAGCTCAAGCAGAAATTTTGAACAAGTGAGTGAGTTGAAAATGCTGATTTCGATTTCGTAGAATTCTGATATAAACTTACATGGAGTGTAAAACTGGGAGTTATATAATGGCCAACCTCCATCGAAACAAATGGGATGTTGGGAGTAATTTTACCATGTCAGAGTTTCTCTTATATTACCTTATTCCCAGAAAATCTGATAATGTAACTTTACCCTTTAATATTGCAGTCACTGTACTTTACTTACCTCTAGTTTCCTTACTATCTTACTGTGGCTACTGTGACAGTTATTTTGGTGTTCTTCTGGGATATGGTGGTCTGCTAGATGTAAGGATTCCTTATCCTGTCAATTCACTCACTTGTGAAATGTGATCCAAAATTAATCTACATAACATATTTGGTATTTCACTTTGCAGTTTCTCAAGGAGCAAGAGCCTAGATATACTACAACTCTGGTTCGGACGCGGTTACTACCCTTGTATAAATCATCAGTGTGCCTACCATACTTAGTTGCTCCTGCAAACTGGGTACTTGGAGAGTTAGCTTCTTGTCTGCCTGAAGTAAGAAGCATCATTTTCAATATACGTATATCTAATCATCTTAGTTGTATCTTTCATACTATAAACAGATTAGGAATTCACTTGGCATATAACATCTTTGCTTCATTTATATGCTACATTACAATTTCTTACTTGGTTTACATAATAGTTTTCACAGAATTCACTTGCTGTTTATAACGTTTGCTTCACTTATATGCTATATCCCATTTTATTTAATGGTTTACAATATAGACCTATTCTGCTCTCATTTTCAGGAGATGAGTGCAGATGTATATTGTTCATTGCTCAACGCGTTGAATATGCCAGATATTGGGGATACATCTTGTTACCCTGTGCGGGTTTCTGCTGCTGGGGCAATTGCGGAGCTTCTAGAAGTAAGTTTGAAAACCAATCCTTTTTATTTACCATAGTAACCTGTGCTACTATTATTATATTTATGACCTTGTCTCTTGTTTTCTGGATTCAGAATGACTACATGCCACCTGATTGGCTTCCTCTTCTTCAAGCTGTGATTGGGAGGATTGGTCTTGATGATGAAGATAGCTCCGTCTTGTTTCAGCTTCTCAGTTCTGTAGTTGAGGCAGGAAATGCAAATGTCGCTGTTCATATCCCATCAATTGTTACGCCATTAGTTACCACAATCTCTAAATGCATACCTGCTGATCTGGAGCCATGGCCACAAGTATGCATATATCCTTATAAGGCGCTTTTTACAATTTCAAAAATGGAGTATGATATGGTGCCTGAATGAAAGTTTTGGCTTATAATCTATTCAGTTGCATGTGTGTGGCTCATCGCCCCGGGGTGGGTTGTGTGTGTGGGGGGGGGGGGGGGGGGGGGGGGGGTGGGGGTTGGGGTTTGGGGGGGTTACACATAAAATTATGTAATTGTCCCACATGGAAAGATTATAAGAGATATAATGGGTTTTATAATCCCTTGGGTCCCCTCACCTTGCAAGCCGGTTTTGTAAGGGTGAGTTCTATCTAATGGGTTCCTAATAAATTACTTGTAAATTTCATGCTTGTCTGTCAAAATCTAATGGTTTCAAGAGAGATTTTACTAAGATTTGATGACCATGATTATTTGACTTCCAACACTAGCAACATCTTCTATATTACTGCTTGTCCGATATAAACACGTGTAGTAGATTGCCTCTTTTATTTCAAATGATTTGTTTACTTGATGAACACAATGAGTGAAGAATGGCGCCGTTAATGAATTGAACTTTTTGGTAATAGATGATTGAAAAGGGCTTTGCAGCATTAGCAGTGATGGCTCAATCTTGGGAAAGTTTTCTCGCTGAAGAACATGAGCAGAAGGAATCTAGTGAAAAGTGGGCATCCGGTCGAGCTGCTGTCGGAAGAGCATTTTCTGTTCTTTTGCAACAGGCTTGGCTTCCATTCATGCATCCATCGGTTAGAGAACAAATAACTCTGCATTTATTATATCAATCAGCTTTGCTTTTTGGATTTCGATTGATATATCTTTTTTCATCTAGTAAGCAGTGTAAACTTTCATTTAAAGATGAGAAAAGATGAGAAAATTTTTGGATTTCATATTAATTACTAATTGCTGTCTCAATGATTATGGTGTGGATCAGGAAGGTGAGGGTTCCACTCCATCTTGCATAGATGATGCATCTATGCTGTTACGGTCCATCATACTGTCTGTTACTGGAAGCAATGAAATTCAGGAGCTTAAAATATTTGACTTATTATTTGTTTGGACCGATTTGATTGCGGATTGGCATGCATGGGAGGAATCCAAAGATATGTCAGTCTTTGACTGCATTCAGGAAGTTGTTGATCTCCAAAATAAGTATGGATCGAGAGAATTTATTGCAAAACCAATGCCATCTCCAACTTCTGCTGTGCCTATACGTTCCATATTCGAAGGAATTGGTGCTTTTGTAAGTGAGGCTATTCTTCAATATCCATCTGCAACGTGGAGGGCCTGCTCCTGTGTCCATATGCTTCTACATGTCCCCAGTTACACGATTGAAACCGAGGATGTGAAGCAGTCATTGGCACTTTCATTTTCTAGGGCTGCTTTTTCTCGTTTTAAAGTAGTTCAAAGTATACCTTGCTCGCTCTGGAAGCCTCTGTTGCTTGCCATAGCATCATGCTATTTGTGTTATCCTGAACTTGTAGAGAGAATGTTAGACGAAGATGGAGATGGAGGCTTTGCAATCTGGTTATCTGCATTGCAATATGCATGCTCTAGTTCTTATGAACCTGGTCTGACAATGGAGTCTGAGATAAAGCTGATCGGTAAGTAGCTCATTTCCTGGCTTATGTGGAATCCAAGTGAGGTGTATTTTCTTTGCATATCAAGTGATGATTTACATTACTGGTTCCTAGCCTCTCTGAGTATTTGCTCATATCTAGCGTCTTTTTTTTTTTTTTTTAATAAATATTTTATGAATATGGGTTACCTCTTTTACCTATCAAAGTAATTATAGAGTTCCATCTTTTTATTGTTAGCGAGGCCAAAGGATACATTGCTTTGATTGCGTAGCTCATTTGATTTTGACTTTGAGTTTCAGTTGAATTGTTAACTGATCATTGTACATTGTACGGCAGTTCCGAGATTTCTAAGCGGTCCTATTTTCTTACTAGTTTCTGTTTCTCATCTAATTGGTAGCTCTGGAAGACTATTGACCTGTGGTTAAACTGTGTGACTACACTTAATTATGCAGAAAATAACTTGCCTCTTCATTGTGACCCTTGTTTTACCATTCCACTACTTGGCACGATTTTGTTAGGTCCAATTGTTTGAAAACATATGACATCACTAATCGTTAGTTGTGGCTCTTAGTGATGACGCTGGCCAAGGTAATTGAACGGCTCTTGGAAGTAGGGAAACCATGCGGTCATCTGCTAAATTCAGTACTGGAGGCATTTGTTCGGTTTATAGAAATGGAAGAGGAAGGAGACGAAGTTGAAGAAGATGAGGATGATGAAGAGGCCGATAGTGACGAGGACGTTAATGAGGAAACTGAAGATGATGACGAGGTTTAAATCCCACTGTCAACTCATTTTCAAAAACTTGTATGTCTTTAATACACTGCAGTATATGCAACAAACCTTAATTTGTGTTTTGCAGGATTCTGAGGTTGATGAACACGAAGAAACCGAGGAAGAGTTTCTCAACAGGTATGCAAAAGCAGCTGTTGGCTTGCAAGATGGTACAATTATTGAAGAGGGGGATGTGGAAGAGCAAGATCATGTGATTGAATTGGGTAGGCCTCTTTTTTTTACTTGTTTTTTTTTTTTTCCCTGGTCAAAGTAACTTGAATTGGGTATAGCTCTTCTCATGTCGCGTTACACGGACACACACTTGTTGGGTATGTATATTTTTTCTGGTCATGTAATTAAATGACTCATCCTATCTTTTTTCAGGTGGTTTCAACGATATCGATCCGCAAATGGTTGTGCAGTCACTATTGAAGGAGAGATATCATCTAGTTCTTCAACAAGGACACACATCACCACCCCAACTCATTTCAAGTGTTCTAGATGCCTTCCCTGGATTTCGCATTTTTTTCCAACAATCAATGTCTATTTGAGTGAGAAATATTCTAAATTATATTTCTGAAAATTAATTTGTAATTTGCTTCATGTAGGCATGTTTTTGTGTGTATAATTCATTTAAATGTATCATAATTATACCACTTTGAAGTGTTTGTTAAAGACACTAGATGTTTTTGCTTGAGAATTGTATTTGTTTATTATTATTATTATTATTTTAAAAAATCATAAATCAATATTGGCTGAAGAGTGAAACGATGGCAAAGCGAAGGGAGGGGATGTGGTGTATGGACTGAATATGATTGAAGCAAATGAAAAAACAAACATCTAATTTTTAGGAGATTTTGGGGCCCACTTGCTCTGGCTTTAAGAGTCAATCCTATAGCCTAAAAAGCTGAGGTATGGGACCACTTGGTTTACAATTTTCCTTTTTCTTTTTTTAACCAAAAGAAAGAAAGAAGAAAAAGAACATAATGAAAATTTACCGTTTTAGGTGGCTGCAGGTAATTTAGTAGTAATTACATACTTTACTCTTTTATAAGATACATAATTTGAATTCCCTTCTGTCTACCTTCAATTTCAAAAATAAGATTAAAAAATAAAAATTAAGTTTTAGACTGCTAAATTTTGATTAGGTTCATTTTTAGTTTTGTTTTTTATTTTTTTATTATCTAACATTTAGAAATACACCCTCGTTATTCTGTTTCGTTTGTGCTTTATGTCTCTGAATGTACTCGGCAAGTCTTGAAGCCGGACGTTCTCCGAGAATATGTCCTTTGGCCGACCACCTCCCGCGTCCTCGTCGGAACAGGTACGTACTCGGACGGTGTGGTGCTCTGAGCACCTGGATCCGGGTAGTAAAGCCAGCCTTGCTTCTGCACCTGTCAGCTACGGAGACCATCCCGCAGCACATCACATCACCAACAACTACCACCTGCCCTAGCAGGATCTACCGTCAGAGACAACCACCCTTCTGTCCCCCGCTCTGACAGGCACTGTTGCCCCCTTGCCGGTGACGCCCGTTGCGTCCTGCTGCTCACTGCGCAACGCCTAGGGCCACGTGGCACCCATCCATTGGGCTGGTAGCCCCTGCAGGCCTACCTATCCACCCTGTGCCCTAGGCAGCCAGCTCAACCGGGTCGCCCCGAGCACCCAGGCCCACTAAGAACACCTATAAATAGAGGAAAAACCCTCACTTCCAGGTATGGTCATTCTTGCCTTGCCAAAACTCTGCCTCTCCCCTTGCATCAGTACCCTCACTGACTTAAGCATCGGAGTGCCCGCGGCAGACACCACACCGGTGTCCCCATCATTCCGAGGTGCTTCCATTTTGCAGGTGATCGACGGCGGAGTAACCGGCGAGTATTAGTCGAGATACCCGATCTCATTGGGTGTTGTTGCCGGAACCATTTCTGGCATCAACATTTTGGCGCTAGAAGGAGGGCACCGCGCCTTTCCAGCAACACAAACCCACTTCCGCGAACGCTCCCGAAGAACTCAACCACAAACCATGGCCGAGCAAGATAATCAGGATTTCCAGAACGACGACCAGGCTCCTACAGGCTCGCGGGGGACTCAGAGGACCCAGCGTAGAAGAGGTGGCCGGGCACGACGTGGGCCCTCCCAGACCGAGATTTTGGCCGGGAACGTCAGGGACTTAACGGAGCTGGTAATGACACTGGTGGATAACCAACGGAACACCAATGTTGTTCAGCTCCCCGAGCAACCGCCTGAAGTTGCCGAGTCCACGCCGAGCAGACCTCCCAGGTCGAACAGCCGACCGCGTAACCCCTCACCGACGGGCGGCCGAGGGAGCGATCGGGCGCGCCGAGAGAGCCCTAGACGACAGCAGCAGGAGCGGGCAGATCCGAGCAGAGTACGGTCTAGGAGCCGCAACTCCCTGGCTACCCGCTCAGCCGCTGCCGAGCCGCCGGCCACGACCCGCGGTGTGCCGGGTGACCGAGCACGGGAGACCATAAACGTCAGGGGAAGCACCACCTCCGTCTTCGACCGCCTGGGGAGGCCCGGAGTCCACCGCCGCATAGGCCGAGAACGCTCAGTCGACAAGCCAGCGAAGGATGAAGACAACCAAAATAGGCTGGAACAGCTCCAGCGGCAGCTCGACCAGCTCGTGGGCCAGCAGTACGGGATGGACCAGTTGGGGGCGGTGGCCCCACCCTTTACTCCATTCATCATGGCGTCTCCGTACCCGACCAGGTTCAAGATGCCATCCATGAACCCTTACGACGGCTCCACGGATGCAGATGAGCATATCGAGAACTACCAGGCCCATATGCTGATCCAGAACGCCAACGAGGCAGCCCTTTGCAAATCGTTTTGTTTGACCTTAACCGGGGCAGCTCGCCAGTGGTACCGGAGGCTAGCCCCCGGGTCGATAGACTGCTTCAAGCAGCTGGCCGACGCCTTCGCAGCCGCGTTCTTAAGCTCGAAGACGAGGAAACTAGGAGCATCCCACCTGTTCGGCATCAAGCAGGGAGAGACCGAGGCGTTAAAGAAGTATCTTGAGCGCTTCGACAGGGCCGTCGTGCAAGTCGAAAACTGCATCGACGAGACCCTGATGCAGGCGTTCCGAGAAGGCATCAAGGACCCGCGTCTCGTTTGGACGCTCGCCTATGACAGGCCACCCACCTTCGCGCAACTGAGGGGGATCGCCTGGAGGCACGCCGAGGCCGACGAGTACGTTAGGGGACGCGGCCTCGCGTCCGGAGAACAATCCCGGCCTCCCGGAAGGAGGCCGGAGAAGAATCATATCGACCAGGGCCGACAAGATAAGGGGAAGTCCGCGGTCGTGGACAACTCGGGGTCCAATCCTAGCCCGAGGACACCAGCGGGGAGGTTCCAGCAGTACACCCCGCTGGTGACAACCATTGAGCATGTCCTCAACCAGGTGACTGGCCGGGGACTGCTCCGAGACCCTCCACCACTCCGGAAAGACCGTGCCCTGAGAAATCAGAACAAGTACTGCAACTTCCATAAGGACGTGGGCCATGACACAAAGAACTGCATCCAGCTCCGAGACCAGATAGAGCTGCTGATCCGCGATGGCCACTTGCGGGAGTTCGTGGAGAGGATAATTACCCCGGCAGGTCCGAGCAGACCTGCGTGGGCCGCCGGACGGAACCCGAGGCCGAGCGATCAGACTGACGAACAGGAGCAGGAGCACATAGTCCACACCATCTTTGGTGGAACGGCTACCGGGGACACACCGAGTAGCCGGAGGAGCTATGTCCGCGAGGCACGCCAGTACGCTCGTGGGGAGTACATTAACATGGCTGAGCATATCTCCAAGATATGCCGCCAGGACAGCGCCCCGATCACCTTCACGGATGATGAGGCTGACCGGCTACTCCACCCCCACAACGACGCACTGATCGGGGAGATCCGAGTATCCGGCAACGTCATCCGTCGCGTCCTGATAGACAATGGGAGCTCGGCCGACATCATGTTCATGGACGCATTCTCAAGGCTCAAGATCGAGGGTGTCGCGCTCACACCCGCCCGAACACCTCTATACGGGTTCTCGGGGGAATGCGTCCGAGCGGCCGGTACCGTCAGCCTCCCGGTCACGATCGGAGATGGCCCAGAGAGAGTGACGCGGATGGTGGAGTTCATTGTTGTGGATCGACCGTCCGTCTACAACGTCATCCTGGGAAGACCAACCCTAAACGCGATAAAGGCCGTGGTCTCCACCTACCACCTTGCCATGAAGTTCCCCGCCGAGGGAGGGGTCGGCGTGTTTCGGGGAAACCAGGAGGGCGCGAGGAAGTGCTACATGGAGGCGATCAACAAAGTGTGCCGAAAGGCCCCTGCCCCGATCACTGTGGCAACCGTCTTCAAGGTGGACGAAGCAGAAGCTCCGAGCGGAGATGTCGCTCGGCTGAGTGACTTGGACCCCAGAATACCCGAGGAGGAGATCCGAGCACACCCGGTTGAGGACCTGGTCCCCTACAACCTTGACCCTGAGCATCCGGAGAGGACGGTGATGCTCGGATCGAGACTCGATCCGGGAACTCGAGCAGCCCTTGAAGAGTTCCTTACGGAGCATAGGGATGTCTTCGCCTGGTCGCACGAGGATATGCCCGGAATTGACCCGGCTGTGATGTGCCACCAGCTGAGCGTCAACCCGAGACACAAACCCGTGATCCAGAAGAGGAGAGCCTTTAACCCGGAGAGGTATGCCGCCATCAACGAAGAGGTGAAGAAGCTGCTCGCGGCAGGGTTCATCCGAGAAGTGACCTACCCGGAGTGGTTGGCCAACGTGGTCCTGGTCAAGAAGACCACCGGGAAGTGGCGAGTGTGCATAGATTACACGGACTTGAACAAGGCGTGTCCGAAAGACTGCTTTCCGCTTCCCCGGATCGACCAACTCGTAGACGCGACAGCCGGGCACGAGCTGCTCAGCTTCATGGACGCGTACTCGGGTTACAACCAGATACCCCTCAGCAGGTCCGACCAGGCCAAAACGGCCTTCACCACCGACCAGGGTCTGTATTGTTACCAGGTCATGCCGTTTGGCCTGAAGAACGCCGGGGTGACCTACCAGCGGTTGATGAACAAAATGTTCGCCCCGCTCATCGGAAGGTCTATGGAGGTCTATGTGGACGACATGCTGGTCAAAAGCCGGATCACTGCCGACCACGTCAGAGACCTCAGGGAATGCTTTGCCACCCTGCGCCAGTACAGGATGAGGCTGAACCCGGCCAAGTGTGCCTTTGGGGTGGAATCCGGAAAGTTCCTGGGGTTTATGGTGAACCACCGGGGGATTAAGATCAACCCCGCCAAGGCCCAGGCCGTCGCGGATCTCCAACCGCCGCGGACAACCAAGGAGGTTCAGAGATTAACCGGGATGGTCGCCGCCCTATCCCGGTTCGTGTCCCGATCGACCGATAAGTGCTTCCCCTTTTTCCAGGCGCTCAAAGGCCAAGGAAAGATTAGCTGGGATAACAGGTGTGAGGAGGCCTTTGAAAACCTGAAGAAGTACTTGGCCAGCCCACCACTGCTGTCAAAACCGCTTCCCGGGGAAATGCTGTACGTCTACCTCGCAGTCTCCGAGAAGGCCGTCAGCTCCGTGTTAATCCGAGAAGACGGAAAGGTTCAGTTCCCCGTCTACTACAGCGGTAAAGCGTTCCAAGGAGCCGAGGTTAGGTATACCCCCCTGGAGAAGCTGGCACTGGCGTTGGTCTCGTCGGCACGTAAGCTGAGGCCCTACTTCCAGGGTCACCCAATTCGTGTACCGACCAGCTACCCACTGCGCCAAGTCCTCCAGAACCCCGAATTATCGGGACGAATCGCCAAGTGGGCCGTGGAGCTCGGAGAGTTCGACATCGAGTACATCCCGCGCACCGCGATTAAGGCACAAGCCTTGGCCGACTTTGTGGCCGAGTTCACGGGCACGCCGGAGCCAACCCAAGGGCTCTCGGAGAAGGCGGTCGAGGCACCCGGGGGAAACGACCCGGAATCAATTGGCCAAAGTGGCCAGAGGTGGAAACTGTTCGTGGACGGATCGTCCAACTCGGGTGGTTCCGGGGCAGGCCTTGTACTCGTGAGCCCCGACCAGTATAAGACTAGCCAAGCACTGCGCTTCAACTTCAAAGCTTCAAACAACGAGGCGGAGTACGAAGCTGTTATTGCGGGGCTCGGCTTGGCCCGGGAACTCGGTGTGGAGGACATCGAGGTATTCAGCGACTCCATGCTCATCGTCAATCAGGTAACCGGGGAGTTCCAGGCGAAGGAGGATAGAATGGCCAAGTACTTGGAGAAAGTGAAAATCCTTCTCGGTCAGTTCAAGTACTCGCTCGTCACCCGGATCCCTCGTTCGGAGAACATTGAGGCAGATGCTCTCGCTCGGCTCGCTTCGGGGAACGACTTAGACGGTCTCGTCTCATTTCCCATTGAGCGGCTAGCCCAACCGAGCATCGAGCGAGAAGAGGTCCTCTGTTCCGAGAACGTCGCAACTTGGATGGACCCGATCGTCCGCTACCTCGCCGAGTCCCAGCTGCCCGAGAACAAGGAAGAAGCCAGAAGGGTCCGGAACACCTCGGCCAGGTACACATTAATCGATGGGAAACTGTACCGCCGGGGGTACTCTGCCCCATACCTACGGTGTGTTGGGCCGACCGAGGCCGAGTACATTATGAAAGAGATCCACAGTGGAGTATGTGGGAATCACTCGGGGGGGGGGGATGCCCTATCGTTTAAGTGTCTCCGACAGGGGTACTACTGGCCGACCATGCGCAGAGACGCCGTGGAGTTTGCCCGAAAATGCATGAAATGCCAACAGTTTGCTAAGGCCATTAAGTCTCACCCCGAGAGGCTCACTTCGGTAGTGTCTGCATGGCCATTCGCGAAGTGGGCAATTGATTTGATCGGACCACTTCCGATGGCCCGGTCACAGCTTCGCTACTGTCTAGTGGCGATTGACTACCTCACCAAGTGGATCGAAGTGGAGCCCCTGGCCCAACAAACCGAGGCAAAGTGCACGGGTTTTCTATGGAAGAGCATCATCTGTCGGTTCGGTCTCCCCCACACTGTAGTCACAGACAATGGGAAGCAGTTCGGGAACAAGTTCCTCGCACTATGTGAGCAGTTCGGGATCAAGAAAGTCTTCTCCTCCCCAGGGCATCCTCAAAGTAATGGGCAAGTAGAGGCCGCCAACAAAACGATCAAGGAAAATCTTAAAAAGAACCTTGAAAAACACAAAGGGGCCTGGATAGATGAGCTCCCCCGAGTACTCTGGGCATATCGGACCACTAAGCGTACAGCGACCGGTGAAACGCCTTTCGCCATGGCTTACGGCGTTGAAGCAGTCATCCCGGTCGAAGTCGGGTTACCAAGTTTTCGAGTTGAGAACTACGGTGAAGACGACAATTCTGGTCGGATTATGCCCGAGCTGGACCTGGTCGAAGAAAAACGAGAGCAAGCCCTGATCCGTACTGCTGCTCGCAACCAAGTTGTGGCCAGATATTACGACAAGAAGTTCCGACCAAGAGTCTTCCGAGTAGGGGACCTAGTTATGAAGAAAGTACTGGTCCAAGAACCTGGGCTCGGCTCCTTTGGCCCCAAGTGGAACGGGCCCTACACTATTACCGGCGTTGTCAGACCCGGAACTTATAGGCTGTCCGACCAGGATGGTAGAAACTTAGGACTCCCGTGGAACGCCGACCACCTGAAGCGTTTCTACCAATAAATTTTCAATTATTTGTTTATTTTTGGTTAACGCAATGTAAAAGCCGGGTTGATTTATACAACGACATTTTTTCTAACTTTTGTTATCTTTTCCATCTTATAAGGTTCTCGGACCACAGGTCTTATGACCGGGCACCGACCAGAATTGGACGTACCCGACCAGGACCCACCTGCCCTTGCAGGCACCCATCTTATAAGGTTCTCGAACCACAGGTCTTATTACCGGGCACCGACCAGAATTGGACGTGCCCGACCAGGACCCACCTGCCTTTGCAGGCACCCATCTTATAAGGTTCTCGAACCATAGGTCTTTTTACCGGGCACCGACCAGAATTGGACGTGCCCGACCAGGACCCACCTGCCCTTGCAGGCACCTAACCCCTATGGTTCTCAGAAAAGAGGTATTATGACCGGGCACCGGCCAGAAATTAACGTGCCCGACCAGGATCTTAGTTGGAGTTGGATGAGAAACACCCAAACCAACTAGGGGGGAGAGCACACCAGAAGAAAAAACACAGAAAAAACAAAACAAAAATATGTCTATTAATTTCCAAAATTCGGAGGGGGGTACAAGTTGGGCACCCCCAAACCCAAAAATACAAAAACAAAAAAACACAAAAAGGACCCTTAGTCTAGTTGGTCCGGGAACAAATCACTAATCGACACGTCGAGTCCGGGAGAGGTCGGCTGGCCAATAGCGGGTTGCTCTGCGGCAGCAGGCTGATCGGGCGCCTCGGGCTGAGCAGGTGCATCAGGCTGATCCGGGTCGTCGATGACCACCAAATTTTCTGGGGCAGGAGCAGCGCCCGTCACCTCGCCCTCTTCCGCTTCCCCTTCGACAGCGGGTTCCTCCGACTCCTCGGGCACAAAAGACCAGTTCACGTCGACCAAGGTGGGGTTGGCCGAAATAAAACCGGCCTTCATGTCCCGCATACCTTCCTGGTACTCGGAGACAAGGCGGGCCTCGAAGTCCTCGGAGTGGAGGAACTCTTCTACCGCTTCGGCCCGGGCATTGGCGAGTGCGGCTGGAAATGCAACCTCGAGGTACCGTTGGTGCTCGGCGCGGGCAGAAGCGAGCTCCTGCTCGGCTTTCTTCTTCGCAGCCTCCACCTCCAGCAGCGAGGTCTCGGCTTCCTCCCTGTCCCGCTCGGCCTTCTTAGCCAAATCCTCGACGCGTCTGAGCTCCTCCTCGGCGGCCTGTGCGCGCGCCTCAGCCGTCCGTCTGGCTTCCTCAGCAACGCCCAAGGCGGTCTTCGCGTCCTTCTCGGACCTCCGAGCTGCACGAGCGTCGGCCTCGGCGGACTTAACTTCGTCCGCCATATGGTTGGAGTGCGCCTTCGCTACCACGCTCCCAGAGAAGAGGATGCAGACGGCCTGCCGACCAGAAAAGCCAAGAAAATAATAAAAATAAAAAAAAAAAAAAATGGAAAGAGAAAAGGAAAATTGCGTAGCAATGCCCACCTCGATCAGCTTGGCCGTCGAGTCGTCGATGGCGGCCACGTGGTCGGAGCGTTTGGAGGACTCGGCAACCTCAGTGCTGAGTTGGTCGGAGAACTTTGTAATATACACCCGGCGTACCGAGGACTCCGGAACCGCCTCGTCCCGGCCGCTGCGTGGCGCGGGTGGAGGAACCGCTGGTCGGTCCTCTCGGGGGCGACCCGAGCGAACCTCATGGCGGCTCGGCTGGCGGTCCTCCCGCGGCCGTTCCTCCCGAGGCCGATCATCCCTTGGCCGCTCCACTCTCGGCCGGTCCGCACGCGATTCTGGGCGGCTCGGTGGTCGGCTGGACTGCGCCACTGGGGGTGCAGCAGTCTTAGCCGGAGCGGTTGCGGATACTGCACCCTCCTTGCCCTTGCCCTTTCCGAGCCTCGCGTTCTTTTGGAGGCGGGCGATCCTCTCTTCATTGCTCGGGCGTTTTGTTCCGCGACGATCGGCCATTGGTTCTGCAAAACACAAGTGAGTTAGTACCCGGACCACAGCCTGCGAAATACAAAACACAAGTTAATAGCGACCTTCGATCCGAAGGCCTCGGGCCGGACAGAGTTCCCGGATCACCAGATCCAAGCCTTCGTCGGCGACCCGAGGACCCCAGGCTCTAGAGGTCGGGTCGCCCGGCGAAGACCCATGGCCCGTGACCTCGGGAACCCCCCGGGGAACCCCGGATCGAATGTCCGCCGACGCGACTGGGCCGCTTGTCCGAGAATGGTATCGGGCTGCTGGCTCCGGCATAGATGCGATTGTAACCCCAGGCGGGGCAGTCCTCGGCTGGTCGTCAAGACGCCCGGACGTCGATGAGGAGCCGACCCAATACTCCTTCAAGCTGCCCTCCGAGAGCAACTTGTGCTGACTCCGCTCAGGTTCGGATAGCTCCCGGAGCACCTCAATCTTTGATAAGGTTTGTGCAGGGGCGTGCGGCGCTCGGGTCCACACGTAGCCTCTCCGGAACGCTACGGGGACTCTCTCCGACGCGGGAAGTTCGAAGTAGGAGAGATCCCCATGCAGCCACCGACCACCTGCGTAGAACCACAGGTGCTTGAACTGCTTGTCCGAGTCCGGGCACCCCGTGATGAACGTCCCCTTGAAGCCTTGGAAGTAGTAGAACCCCTTGGACGAAGGAGCCGTCTTCATCCGGTAGAGGTTCTGGAACGCGAAGAGCGGGAGCGTTTCCGAGAACTTCGCCGCCCAGAGAACGTAGCAACCGATCAGGATGCGGTAGGCGTTGGCGTTTAACTGGGCGGGGGAGACGTTAAAGCTTGTCAGAGCTCGCCTCAAGAATGGATGAAATGGGAGGCGTAAACCGGCCCGGAAGTACTCGGCCGACAAAGCAATGTGGCCGGAAGGCGGACGAGATGGGAGGTCGTTTGGTCCGGGCACCACGAGGTCCATGTCGTCCGGGATGCTGAATTCTCGGCGTAGCGCAGCCAGATACCTCGGTGTAACGGCAGAAGTGTAATAATCTGCCGTGTACACTGGACGATCCCCCGCGAGTCCAACCATCTCCGCGTCTGCCCTGCGGTACACCCTCATGTCGTTGACGCGCGACCCCCGGGTACGAGGCCGTTCGCGGGCGTGGATATCCTCCCCAGACGGGTCGGTGCTGTCGGACGCCACATCGCCGCTCCGACCAGATGTGCTGGCCTGGCTGGCAGTCCTCTCCGCAGCGTTCCCCCCCTCGGCCGCGGGGCCAGGGACTGAGGCCGGTCGCGTCTGGGCTGCCCTGCCCAAGTCTTCGATAAATCGGCGGTCAGGGGCGGTACTCGGACCCACTTGAAGAATCTCTGCCAGTCGAGAAGCGCCCTCCTGTCCTCGGCTGGTCGCGGTGGCATGCTCGCTCCCGGACGGAACGTCCGAGAGTCCTGACAGGTGGTCAGGTGTACGTTCCCCAGGACCCGTTGCTTCTCCGGACGACGATGAGCTAATACTCGAGGTCGAAACGGCATCCACACTCTCGGACAAACCGGCGTTCTCGGAGTCAGATATATCACTCATGATTACAAAATGAAATTATTACCTTCTCGGAAGTTGTCGGCGCTGGTCTTCTGGATCCTTCGCTGATAGTCCTCGGCAGTCTTCGGCAGCTCTCGGCAAAACTTGAATTCTCGCAGGCAACGTTAGAAAATGCGGACAGGCCTTCGCTATTTATAGGCAAGAGTCGAGCGTGAAATCCGGGCGCGGTTGTCGAGGCGGCGATTGGACTTCCCGCCAACTTCCAATTCGAGCTCGAAGTTCGAAATTTCAAAATTCAAAGTGCCGCTTTGTCTTCCCGCCCGGTGTGTGTGCCACGTGGCACAACGCACAGTACACCAGTGACACGTGGCACGAGGGCGCGCTTCTCCGGAAGCTGTTTGTTGCCCAATACGCCGACCACGTCCCGACTACTAGAAGCATTGCCGTGCACATACCGACCAGACGACTACAATAGCATCCCCGGCCACGTCAGCCCAGAGATGCTGGGGGGCTTATGTTGGTCTCGATATATTCTCCGACCACAAAATACTGTCTCTGAATGTACTCGGCAAGTCTTGAAGCCGGACGTTCTCCGAGAATATGTCCTTTGGCCGACCACCTCCCGCGTCCTCGTCGGAACAGGTACGTACTCGGACGGTGTGGTGCTCTGAGCACCTGGATCCGGGTAGTAAAGCCAGCCTTGCTTCTGCACCTGTCAGCTACGGAGACCATCCCGCAGCACATCACATCACCAACAACTACCACCTGCCCTAGCAGGATCTACCGTCAGAGACAACCACCCTTCTGTCCCCCGCTCTGACAGGCACTGTTGCCCCCTTGCCGGTGACGCCCGTTGCGTCCTGCTGCTCACTGCGCAACGCCTAGGGCCACGTGGCACCCATCCATTGGGCTGGTAGCCCCTGCAGGCCTACCTATCCACCCTGTGCCCTAGGCAGCCAGCTCAACCGGGTCGCCCCGAGCACCCAGGCCCACTAAGAACACCTATAAATAGAGGAAAAACCCTCACTTCCAGGTATGGTCATTCTTGCCTTGCCAAAACTCTGCCTCTCCCCTTGCATCAGTACCCTCACTGACTTAAGCATCGGAGTGCCCGCGGCAGACACCACACCGGTGTCCCCATCATTCCGAGGTGCTTCCATTTTGCAGGTGATCGACGGCGGAGTAACCGGCGAGTATTAGTCGAGATACCCGATCTCATTGGGTGTTGTTGCCGGAACCATTTCTGGCATCAACACTTTACTAGCCTCATTTCTATTCCTTCTAAAGTAATTAGGGAGTGGTTTTGTTTGGACCAACCTTGCAGTTTCGGCCGTAGTCCGTAAAGTTTCCTTTGCACTTGGCAGAATCTATATTAAATTTTGCTAAAAGGATCTCTCTTCTTTTTTTTTTTTTTTTTTTTGTTTTTTTTTTTTTTTGTTTTGTCTTTTTGTTTTTTGAGTTGGGCTTGTTCATAGTAGGTCCCTCTCACTTGCTTTACAATCATAAACTTTAATTATGTTCCCATTTCATTGTTAAGTGGGTCTTGCCAAAATAACAAAAAGAACAAAAGAAAAAGCAAAGAAAATGATATAGAGAAAAAGACCTCGATAATTCAAATGTCCAAACATGCAAACTGTCCACATGTGAAAACTACTCACCAATCATGCATACGGAGTCTTGTTATTTAATACCATTAATAATTTCTTGTTTATATGTTCTACCAGAACTAATAATAATTATAATAATAATAATAATACATCACTGATAAAACTGTCAGTTTTGTTTGGCCATGTGGGTAGAATCGACAAGATTAAAAAAGGAAAGAGATAAGAATATTAATAATAATTACGGACAAGGGAAGTAAAGGGGGACGCACTGTCACATTTCCTTGCGTGAAACTTACAATATTCCAGTTGCTCAAAGACACGAGACATTAAGAATATGCCAAAAGGATCATTTTTTAACTAGCTTTAGAAAGTAACTACCAATGGGTTTAAGTTTGGATATTTAGCACTGGTATTCTTAACTTTATCTCGATAGCTTACCTCTCAAATTTTTAATTTTGATAATTTATCTCTTAATTTGTTAAATTATGACAATGTACCTCATTTAGTTTTTTTTTTTTTTTAATTTTCTTATTTTATTATTTACTGCTGTTAAGAAATGAAAAGTCCAGAATTCAAATCCGGCATTATACACTCACTCACTGTGACGCCCAAAATCCTAACTAACAATAATTTTAGAAATTTAACATTAGTAATTATCATGGGTAATGTGATGAGATAGCAATTAGTTAATTTTAATGTTATGTTGAGTTATTTTTCAAAGATATGCGATGAGGACTTGATGTGCTAGAACAAAGTTCATGTCAAATTGATTTTTTTTTTTTTTAACGATGATTTGATAATTTTGAGTGATAGTTTAATTAAAGAAATATTTTGAATTAAGTATTTTACGTAATATATATCTATATGTGTAGTATGATGTGTATAGTTATATACATATATGTATATATAAATCATCTATAAATAGCAATCGGCAAAAGGAGAAAAAAAAATGGGAATGTATGTATATATAAATCATCTATAAATAGCAATCAACAAAAGGAGAAAAAAAATGGGAATGTTGATTTGAAAACGTGAAGAATAGAGAAAAGGGGGGAAAAAAATAAAAGAGATAGTATGTTATCTGAAAAAATGAGCTAATTAATACCCAATTGATTTTCTTGTAAATTTCTTGATATCTGACAAATTTCCTACCTTAAATAAGTGATTGCCAACCTATAAAATCACCTAATTTGAGCCAATTAATTCTAAAATTGATTTGGGATTAAATCACTTACAATTTTTATAAGATACAAAATTCTAGTATCTTTCTCTCACTTCCCTAGTCTCCTCTCTCGCTTACTCTCTCTCTCTCTCTATTAGTCTCACACGCACACACACACAAAAACAAAAACAAAAAAACAAAAAAAACCACCACCAAACCTCCAAATTCATCCAAGTCAAAATCAAACGGATTTCAAGGTATGTTTGTTTCATTGTTTGATGATTATTATTGTTGCTCTCTTTGGTTTGAGATCCTTCAGGGGGGGGGGGGGGGGGGGGGGCATTGAGCGATTTTCTTGATGAGTTTCATCTTGTGAATTTGAGAAGATGATAAGCAATATTTATGGAATGCTGATCGAAGGAATGGCTATATAGTTGATTCTATCAACAAGACGATTTTAGGGTTTTTGATTTCTTGATTCATGATTTTATTGGGTATGGTGATTTAGTATCTTAGGGATGTTTTGCGTGTGTGTGTGTGTGTGTGTGAATCATGTACGTTGTTGTCATAATTTTTATATTTTTAATGAATTTTCGGATTTGACCACTGCTATTGGAAATTTTCAGAGTTCATGATAAGTATTCCAAACTATTTTTGAAGATACAAACGGACTCCATTTTTAACGAATGTGGTATTGTTCGAAAGCCTTGGATGTCTAATTTCATTTGATATCAATTTTAGATCATTTGGAGACATATGTGAATTATTATGATTTTTCAAAGAGGCAGAGGTCTAGCTGCCGGTTGCTGTAAAATTTTGGTGATCATATTCAAAATTATTTTTGAGGGTCCAAACAGTCTCCGCTTTTAACAAATTAGGTACTGTTAAAAAGATTTGGATGTCTAATTTTGTTTACAATTTGTTTCAGATCATTTGGAGTCCTGTACGAATTTTATGAATTTTTGAAGGGACAGAGGTCTGACTGTCAGTTTTTGTAAAGTTTTGTAAGTTTATGTAATTATTTGATTTTTGTATTTTAATATTATTAAATGATGAAAAAGGCCTATTAGGCGCTGTTATAAAACGATGGATGTGTTTGATGAATTATTATGATCTTTTGTTAATTCTATTATATTTATTATTCATGACATGAACGGTTCTAAAGGCGAGCACCTGAGACTTTAATCGCGCATTATCATCGGAAAAATTAAAAAGGGTTAAGTAAAGTGTTTATGTAAGTACACTCTCACATGCAACATGAATAAAGATTTGAGAAGTATATGTTTTAATAATGATGTTATGATGTTCTTAATTAATACTTCTCTTATGATGACGTTTTGATGAAAAATATGTATATGTATGTACATGTATTTTTATTTTTTAAAATGACGCTGTACACTCTTGATGATGATGATGATGATGTTGTCATCGTTGGTTTGGGAATAGCTACCCCACTCCTTCCATGACTAGCACGCTATGACTGTACAACGTTGGGCCCAATATATGACGGTTTTGAAAGTTAAAAAGTTTGTTTAAAGATGCTTTATTTATGAAGATATTTGACGTTAATGATAAAGAAAAATATTTATTTACGTTTGTGAAATTTAAGTGTCTTACTAAGCCTTTGCTTATTTAAAGTTAATTTATGTTGCATATAAAAGAAAGGGTAAGATGTAGCATTTGAAGGAGTTTGGAGCGGAAGCGGGATGCTGTGTGATAGGAAAATAGGAAGAACGATCATGAGATGAATATTTTTAATTTTAAATAAAGTTTTGAGACTTTAGTTTATTATTATTTGATTAAATGATTCATATGTACTTAAATTCTATTTCATGAAATGAGTTTTTTTTTTTTTTTTAAATTATGAAGGTTATTTTGATATAGTTTAAAGAAAAACTCTAGAGTTTTTTAAAATTATCTAAGTAAAGTTTTCCGATAAGTCAATATTTTTATTTCAAGTTTAATATTTTTCGTAATTTTATAAGAGATGAATGATTAAAAGAGAAGTCAACAGTAACGGTCCGTAAGGGGTTGTTACACTCACTCAACCACTTGAGCTAGCAATATACCCCATTTAGTTAGCTTTAAATTAAATTGAAGATTTAGATTTGTAAGATTTTCATTAGGGTTTGTATAGATTTGAATTTTTATTTTTTCGGAAATGAGATTTGTCATCTTCACATGAAATGTACGTGGGATTTTAGTGGCTAATTTAACAAATTCAGGAGGTAAATTATCAAAAAAATAAAAAGATTGAATGACAAGTTGCCAATGGATGACTAGTTTAGGGGTCATCAGTCCTAAATATCCTTTAAGTTTTTAGGAGAATGTTGTGTATAAATACAAAACAATATATATTGACCACAAAGTTATGAGCCATCACTTTAGGTAAAAAACTGTAAATTTAACGAAATTTAATAAATATATGATCGTTCAAGAATACAAAATATCAAATATGAGAAGAGTACTATTAAAAAAAAAAAAAAACCCTTACGTATCATTGGCAAGTCCTATCAATATGTAGTACTTTAGATAATCAATTTTTCATTGGATTTATTAAATAATATTCGTATATTTTTCTTATTATAATTCGATTTTAATATAATTCGATTTCAAGGAAAAAAAGAAAAAAGAAAAAAAAAAGAAACTGCAATATAAATTATGTTAGGTTTTTAATCTTTATTTTAATATAATTCGATATTCAGGAAATAAAAAATAAAAATAAAAAAGAAACTGCAATATCAATTATGTTAGGTTTTTAATCTTTTATCAGATTTTGGATAAGAAACATGAAAGGAGTAGGTTCTGAACCTTCGTCTTTGTTTCTAGTTACTTCATTTAAAAAGCACTTCGAGTATTATATTTTGATTTCAGTAAAATTTCTTTATTTTTCTCTAAGTCATGTATGTACTTTATAAATTTCAAGAGAGTTGAGTAGACGTTGGATTTGACCTTAAAAGTTCCTTTCTTCTAATATTTACAAATATGGCCGTCCTTTTATTATTTTACAAGTTAGTACGCAATAAACTAGGAAGATCATGTGCTATTTGAACCTATGCTTCATTGAGGCACTCAATTTGGATAATACTAACATATTAATAATATCATGTTTCTTCGAAACGAGAGAATGCCACTGTCAAACTCATGATTAAAATCAACGGCACCTACTAGTTATTTACAGATTAATATAGTTTTTTTTTTTTTTTTGGGTTAAAACAAAAAAATTATAATAACAAGTTTAGCACGAATCATTTATGTGTGTGTCTCATTAATTAGAGGGTATGCTCAAATTACATCAAACAAGAAAAAATTTGTAGAAAGACACCAAATTATCTGTATTGATGCACAAATAAAATAGGGTGAAAGGAGAAACGGCCGGCTTTAGAGGGTGTGTTCAAACAAAATGCCCAAAATTTAAAATTATTTTTAAAAATCAAACAATTTACGTAATGACTGATTTGTTTACACCATTTTTTTCAATTCAGGGAAAAAAAAAAAAAAAACATTTCTTTTATTTTCAAGTTTTTAAACTTGAGATGGGTATTCGAACTTTTTACCTTATATAATAAAATTAATTATGCAATTACCGCTACTTAAACATATTTGTATAGAAAGAAAAAGAGAGATATGTATGTGGAGAAGAAAAGGTGTTTTTAATTTTTAAAATTTGATTTTTAAATAGAAGAAACAAGAGGTGTAGGGGTTAAATAATTAGGTTTGGGTATTGGGTATTTATTCTTAGAAAGACTGCATCTAGATATGGCTGTATTATGTCGGTCTCCTGCTTCGTACCACGACATGTGGGTGTCACATGCATGTCTTTTGTGGGGGAGAGAGGTCATGTTTGGATATTTCCATAACGAGGCTCGTCTCTCTTTCGTTGTTTCCTTTGATCTAAATGCAAATGCATATTATTTGAGTCGCATGCTATATATTTATTATTATTAATTATTATTCAATTAATGTATTTTTTAGTCTATTTTTTATAGATTCATATTTTAATTATGCGATCCGTATCACATATTTACATATCTATTTTTTATTAGTTAAGTCAGTCATTTGTAATTTTTTTTATTTAATATTACAAACAAGAAATTTGTGCACCATACTGATAAAGAAATATAATTCTCTGTAATTGCAAGCCTAGTTTAACAGTGATGCCGAAGGTGAAGCCTATAAATCCCCTACTCCCAAACTTGAAAGAAAAATAAAA
The DNA here is from genome assembly GCA_009761775.1 of Ficus carica. Lineage (NCBI taxonomy): Eukaryota > Viridiplantae > Streptophyta > Magnoliopsida > Rosales > Moraceae > Ficus > Ficus carica. The sequence continues at coordinate 327,205 of VYVB01000445.1, forward strand.
AAATAGCCCATATACATTTAAAGTATTACAAAGAAATCATCAAATCTCTTATAAAGAGAAAAGGTAATCAGTAAATAACTTTGTTAATTTGCTTTCTATCTTTTCAGCTGGTTTTTTTTTTTTTTTTTTTTTTCATCAAGTATTGGGTTTGGTTGTAGAGCCATAGATCAAACCAATATTCAAGCAAAACGAAAAAAAAAAAAAAAAAAAAAACCCAATATTCTAATTTATATATATTGGAAGTAGTACTAGAACATTATATTATGATCCATGTGTCATGAATTCATGATTCATGAAGTACCAATGGACTGTAAATGACTTACTTGTCAAAAAAAAAAAAAAAAAGGACTTATAAATGACTGATTGTATGGACAGCTTAATAATAAGAAAGAAAAGAGCCTAGTTTGCTTTGTTTCGTAATCAATTTCATCTCAAATTAAAATGTATTTTTTATCTTAATTTTTATTTTTTTCTGAAATTTTTTTGTTATTTTCTAAAAAAGTTTTTGTCTTTTTTAAAAATTCAACAAAAATTTTCAACTCAAACTCATTCATCAAACGGACAATAAGAAAGTATTATTTTTCTTAGAGAACTCAAACGGTATATCCAGGCACAGATATATGTAAGGGTCAATGGGGCACATGCCCCCTCAATTTCTTAAAATCTAAATTTTACCCTCACGTTTTTTTAAAATTTTGTAATTTGTTCTTACTCAAAAGTTTTTTCTCAAATGTATCCTATAACGCTCAACTTTTTCTTATATTTTAATACCATCACCAACATTTGATTCTTTTTTTTTTTTTTTCCACCTGATTTGTTTATATACTTTTCTTTCTCATTTTTTTAACATTTTTTTTTGTTTTTAAAAAAATTTGTTGATTTTAAAATTATCATCAATTTTAACATTTGTGCGTGTAATTTTTTTTTTAGAGTAATTGACCCAATTAATCCTTAAACTCTTTCAAAGGTGACGGTTTGATCACTTTCTTCTTCTTCTTCTTTTTTTTTTTTTCCGAGATAACTCTGAACTCTTATTTTTTGGCTATTTCAATTATTTATGTCCAAAACCGTTAAGTTTTTACGGAATTAGTCCCATGCAATGCATGCGATCTAATTTTTTAGGGTGTTTTAGTAATTTAATAACAATTAATTTAGCAAAATAAAATAAAAAATAATTTTCTTTATTGTCCCTCTCTCTCTCTCTCCATTTCCGAGAACCCTATCTACAAGGGAGGGGGTCGTGACGGAGAAGAAGGTCAGGGTGTTCGGGGGGGGGGGGCAAAACTTAGATAGGTCGGGGGGTCTGAAACCCAAACCGCGGGGGTGAGGGTGCGAAATTGCAGCACCGGAGCGGGGGGGGGGGGGGGGGGGGGGGGGAGCAAAACCCAGATCACGCGGGGGTGAGGGGGATCGCATGGGGGGGGGGGGGGGGGGGGAAGGAGGGAGGGAGGGAGACGGCCTCCGGCTTCAGCGTCAGCGTCCAATCTAGGGTTGGGGGTTGGGAGGGAGGGAGGGGAGGGGAGAGAGATAAAGGTCTCTCCTTTTTTTTTTTTTTTTTTAATATATATATATATATATATCTTAAAAATAAATAAGGGTATTTTCATCGTTTAAGGGGTATTTTCCTTCAAAAAACACAAAACGTGCTTTTCCCGTGATCATTCCGTGAATTTTTTTAATGAAACCAACGAAAATGATTGTATGAGTTCAGGGTTAAAAAAAAAAAAAAAAAAAAAAAACAGAGACCAAACCGTTACCTTCGAAAGAGTTCAGGAACTATTTAGGTTAATTACTCTTTTATTTATTAGTAAAAGAATTACCTTTAAAACGAAAAATGATGGTGTAGAATAAATTAGAGTGAAATTTAATTTTTAATTAGAAAATTACAAACAACGTACAACAAATCATGAGCTAAAAATTTCTATTTATGATAACATTTGAGATAAAGTTCAAGACTAAATTTCACAATATTTTCAAAATATAAAAACAATAAATAATAGTTATTATATGGTAATAAACATGAAAAAAAAAATTCTTTAGAATTTAAAAATATTAAACTTTTTATCATATAAAGTTATTAATTTAAAAAAATTTCTCCTTATGTGTGTCTCTACTTAGAGAAATTTTTTGGATCTGTCACTCTGTAAAATCTGATCAAACATTTTTTTGTGCTTTTTTATTCACTGAACTTCTTGAAATATTTTGCTCTCCTTTTTTGGTTGAAAACCTTTGTAGTTGATTTGTCTGAAGAATATGTGTGTTACTTGCTTGTGTGTGTTCATTAAATTTGAAAAAAAAAAAAAAAAAAAAACTTATAAGTGGTTTATTGGGGGAAAAAAAATTATGATATGCCATATGGCGTACACGGGATGAGACTTAGGAGGCAAACGTATGTCTGTACGTGGAACAAAACAGCTATTGAAGCCTCTTTATTTACCCTTTAATGGAAATTATATATATATATATATATTTTTTTTTTTTTTTTTGAAAATGACTATTTTCCGCCTAAGAATAATAACAAACTCACCAACAGGCACCAACGTGTAGTAAATTTTACATATTATAAATAATATATATCCATTAGTATAAGTGGTTAAAAAAGATTTGTAATATCAATACTTTAATCATTTATCAATTATAGTCTAACAAGTCGATTACAATATTATTTGTAAATGGATAAACAATTTAGTGTCTGTTACATATTACAAAAAAAACTATATATATATATATATATATAAAATATTAGTCTAAAACAACATTTTAATTAGTCGAATTAAGTAAATGTTCCATAAATCCAACTAAGGTGTGGTTAGTAGGTAAACAATGATTAATATCCTCATCTCTGACTAATCTTTATTCATTCTTGACCGCACACATTCCGATTGCCATAATAATAATAATAAAAGTATAGGTACGTATACATTTGGCAGTCCATCTTGAAAGGTCATTTTACGAAAATAAATTGTATGTGAACATTTTTGTTTAATGCATATATAAAAGAGAGAGAGAGAGAGAGGGAGAAGAAAGATGGGAAAGAATGGTCATACAATAAATGAGGAGAATTATATATTACGCGAGGGATAAAACACCACACCGGTTTGTATTATTTTGGACCGTCGGATTTCAATTAGATTTTACAAATTTTATACAATTATTCAATTCTGATATATTTTTAATACGATTGAACGTTCAAAAACACGTGTAAATATCCTATATAAACGAGGCCTAATAAATAAAATGTGACTACGGTACAAAAAAAAACAAAAACATCATACCGGCATATATTATTTTGGACAATAGGATTTCAATTAGATTTCAAAATTTTATGTGATTTTTTCTATTATGATATGTTTTAATATGATTGGACGCTCAGACACACGACTTGGATATCCTATGAAAACAAGACCTAACAAATAAAAAGACGTCACATTCAAAAAAGTAAAAGGAATTCACGTGTAGGGAGGGGCTGTTTGGGAGCGTGGACCATGTGCTTGGGTGCAGTCGGCGACCTTCTTTTCAAGATAAGAAAAATTAAAAAGAAAAAAGAAAAAAGAAAAAAAGGAGTGATCGATGTTCCTCTCATCTTAGGCTCATCTCACGGATCTTGCCCCTCTCTCTCCTCAATTATTATTATTATTATTATATATATATATACACACACACATATATACATATTTTATGATTTGTACATATACATATTTTTATATACATTTCACACACAAAGACACAAACTCCTGTATATGTGTATGTACCATATATGAGGCCAAAGGTTCAGTTTGCGGAGTCTTGTTTGTTGTAGAGTTAAGAGGACATGTATATATAGCATCCATCATCATTGAGCTCCTATTCTCTTCAGAAGAGCACTAAATATATAGTACTACTTTATATATATATATATATACACACACACACACTGTCGTACATATACATATATATACACACCTATTTATAAAAATGGCATCATGGAAAAAGACCATTGCATCCCCATTCAAGAAGGCTTGCACTTTCTTCAATCAACAACCCAGAGATCCTAACAAGAAGCCTCAGCAAGGTATGTTATATGTATGATATATATATATATATATATATATGTATAATATGTTGTATATTGTATATATATATATGTGTGTGTGTGTGTAAAAATGTATATTGATTTAAAGTTTTTTTTTAAACATATATATATATAGAAGGAAATGGGAGTAGTAGCGTGATGGATCTGCATGGAGAAGTGATGGCTTGTGCTTATGAAGATGTTCAAGTCATGTGGTCTATTCTTGACAAGTCCAAGTCCACTCCCTGCAAAATCACTTCTTCATAATAATAAAAGAAAAAAAAAAAAAAAAAAAGGAAGAGTTGATCATGGTTGCAGGGCATCATACTAGTTTTATTTGGATCTGGTATGCATCTGTGATTCTCAATTAATTTGTAGATATTAATGTTTGTGTTTGGGACAATGATCTAAAAAAATATGTTCAAAGTCGGTGGAAAGACCAAGGAAAATTAAGGGGGGTTTGGTTTTTAGTTCTCAAAAGGTGGAATTGAAGGCTGCCTTGCCCCAAAAATAGGTCTAAAATTTCATGGGTAACTTCTTCTTCTTTTTTTTTTTTCTTTTTTTTTTTTTTAATGCTTGTAATTTTTCCAGTGAAAATGTTAAGCTATAGGGAATCCCTGTGATAAAATGGAAAAAATCACAGTGAGATTATTAATGAGAATTATTGAGAATTTCATCTCGCTTAATCACTTGTCTTCTTTTTGTAATGATTCAATTATCTATTCACGCCAGAAGAAATCACCTTGTGAAGGTAAAGAAATATTGCATGTATTGCACATGCCTAAAAGCTTCTTCAAAAAGGCTAATGAGTTGACTTTGGTAGCTTTGTTCAAACAAGTACAGCTGTATATATATATATATATATATGTTGTATATTCTTTCTCTTTTACTGAGAATGAGTAGATATTAATCCTGAGAAGTTGGAACCCAGAAATGATTAAGAAACTAATGAATGAACTATCTTGGAAAGAAAGAGGATATCAATTTTTAGTTTCTGAATAGAGGTAAAAGATCTGACAATTCCTTATCCATATATATATATATATATATATATATATAGAGAGAGAGAGAGAGAGAGAGAGAGAGAGAGAGAGAGAGAGGTTTTGGTTTTGTGCTTATGGATAATCCAAAAAAGGTTGTCCTTTCAAGTTCAAGTTGAAGATATGAGGGTGATGGACCATGAATCATGAATGGTCCCATTAAAAGACACAACTTAAAGCTTACTTTTCTCTATGCAAGGGCTAGGGCTAGGGCAAGGGCAAGGGCTTCTATCCAATCTCTATTCTTTGGTATTCACCAATTATCCACTCTATCCTCGTATTTTATACCGAGACGCAGTGATGAATTTAAACTTGAATCTTATCTGTACGTAATTATGAATATCATTACGCTAAATCTGCAACCATTTTTGCTATTGCTACGTTTGGCATAGTAGCAAAGCGGAGAAGAGGTAAGAAATTAGAGGGATCATGGAGAAGAAAAGAAATGTAAGGTATTTTACAAAAAGGAAATTATGAAGAAAAGAATTCCTACTAACATACTACGAAAGAAAATCTCTCCAAAAATTTATCAGGAACATCATAAATACATACAAGTCAAAATTATGTGAAATCTGAAAACTAAAATTACTTTTTTGTTCCAACTTTTTAACCTTTAACACGCTATATTTTAATAACGTGATGTGTCGGAAAAATGGTTTTTTTTTTTTTTTACTTAACTTTACTTTACTTTACTTTCCTGACCTGTTTAACTTTTTATAATCACAACCTAACTGGCAGAAGTAGGATCAAAATTTCATGTTGAACTTGGTCAGAAGAAGCTCCGACCGTATTCAAAAGATATTAGAACTGAAGGTCAAAAGAGTACAATATACCAACTATGTCAAATTTGTTCAAAGAGGGCTCTAAGATTAACAAGCCACTGCAGTTGATTTAGTTTCCTAGCCAGTCAAGAGGATGAGCTTAACATTTTGAAATATGCCTAAAACAGCATCAAGTCAACGAGCATTCCTCTCTTCTCTGGCTTCAAGAGCATCCACCTCCTCGTTTGATAGGATATCGACAATCGGTTCGTAAATATCCCATTCCTTTCTCTTCCTGACATTTGGGAACAATAAGCAAACCATTATGAGTTTTCTGCAATTGGACGTCAAGAAAGAAGAAGAAAAAAAGAAAAAATTAAATAAACACAACACATTCAAATTGTCCAAAGGAATAAAGGAAATGATATTGACAGGATAATTTCACAAGAAAAAAAGGAGGGCAGGGCCACAATGTAACGAAAAAATCGAGCTCGTTCTTCTCGGGTTCTTCTAGAATTCTATAGAGCAAAAACAAGCCAGTTTTCATTTCTTCTGCTCTTATAATATAAGCTTTAGTCACAACAAATTTGGGGAAATCATGGTTAACATTCCCAAAAAGCTTATTACTGTTGTTTTAAGAAATTCTAGATGAGATATTAAATCAGATAAAGAGTGTGTTGATACTAGGAAAGGTTGTGGATGCGATGATGCTAGAAGTGGCCCTTGCATATGGAACGGGGATATTCATTTTTTTCCATAAAAGTCACCTTAGAGTTCTTCAGCAAGCCAAAAATAAGGGAAAAATAGAAGAAAACAACTAAATAAGACACTGGATGGTCCCTTGGTCATGTCAAAAAAATTCGGGTCTTTTGAAGGTTCCCTTTAGAATGAAAGACCAAAAGGCTTAGAATGAAAGAACAAAAGGAGCAGTGATAATTTAGGGCTTTAAACTTCAAAGTAAGATACGAGGAGAGTGATGGCTCGACAAATGAGTAGAAAAAAACTTTTGACAAGCTTCAAAAATCAAGAAATTCTTAAAATAGTTAGTAATATAAGCAGACATACCGAACCACACTGGACCTATGACCAAATAACTTCACGAGGTCCACCGCAGTACCACTTGCTTTACTGAGAGAAAATTCATAATGTGTTAGTCATACACTCACATCCTTTTTTCCCTGTATTTTTTCATTAAGCCACAAATACAACCTGGCTGGTGTATGGTCAGCACCTCGACGACCTTTCTTGCTTATTCTGCTTTCTCTTGCAGAAGCTACGCTTTGCATTGCAGTCTAGAACATGATTCAAGACAAAATTAGGCTAATTTAACAGAAATAGTGCAAATATGAAACAGGAAAAAAGTAAAAAAAAAAAGTAAAAAGTTGAACCTTCGTTCTTTGCTACCATTAATATCCACTAAAAAAACACACACACACACACACAGAAAAGCTTGAAAGGTCGATGGAATCTAACCTCATATAGCTGTTCTCTGATTGCAAAAGCAATTGCAGGCTGAAAAAACGAAGGGAAAAAAACAGCATTTATGTTCAGTTCAAGAATGTTCTGAAAGAATCCAATCCAAACAAACACCAAGAAGATGAGAGGCAGGCAACATGAAAAATAAAATTTAAGAATTCAAGTAGTCCTAGTTCATGACGACAATCCTTAACTCTCGAGAACATTTTCTCTTTCCATCCTTTCACTTTAAAATCAGTTGCAGGGTGTCAAATCATGCAAAAGCCAAATTGGAAACAGAAGGTGCAAAGCGAGAATTTGCAGGGTTTCATGGAGAGGAATTTCAATTTACTATGAAGTTTAAGCCCCATGCGCTGAAAGTCAAGTAGGACCAATTATTTAGTTTGTGTGCTACTAGGTACAATAAAGTATCTGCTGCTTACAGCAACTTCAGGGTCTTCAATGCCTAAATCTTTGCAAAAGGTTTTAGCAAACTCTTCGGGATCACTCTCAAAGTTGTTCATGTCCTGAAAATCCACACAAGAATAATTCTCAAACCAGGAAGCCAATGTTTGAAAGGAATGTGCAAATAAGTGCATATCTAAAGCATTACACCTAATAATCAATCTCCCAGCTTACCCACAGAAATTGGTCCCTTATAAGAGTATGGTTTACGCGGAGATCAAGCTGAGAAGCAAAGGCAAGGATACTCTTGTCAACCCTTGGGCATTCAGGTAAGTTAAAGAAAATTCATCATGACGTTTAACAGAGACAGACCTTAATAGGAACTATCTTCTCGCCAGTATACATCTCTTGTCCTTCAAAAGACCGAAAGTCGGTCAACTGAGACTGTTTATGCAAATCCGACAATGTAAGAGTTTCATCATACGAAAAGATCATCCTACAATGCAGGAAGTAGTTATAAACACTAGTAATTACATATTTTTCCAAAATTGTAACTAGCTAATCCATTGCAGCCCGTCAGACTAAAATTTAGAACTAGAACTTTCCTAAAGAAAGTTTTTCTTTTTGCGGGAAATATTCAGCCAAGAAAAGAAAAGGGTAACTAATACATTACTACAAATAATAAAATGAAATTGTAACACTTGATTTTTTTCAGCAAAAAATTTATATTTATATTTCTTTTAAGTTATTTTATTTGGCTTGCCTGAATGGAGGTGGCAATGTGGGTGATGAAAACAGGAGGGAGCTTCAAGTCTTTCACAGTCCTCTTGGCAAACACCACAATTTCAGAATCAGGATCTATCAACAAAAAAAAAAAAAAAAAAAAGAAAAACATTAGAAAAAGACCCAAAAAAAATGAAAAAAAAAAAAAAAAAATCACTGCCCCCTTTACATAAAAATAATTAAAATAGAAAAGAGAGAGAGAAAATTACCAGAAGGGTTCCAAGTGAAGGCGTCTTTGAACCTCTGGCCGTCCACTTCGATGTCCAATCTTATTGGAACTAAATTATCCGCCGTTGGACTGCCATGATTTTTTTTTTTTTTTTTTCAATGAATACCCACAACTCAAAATCAATCCCATTTCCCAAAATTACAAAAAAAAAAAAAAAAAAAAAAAAAAAAATATTGAGGGAAAAAAAAACTTACATTCTGAACTTCACGGCTGAGCTCTTCCATGAAGCTGAAGCCTGCCCTTTCATTATTGCTCAATTTTATTTGCTTTGATTTTCAGGCTAGAAGGACAATTATGATAAATTTTATCGTAAGTGAAGAATTAGGATTTAAGCTCATCATCCACAAGCGACCGCCGGGAAAGCGAAGTCCGAAGCCAAACCCTCTCTCCACCCTACTAGCCAGATGTTTTTGTTTTTGTTTTTGTTTTGTTTTGTTGTTTTTTATTATTATTATTATTATTTTTTAATTCACCGTGTGAAATTGGCCTTCCATTTATTTCTATTGGTTTTTTTTCCCCATTATTTTTGTGTCAAAATCTTTATGATCTTTATATTTTATGTCAAAATGTCTTATTTTACTTACCTAATATTATATATTTACATAATATTATCAAATTTTTTAGAAAGATCTTTATATTTTTGTCAAAATGTCTTATTTTACTTACCTAATATTATATAATTACATAATAATTATCAATTTTTTAAGAATTGATAATAACATGATTTTTAATTTTAATAAAAATTACATGTTTCATTTTTTGACACATGATTTTTCTTTTACTTATTATTTTTTGACTATTTCCTTTTGGTCGCATAATTTTCTTTCTACAAGTTCAAAGGAAACATCATTGAAATTTTAGGGTTCAGAAATTCAAAGCTTGAAATCAAGAGGATTATCTAGCAATAAGTTGATTCCTTCATCAAAGATATTCATATATATATATATATATATTTTTTTTTTTGTTAATCAGTAATAAAAATGTTAGAAGGAAATTTATAATAGTCTTATTGGAACTCTTATACAAGTTTCAAAATCTATTCAGAAAAGCTTTTTTAAGAAGATATATTTTGTGGCTTTGTCTAAAAGCTCTTTTGACAGTCAAAGCTTTCCGATAGATTATTAAAGCACTTCCAAAAATAGCTTTTGAATCTAGAAAACCAAAAATAGCTTCTATATAAACTCTGTCAAACATGTCAAAAGTCATGCTACCACAAAAAATATCTTCTATGGAATATTAACTCTTTCGAAGATACAGAAAACACAATTGTAATTTAGTTTTAAAAACAAATTAAACAGAACATGTTAGAAAATCTGAATATGAAAACTTGAAACACGTAACGGATACACATTATTTAAAACATTATTTGCTCCTTCTCAGAAAAAAGATTGCTTTGGATTAATCAGTAAACCACTTTTAGGATTTGACAATCCTTTCAAACAAATTTTAACAACAATCAAATGTGAAAATTCTCAAAGAAAAAAGAACAAAATATTTCTAGAAGAATAGTGATAAGAGTGAGAGATCAAAATTTTGAGTGAGTTAAATTTTGATTCTCTGCAACTAATTATAGAAGTTTGACAACCTTTGAGAGTGAGGGAGGGAAAAAAACAACGAGAAAAAAAGAGGAAAACAGAAAGAAGTGAGATGTGACCAATATGGAGGGCACGACGGAAATTGATATTCACTCTTTTTAAATATTGCTAAAGATGTCTTAATAATGTAGAGATGATGGAACATGAAAGAAAGGAAAAAACAACCAGAAAAAAACAGAAAAAAAAAAGAAAAAAAGAAAAAAAGAAAGAAGTGAGATGTGACCGATATGGAGCACATGACAAAATTGATATTTACTCTTTTAAATATTGCTAAAGATATCTTAATTAGGTATATAAAAAATTAAAATGAAAATATAAAAAATATGTATAGTTAAAAATTTCGTAATGTCTATATTTTTTCTGACAAACATACGTCAATATGTTAAATAGTAAGCTAATAATTATTGGAAAGCAACCAAACGTTATATATACAATTTTTTTATGCGGACGTGCGCTTCGTATTATATATATTCACTTTTGTTTTTTCTTTAAATTTTACAGATTTAATAACTTTAGTATTTATCTTAATTATTAGCAACATTCTTCAACATATAAATTCTTTCCACTTTATTTTATTTTATTTAATTTTACGTACTTAGATAATATTAGTTTTTAAGTTAATTATTAGTAATATCCCTTAAGATATAAATTTTCTCTCTTTTAAAATTTATAAATATATAGGAAATTTTATTAGAATAAAATAGATATGAAATAGTAATATCCCTTATGATATAAATTGTCTCTCTTTTAAAATTTAAAATAATAGGAAATTTTATTAGAATAAATAGATATGAATGGTGATAATGTAAATAAAGTTTTCCGTTGTAGATTACTGGAACTGCAACTTTCATTCTTTTAAAGTAACCACGATTTTATTTATAGCAAAGTCTTTGTTATTCTTTCTAAATTCAAAAAACAGTAGAGAAAATTTTTAGGAGATATAGATAACAATTCATGATTAAATTAAGATAGAAGTTAGGCAATAAAATTAACATAAGAGAAAATTTATTCTTTGTAGGGATATTTCTTAGCGTATATATATAAATTTATCATATTATTAAAAGTCTAATCTAATTATTAAATAAAACATGCTTTTATTGATATGGTAAAATAACATGCTCTATCATAAAAATTATTTTACTATAAAATCAAAACAGAAATTAGAAGCTCGTTGTTAAGGGCTTGCCTGTAGGTCCGTTGGCGAATATTCTTATGAGTACCTAAGGAGCTCATTTGATAACACTCAAGTATTTCTCACACTCTCGATTGTCGAAAAACATTAATAAGCGTTGATTAAATTCAATGAAATTTAACATTTATATTGTATAATATCAACGAAGTATTTTTATATTAAGTTCAAATAAATACTCAATCAGAATATCAAAATTTCATTAAATTATTATTAAAAGAGGAAAAAAATTCAGGGGGGAAAAAAATTATTATCAAAATTTCATTCAATTTATATATGTGTACAGAGAGAGAGTGGCTTCAGGGGAAAAAAAAATTAAAAGAGGAAGAGAAAGTCAGAAAGCCCAAATGAAAAAAAAAAAAAAAAAAAAAAAAAAGGAAAGTGGTTAGACAATTTGAAAGAGGAGTCCAACCCCAAGAACCCAAAGAAACAGTGTGCACTCAGAGGCCAAGAATTTTACATTCTGACCATGATTGCTTAGTGGGGGCGACCTCCTAACAAACCTCAACATATATCATAGGTTACCCTTTATTGTCCCCCCCTGGTCCCTAGCTGAGTCCGTGACTGGTGACACCGTCTAGGAAAAAACTACCACTTTAAGAATGTAATCTTTCTTAAAAAATATATATATATATATATATATATCCATTCAAGATGTTACATCTTTAAGAATTTAAATTTCAATTCAAAATATATAAATATATTTATTTGATAATTTAAATTTCAATTCAAATATATAAAATATATTATTGATAGTAAGTTAATCATAACGCGTCGTGTCATGCACATACATCCCGCACCCAAGTGTCATGTACGTCTCTATAGTCTCACTGCTGACATGCCACGTTGGCACTTCCCATATCACAACCATTAACGTCAATGGTGAGAAAACTTGTAAAGTACTCGACACTTTTGTTTCGGAACTTTTTAAACTTGGTTATCAATAGCAACAACACTAAATTTATATATAAACAAAATCTAACGTACATAACCATTGCAGTAATTGTAGTAAATGGTTTTGTAAAACATATTTGTATTTGATTTATACATTCTGTAAATCCTGCTGAAATGTTGTCAATATCGGGTGGAATGTCATCATGAGTTAACAACGACATGATACTAAAGCTAAGCGTATCAGCTATTACCAATTATATATATATATATATATATATATATTACCAAAATTTTTGCCCGTCATCTGCCAACTCATTACTGGGCACTTATTGGTTAAGAATATGTGGAATATTGATACACAAGTGGAGAAAGAAATATTGATTGAATTTGATTGTGCCCCCGTGAGATTCCCCAAGACCATATCATTCCCACCATTTATTACAATACAAATTGGTGAATGACTCTTCCTTGTTGAGGGTGATTAGTTGGCTTGCCTCTCAAAAAGCTTTCTCTGGATTATTACCCTAATTATTTTAATTTGAGTTTTTTTCAACCTTCAATTAAATAAGTATAAATTGTCAAAAATCTAAATGCTATTAATAGATGACAAAAAAACATAATATATTAAATGAAAAGACTGTTTTTACAATTTTCTCTTTTTGATACAAGTGAGATCTCAAAGGGCCAACAATATGGGCTTGTTTCTATATATTCGAAGTTCGAACCAATTACAACATAATTTTTAACAAAGTTTTAGAAAAAAAAAAAACACACTTTTAAATGTATTCACCCCAACTAAATAGAAGAGTCATAACTGTGATATTGATGGAACTCATTTTTTAATTAGTTTTATTGGTATTTGTTATGAATTAGCTAGACAAAGGCAACTCATCATATATGTATGATTGTGTCTCATCTAGCTATATATATAGCTTAATCTAGTAATAACATCCGTGTCTCAACTCATCATAACTGCCCCATTGAACTTTCAACCTTTGACAATCGTACTTGTTTATGTAATAGACGTGCACTTTATAACCATAATACTTTACGCTTTTTTTTTTTTTTTTTAATATATATTTCAATACCCATTTTTAGGATTAGTAACAACTAATCTAGGACCAATACATAGCTTAGAGTTTTATGAGACCGCTTTAAGTTAATTAGCCAAACAGGTCAGGTTTTTCTAGTCGGATTCGAACTCAATAATCTTATTACCAAGTTTCTCATTATACCTCTAAATTATTATTTATTTAAAACCATTATTCAAATCCTGAAATTAATAATTTTCAGGTTTTATCGAAACCACATCATAATTTCCTAAACTTTTTATTTCATATAGTTTATTTTGTCTTGTACCACTTTAATTATATGGCAATCAACCTGTATTCCATACAAAAGAAAGTTCTTGTGTGTCTACTGATATAACTTATCCATGTGAATCTAAGAGTTTTGCATAGTGTTGACATTCCTAATTGATCTAGCGTATCAGAAGCTGATGCTAGTTAGATTTGATACTCAATGGTAAGATATATATATATATATATCTATATTATTGCATGAA